>CM075995.1:1460011-1527817 GCA_038087875.1 Malacoraja senta
GACAAGAGTCAAGTCAAGAGAGTTTATTGTCATGTGTCCCAGATAGGACAATGACATTCTTGCTGACTGCTGCAGCACAACAGAATATGTAAACACAATACAGAACTGGAGATAAAAGTTCAGTGTGTCTATATACCACAGACCATATATATACACAATAAATAAACAGATAAAGTGCAATAGGCTGTTATAGTTCAGAGTTTGTTTGATGGCGAGTTTAATAGCCTGATGGCTGTGGGGAAGTAGCTGTTCCTGAACCTGGATGTTCCAGATTTCAGGCTCCTGTACCTTCTTCCTGATGACAACAGAGAATTGAGTGTGTGGCCAGGATGGTGTGGGTCTTTGATGATGTTGGCAGCTGTTTTGAGGTAGCGACTGCAATAGATCCCTTCGATGGTGGGGAGGTCAGAGCCGATGATGGACTGGGTAGTGGTCACAACTTTCTGCATTCTTTTCCGTTTCCTGGACGTTCAAGTTACCGAACCAAGCCATGATGCAACCGGTCAGCAGGCTCTCTACAGTGCACTCGTAGAAGTTCGAGAGAGTCCTCCTCGACATACCGACTCTCCGTAATCTTCTCAGGAAGTAGAGGCGCTGATGTGCAGGGGGAGGATGTGCAGGCCGCAGCAATGTACATGTGCAAGGCGGCATGCCGTGCCGGTGGATGAGGAGTGAGCGGAGAACGGAGCCCGGCGGCCCGGATACGGATAGCGGGGGGAGACGGAGAGAGAGAGATAGAGAGGGGGGCCCGCCCAGAGTTGAACGGCAGGTGTCCTGCCTTGGCCGGAGGCCCCCTAGATTTTGAGGCCCTAAGCTTCAGCCTATGAAGCCTAGTGGTAAATCCGGCTCTGCGAGGCCCCCCTAGATCTCGAGGCCATAAGCTTAAGCTTGTCCAGCTTATACGTAAATCCGGCCCTGATCCAATTGCAGAGGGATGCGCAGAGACCCAGATCTGAGATCTTGGTAAACAGCTTGAAGGGGATGATGGTATTAAACGCCGAGCTGTAGTCTATGAATAACAGCCTGACATATGAGTTTTTGTAGTCCAAGTGGTCCAGAGCGGAGTGGAGAGCCAGTGAGATCGCATCCACCGTTGATCTGTTGTAGCGGTAAGCGAACTGCAGTGGGTCCAGGTTCTTGTTGAGGTAGGAGTTGATATGCGCCATAATCAACCCCTCAAAGCACTTCATCACCACAGACGTTAGTGCCACAGGTCGATAGTCATTGAGGCACGTCACCTTGCTCTTCTTGGGCACCGGTATTATTGATGCCCTTTTAAAGCAGGTGGGAACCTCAGACTTCAAAAGTGAGAGGCTGAAAATGTCCCTTAAATACGCCAGCCAGTTGGTCCGCACAGGTTTTTAGAACAAGACCAGGTATACCATCAGGTCCAGGCGCTTTCAGATGGTTCACCCCCCTGAAGGATTTTCTGACACGACCTCTGTGACCGTGACCGAAATACAATCACGGCGAATGGGAGCTCTGGAAAGCGCATCAGTGTTCTCCCTACCAAAGCGTGCGTAAAACGCATTGAGCTCGTCAGGGAGTGATGCTTCGCTGACATTT
Organism: Malacoraja senta; assembly: GCA_038087875.1. Lineage (NCBI taxonomy): Eukaryota > Metazoa > Chordata > Chondrichthyes > Rajiformes > Rajidae > Malacoraja > Malacoraja senta. The sequence goes on from CM075995.1 coordinate 1,461,578, forward strand.
GAGCTGCCTCCTGATTTCGCCTTGTAGGAGGTGATGGCATTCAAGCCCCGCCACAGTTGCCGAACCTCCATCTCATCCTCCAGCTTAGAGCAGAAGTACCTTTTGGCCTTTTTGATGGCCTTTCCAAGGTCGTATCTGACCTTGGAAAGGCCATCAAAAGGCCAAAGGTACTTCTTAGACCTCTAAGCCTGGAGGCCTGAGATGGAGGTTCGGCAACTGTGCAGGGCTTTGTTAGAAACATAGAAACATAGAAAATAGGTGCAGGAGTAGGCCATTCGGCCCTTCGAGCCTGCACCGCCATTCAATATGATCATGGCTGATCATCCAACTCAGTATCCCGTGCCTGCCTCTCTCCATACCCCCTGATCCCTTTAGCCACAAGGGCCACATCTAACTCCCTCTTAAATATAGCCAATGAACTGGCCTCAACTACCTTCTGTGGCACAGAATTCCAGAGATTCACCACTCTCTGTGTGAAAAATGTTTTTCTCATCTCATTCCTAAAAGACTTCCCCCGTATCCTTAAACTGTGACCCCTTGTTCTGGACTTCCCCAACATCGGGAACAATCTTCCTGCATCTAGCCTGTCCAATCCCTTAAGAATTTTGTAAGTTTCTATAAGATCCCCCCTCAATCTTCTAAATTCTAGCGAGTGCAAGCCGAGTCTATCCACTTTCTTCATATGAAAGTCCTGACATCCCAGGAATAAGTCTGGTTAACCTTATCTGTACTCCCTCTATGGCAAGAATGTCTTTCCTCAGATTAGGAGACCAAAACTGTACGCAATACTCCAGGTGTGGTCTCACCAAGACCCTGTACAACTGCAGTAGAACCTCCCTGCTCCTATACTCAAATCCTTTTGCTATGAATGCTAACATACCATTCGCTTTCTTCACTGCCTGCTGCACCTGCATGCCCTCTTTCAATGACTGGTGTACCATGACACCCAAGTCTCGTTGCATCTCCCCTTTTCCTAATCGGCCACCATTCAGATAATAGTCTACTTTCCTGTTTTTGCCACCAAAGTGGATAACCTCACATTTATCCACATTATACTGCATCTGCAATGCATTTGCCCACTCACCCAGCCTACCCAAGTCACCTTGCAGCCTCCTAGCATCCTCCTCACAGCTAAAACTGCCCCCAGCTTTGTGTCATCTGCAAACTTAGAGATGTTGCATTCAATTCCCTCGTCCAAATCATCAATATATATTGTAAATAGCTGGGGTCCCAGCACTGAGCCTTGCGGTACCCCACTAGTCACTGCCTGCCATTCTGAAAAGGACCCGTTTACACCTACTCTTTGCTTCCTGTCTGCCAGCCAGTTCTCTATCCACATCAATACTGAACCCCCAATACCGTGTGCTTTAAGTTTGTATACTAATCTCTTATGTGGGACTTTGTCGAAAGCCTTCTGAAAGTCCAGATACAACACATCCACTGGTTCTCCCTTATCCACTCTACTAGTTACATCCTCGAAAAATTCTATAAGATTCGTCAGACATGATTTACCTTTCTGGGAGTAGTTATTCAATTGGTCTGCCATGTCCTTGTTCCCCATGATCAATTCACCTGTTTCTGACTGCAAGGGACCTACATTTGATTTAACTAATCTTTTTCTCTTCACATATCTATAAAAACTTTTGCAGTCAGTTTTTATGTTCCCTGCCAGTTTTCTTTCATAATTTATTTTCCCTTTCCTAATTAAGCCCTTTGTCCTCCTCTGCTGGACTCTGAATTTCTCCCAGTCCTCTGGTAGGCTGCTTTTACTGGCTAATTTGTATGCTTCATCTTTTGTTTTGATACTATCCCTGATTTCCCTTGTTTTCCACGGATGCACTACCTTCCCTGATTTATTCTTTTGCCCAACTGGGATGAACAATTGTTGTAGTTCATCCATGCAGTCTTTAAATGCCTTCCAGTTAGGAAACACTCTGAAGGTTTTTGTTGGGATGCAGTCCTCCACACATTTCTTTATGAAGTCTGTAACGACTGCGGCGTATTCATTCAGGTCCGTTGCCGAGTCCTTGAACATTGCCCAGTCTACAGACTCCAAGCAGTCCTGGAGTTGTTCCTCCGCCTCCCCCCCCCCCCTGTTCCACCCTCCCAGCTCTGTACAGTTCTCACCTCTGGGGGTGCTTTCTTCAGTTGCTGCTTGTAGGCAAGAAGAAGCAGCACCGCGTCATGGTCGGATTTACCAAAGTGAGGGCGAGGGATAGATCGATAGGCATCCTTGATGGTCGTGTAGCAGTGGTCGAGGGTGTTTGATCCTCTGGTGCTGCAGGTGACATGTTGGTGGAAGTTTGGGAGCGATTTCTTAAGGTTGGCTTTGTTGAAATCCCCGGCTATGGTGCTAAATGCCTCGGGGTAAGCCGTCTGGTGCTTGTTGACCACGGCATGTAGCTCCTCCAGTGCCGGGGGTGGGATGTATACTTCCGCGGTCAGGTTGATGGAGGTGAATTCCCCAGGTGGGTAGAAGGGGCAGCACTTTATCTCCAGATGTTCCAGGTGCGGAGAGCAGGAGTTGGACAGGATTGCCACGTCTGGGCACCACGAAGAGACACCTGCGTACGGTCCACACGGTGGATGGAGAACCCATCAGGCTGGGCCGCTGAGTCTGGGGAGCTGGGGGTGAGCCATGTCTCTGTGAAACAGAACACAGAGCATTCCCTCAGCTCCCTTTGGTGAAGCAGCCTTGCCCTTAAGTCCTCCACTTTATTTTCTAGTGACTGTACGTTGGTCAGTAGGATGGTAGGGAGAGGGGGCCGAAGTCCCCTCCGCTTCAGTCTGACCTGTAGTCCTGCCCGGCGGCCACGTTTCCGTACTCCATGAAGACCTCCTCGGTGTTTACAGGTACAGTACTTGCGGGCCACCGCGAGGTCGGGGATTCCCCTGAGATCGGGAATTCCCTCACAGTCGGCACCTCCAGAGTTGTACAGCCATGAAACATGCCCACCTTGTCCAAGCCGACTCATGTTGGCTGTGCCGAAAGATATCAAACAATAATCAAACCGCCACTGGCCACATCTTCCCATCTCCTCCCCTTTCTGCTTTCCGCAGAGACCGCTCCCTCCATAACTCCCTGATCAATTCTTCCCTTCCCACCCAAGCCACCCCCTCCCCTGGTACTTTCCCCAACAACCGCAGGAAATGCTACACTTGTCGCTTTACCCCCCCCCTTGACTCCATCCAAGGACCCAAGCAGCCTTTCACCTGGCAGAGGCAGAGGTTCACCTGCACCTCCTCCAACCTCATCCACTGCATCCGCTGCTCCAGGTGTCAACTGCTCTACATCGGTGAGACCAAGCGCAGGCTCGGCGATCGCTTCGCCCAACACCTCCGCTCAGTTCGCAATAACCAACCTGATCTCCCGTTGGCTCAGCACTTCAACTCCCCCTCCCATTCCCAATCCGACCTTTCTGTCCTGGGCCGCCTCCATGGCCAGAGTGAGTCCCACCACAAATTGGAGGAGCAGCACCTCATATTTTGCTTGGGTAGTTTACACCCCAGCGGTATGAACATTGACTTCTCCAATTTCAGGTAGTCCCTGCTTTCTCCCTCTTTCCCCTCCCCTTCCCAGCTCTACCACAGACCACTGTCTCCGCCTCTTCCTTTCTTTTTCCCGAAAGGGTGTCGACCCTTAACGTCGCCTATTTCCTTCGCTCCATAGATGCTGCCTCACCCGCTGAGTATCTCCAGCATTATTGTCTACCTTCGATGTTTCCAGCATCTGCAGTTCCTTCTTAAACAATACGCCATGACCAGTGCAGCATTTGTCACTTTGGTAGGGTTTAGACACACTAACAGTAAACTGAAGCTTTCTGCACTGCAGATGGAGCATCCTATACTGAGACTAAACCCTGCTGTGTCAGGGCTGGAGTGCAGAGGAAGGAATAGGAATACATCATTGTTAGCACAGCACAGTGAGATTCCTTGCTTGCATACACAATGTATACAAACAGCAGCCACCTACAGCGCTGACAAAATCCTTTTGATCTCCAACCCCCCCCCCCACAGTGGCCCCCATTGTCCTTTGTTGTCCCACCCTCCCCAATTGTCCATTGTTCTCCACCCACTTCCCTCACGGCGTCCCCCTCACGCCGGGTCCTCCATTGTTCTTCCACCCACCCCCCCCCCCATTGTTGTGCTGCAGAAGAAACAAGCCAGAAGATCCTGGAGGAAGTCCATTAGGGTGGCGGGTATATGGAGCGAGCTGCCAGAGGAGGTCATTGTGGCAAGTACTATCATTCCAATTAAAAGATATTTGGTCAGGTACATGAATAGTAAGGGTTTTGAAGGATATGGGCCAACTGCGGGCCGGTGGGACTAATGGTCGGCATAGGGAAGTTGGGCCGAAGGGCCTGTTTCCGTGCTGGGTGACTGCATGACTCTATGAATCCATCCAGTCAAGCTGCATCCATTGAAAACAACGTCGGGCAACGTTTCTGGGCAACCACCCTTCCTCCGAGCCGACCCGAACTGTTGACCGATTTCTCTTTCCTCTGTTGAGCTCAGTTTAGTTAATTGCCATACGTACCGAGCTACAGGGAAAAGCGTTTGCTGCGTGTTAACCTGTCCTGAGGCTGAAGTATTCTCCACCGATAAACTCCACAGGAGGCCGTGGAGGCCACGTCAACGGATATTTTTAAGGCAGAGATAGAGAGATTCTTGATTCGTACGGGTGTCAGGGGTCACGGAGAGAAGGCAGGAGAATGGGGTTGGGAGGGAGAGATAGATCAGCCATGATTGAATGGCGGAGTAGACTTGACGGGCCGAATGTCTAAATCTGCTCCTAACGCTTACGAACTGATGAAAATACTCAGATTGGGGAAGTGCTGCTCACAAAAACTAAAATGCCAGAGAGTGAGGCGGGTTTGCCGTGATATTTGGCAGTGTAGCACCTGTTGTTTAAGATCTGCGAGTGCTGATTTACTTCCAGTTTGGCACTGAAGCAGCTTGTGCGCACTGAGTTTGCGAACGGTGCCAGGCATCCCATCGGGAAGGGTGCTAGCTCGCGCAGAATTACCATATGGTAAATGCATGCAGATGGGGCAGGTCGTGACCCCAATTAAATGGCGCCAGTGAGCTAATGACGTTGCTGCCAAGGGGAAGCTCGTCGATGCCACTAACGACCTGTGCTCACACTCAAACCTTCACGGTGGAAGGAACGATCGCTACCAGGGGGGGTGTGCTCCCATTCAGAATATAGAAACAGCGATGTCATGCTCACGCTGCCTCGGCAAGGCCAGCAGCATAATCAAGGACCAGTCGCACCCTGGCCACCCCCTCTTCTCCCCTCTCCCATCGGGCAAAAGGTGTAGAAGTGTGAAAACGCACATCTCCAGATTGAGGGGCAGTTTCCTCCCAGCTGTTATCAGGCAACTGAATCAGTGCTGAACCACTACCTACCTCATTGGAGACCATCAGACTATCTTTGAACAGACTTTGCTGGCGTTACCTTGCACTAAGCATTATTCCCTTATCATGTGTCTAAACACCAAAGATCCTATAGCGGAGCAAGATAGACCACTCCTGCTAAATGCAATGGGCTGACGTGTAGTACGCAACGGAACGGAGCGGAACGTGGGCATTTTTTTCATCCATTTCAGTAACCCGACCCGCAGTGTAATCAACGTTGCGGGGGAACAGTTTGTGTTAATAAATTATAATTCTGAAAATTAGGAGAAGTTTTTACCAAAGAACTTTTATTTTTACGAGGATGTTTCTGTGACCGGCTTCCGTCTCCGCGCTAGTTATCTTTGCTCCGCTGTGATGGGATCTTTGGTGCGGAGACGGAATCCGGTTACGGAAATGTGGCAGAAAATTACCCATGAATCTGCGCATGACCGTACTACGTCTTTTTGGTCGAGTGGTCTATCTTGCTCGCTATTGGATCTTTGCTATACACTGTAAATGGCTCGATTGTGATCAATGTATTGTCTTTCCACTGACTGGTTAGCATGCAACAAAACTTTTCACTGTACCTCGATACACGTGACAATAAACTAAACTGAACTGGTCAGACCCCATTGGGCATATTGGGAACAGTTTTGAGCCCCATATCTGAGGAAGATACATCATACCAGCCTCAACTACCTCCTCCGGAGCTCGTTCCATACACTCACCACATGTTGAGTGAAAAAGTTACCCTTCACCTAACTATTAAATCTTTCCCCCCCCTCACCACCTCACTTTAAACCTATGCCCTCAGGTTCTCAATTCCCCTACTCTGGCAAGAAAACGTGTGTCTACACAAACTATTCCTCTCATGATTTTTTACACCTCTATAAGATCATCCCTCATCCTCCAGCGCTCCAAGGAATAGAGTCCCAGCCTGCTTAACCTCTCCCTATAGTCAAGAGCTTCGACTCCTAGCAACATCCTCGTAAATCTTCTCTGAACCATTTCCAGCTTTTAGTCCATCCATCTGAATGACTTTGTTTCAGCAAAGGTGTCGGAACGTTCAGAGATGTTTAGTTTAGTCTAGTTTAGGGATACAGCACGGAAACAGGCCGTTCGGCCCACCGAGTCGGCACCGACCAGCGATCCCCGCACATTAACACCTCCCCACACACACTAGGGACAATTTACACTTATACCAAGCCAATTAACCTACTAACCTGTACGTCTTTGGAGAGTGGGAGGAGACTGGAGCACCCGGAGAAAACCCAGGTGGAATTGTCTGCCTCGGAGAGTGGTGGAGGCAGGTTCTCTGGATGCTTTCAAGAGAGAGCTAGATAGGGCACTCTATCAGGGGATATGGGGAGAAGGCACGAATAGGGTACTGATTGGGGATGATCAGCCATGATCACATTGAAAGGCGGTGCTGGCTCGAATGGCCTACTCCGGCACCTATTGTCTATTGTCTATAACGTACAAACTCCGTACAGACAGCACCCGTAGTCAGGATCGAACCCAGTGTGCTGCAAGCCCTGTAAGGCAGCAACTGCGCCACCGTGTAGTTTGGTAGTTAACGTGAACCCGCGCTGTAAGTAGGTACTTCAATGTACTTCAACGGAACCATTTGTCAGACTCCAACTATTGGAGTAAACAATGCCTTTGTAGCCGTTGAAATTGTATTGAATCACCTGCTCTTATCTTTGTTCTTGAGGCTACAGAAAAACCAGAAGCACTTTAACTTCGGAGATGCCACTGAGAGTGTCTCTAAGGAAATGTCTGCTTGTCATGATGAATAAAGACCATTTACATCCTCCAGCTTCGGTCTCCAGAGACTTATCCACAGTCACAACAGCCGGCACTGAGCGTGCAGACTTCCTACCCCTTGGTTATTCAATGCTTCTGATGGGAAACATACATTAAGTATCAATAGTCAATAGCCCTTCATTTGTCACATATGCAAACGCACAGTTAAATTCTTTTTGCATATATTACAAAATCGGGCACCGACATTTTTGGAGCCATTATTCAGAGTTCAAAGTTCGGTCGGTTCGCGCGCTCGATGTACTGGAGCAGTTCCAGCGAACCGACGCCCTCTCCTCTCCTCTTCTCGCCCGGCCATCTTTGTGTCCCGGGGGTGCCTCCTGCAGCCGAGCTTGAAGCCGCTGGAGGCATTACCCCGGTTCACTCTCCTACCGGCCCTTGCTCCTCGTGCCCGACGTCTCCAGCTACCTCCCGGTTACGCCGACCGACGAGCCTTTGGGCAGGTTCCTGATCCCGCTGACCGCGAGCCTCCTCGTCCCTCCAACCGCTGGGAATAGAATCACCCAGTTGCCTTTCCAACTTGGGCCAGACATCATTATAGACAATAGACAATAGTTGCAGGAGGAGGCCATTCGGCCCTTCGAGCCAGCACCGCCTTTCAATGTGATCATGGCTGATCATCCCCAATCAGTACCCCGTTCCTGCCTTCTCCCCATATACCCTGACTCCGCTATCTTTAAGAGCCCTATCTAGCTCTCTCTTGAAAGCATCCAGAGAACCTGCCTCCACCGCCCTCTGACGCAGAGAATTCCACAGACTCACCACTCTCTGTGAGAAAAAGTGTTTCCTCGTCTCCGTTCTAAATGGCCTACCCCTTATTCTTAAACTGTGGGCCTTGGTTCTGGACTCCTCCAACAAGTATGGGTGTCAAGGGTTATGGGGAGAAGGCAGGAGAATTGGGTTAGGAGGGAGAGATAGATCAGCCATGATTAAATGCTGGAGTAGACTTGATGGGCCAAATGGCCTAATTCTGCTCCTATCATTTGTGACCTCATGACCTTATGATAGACACAAAAAGCTAGATTAACTCAGCGGGTCAGAGAGAAGCTCTGGAGAAAAGGAATAGGTGACGTTTCGGGTCGAGAGCCTTGACTCCATTTACACCTCACGCTGCCTCGGCAAGGCCAGCAGCATAATCAAGGACGAGTCGCACCCTGGCCACTCCCTCTTCTCCCCTCTCCCATCGGGCAAAAGGTATAGCAGTGTGAAAAAGCACACCTCCAGATTCAGGGACAGTTTCTTCCCAGCTGTTATCAGGAAACTGAACCATCCTACCTACAATTAGAGAGCGGTCCTGAACTATGATCTGCTTCATTGGAGACCCTCGGACTATCTTTAATCAGCCTTTACTGGCTTTACCTTGCACTAAATGTTATTCCCCTTATCATGTATTTGTACACTGTGGATAGCTTGATTGTAATCATGTATTGTCTTTCCACTGACTGGTTAGCACACAACAAAAGCTTTTCACTGTACCTCAATACACGTGACAATGAACTAAACTCAACTAAATAATGGTCACGTAGGAACGTTTAAGAAACATTTAGACAGGTACGTGGATAGGACAGGTTTAGAGTGATATGGACCAAATGCAGGCTGGTGGGACTAGTGCAGAAAGGACATGTTGGTCATTCTGGGCAGGTTGGGCCGAAGGGCCTCTTTCCATGCTGTGTGACTCTATGATGTTATGTTGGGGCAACGGCGATGAGTGTGAGGCAGCTGAGAGCAGGGGTGGCACGGGCGGAAGGTCAGAGGGTGACGCCTCCAGCAGGGGGTCAGAGGTTACGGGGAGAAGGCAGGAGAATGGGGTTGAGAGTAGGGTTGCCAACTGTCCCATATTAGCCGGGACATCCCCGTTTTTTGGGCTAAATTGGTTTGACCCATACGGGACCGCCCTTGTCGCGTATTTGACTGCTACTACTCGGGTCAAGGGGACTGTCGGGTCAGAGCGCCGCATGCAGCCCCGCCTCACCCGTCCCGACGTAGTGCAGCCCATGGAGTGCAGCAGCAGCAGCGCCTCGCCCGTGGCCCCGTCGGTCGGCAGCCCGGCCAGCTGTCCGACCTCCGGACCTTCGCTTACCGCCGACGCCACCACCACCCCTCCTTCTCATGGCCGATCATCGGTTCATGAGTTGGGTAAGGTGCCGGGCCAAATCTCCTCAGCTGGCCCACCGGGTGGGCTTTGTGTGAAGTCCAGCACCCGGGCCAACCCATCATTCACCCAGCCACGGCCGAGTCGGTCAACGAATTGCCGTCGGGAATTTGTCCCCTATTTTGACTTTTTATCCCGTATGTGGGAGTGAGGAAGTTGGCGACCCTGGTTGAGAGGGAGAGATAGATCAGCCACGATTGAATGGCGGAGTAGACTTGATGGGCCGACCGGCATAACACTGCTCCTACGAGTTATGAATAAGTACAGACAAAGCTGGCGAGCTGGCTGAAGAAGTCTATTGCACCGTGCAGCCTTTATGCAACGTCGCTGGAACAATCCTTGCTGCTGCCTCATCAAATGGAAGACTGCAGGATAACTCCTTTGATTTTCGGCTGTTAAGTCTCAGACATTGTGCTGTTTCATCCCCTTTCACCGTGGCTCTGCTTGAGCGGCTGGGCTCATTAAAATGAACGATGGCTGGGGTGCAGAGCTGAACGTTGGGTTTTTTTTTTCACCGACGCAGTAACGAACCCAGGGAGAATAGAGCAGAGACTATTTGATGGAATTGCTGGGCTTAATACGGTTATCCCCAGCTAATGCGTTTCTCTTGAAGGCCTGAGTGCCGATCAATGTTATGCTCCGGCACAGGGGAATAGAAAGCAAAAGATAGACACAAAAAGCTGGAGTAACGCAGCGGGCCAGACAGCATCTCTGGAGAAAATTAATAGGTGACCTTTCAGATCGAGACTCTTCTTCAGACTGACCCTTCTTCGGGATATGATGAAAGAATAGATCGACCGGGCTTATGTTCGCTGGAATTTAGAACGATGAGGGGATCTTATAGAAACATATACAATTCTTAAAGGATTGGACACGCTAGATGCAGGAAAAATGTTCCCGATGTTGGGGGAGTCCAGAACCAGGGGGTCACAGTGTAAGAATAAGGGGTAGTGCCATTTTTGGACTGAGATGAGGGAAAACTTTTTCGCCCAGAGATTTGTGAATCTGTGGAATTCTCTGCCACAGGAGGCAGTGGAGGCCAATTCATTGGATGTTTTTCAAGAGAGAGTTACATTTAACTCTTAGGGCTAAAGGGATATGGGGAAAAAGCAGGAACAGGGTACCGTTTTTAAATGATCAGCCATGACCATGTGGAAAATCGGTGCTGACTCAAAGGGCCGAATGGCCTGCTCCTGCACCTATTCTCTAAGTTTCCATGAAAGGGAAGCAAGAGATATAGATGGTGATGGAGAGAGATATATAAAACAAATAAATTAAAGATATGCAAAAAATAAACGATGATGAAGGAAACAGGCCATTGTCAGCTGTGGGCTAGGTGAAAACGAGTTACAGACAATGAAACTCAGCAGGATGACAGTGAAACTAGTCTAATGACCAGGGTGGGGGAGGGATGGAGAGAGGGGGGATGCAATTAACACAGGAACAGTGAATTGACTTAGAATGACAACAGTTTGTTTTGAGATAGGGCCAGATTTCAGTGCTCCAGGACAAACAAGATCAATTTGCTGTCAGCTCAGCTGATATTGGTCATAAGATTATAAGTGATAGGAGCAGAATTAGGCCATTGCATTTTTACATATCTTTCATTCATTTGATCTATATCTCTCTCTATCAGCGTCTATATTTCTCGTTTCCCTCTTCCCCGACTCTCAGTCGAAAGAAGGGTCTCGACCCGAAACGTCACCTATTCCTTTTCTCCAGAGATGCTGTCATACCCGCTGAGTTACTCCAGCTTTTTGTGTCTATCTTCAGTTTGAACCCGGCATCTGCCGTTCCTTCCCACACATGGATGTCTTTCTTGTCCACATGTTCCAGGGATGAGCGTTAGGGCTAGGAAGATGGCATCAGCTGTGGACCTGTTGTGGAGGTCGGCGAACTGCAGTCTGAAGAAGGGTCTCGACCCAGTGGTCGACGCACGTGATGGGGGGGGGGGAGGGGAAGACAATGGAGAACCCAGTGTGGGGGGGAGGGGCGGGGGGGTCACTCTAGTTTTAGAATCCTCAGCCCAGGAGATAAGCCTGTGTTTATTCGTTCGTTCCGGTTAAGGCATCCTGCCAACATTCGCTTGTCTTTTTCTATTGTTCACTTTGTAATTTAATTTCAATTTCAGGTTTTGTGTGCTGTGACTGTTGACAAACCAATGCCTTGCTGGGCATTGATTCCCAGGGATGAAACAAAATGCTGGAGTAACTCAGCGGGACAGGCAGCATCACTGGAGAGAAGGAATGGGTGACGTTTCGGGTCGGGACCCTTCTTCAGACTGAGAGTCAGGGGAAAGGGAAAACGAGAGATATAGACGGTGATAGAGAGAGAGAGATATAGAACAAATGAATGCAAGATATGCAAAAGGGTAACGATAGACAATAGACAATAGACAATAGGTGCAGGAGTAGGCTATTCGGCCCTTCGAGCCAGTACCACCATTCATGGCTGATCATCCCCAATCAGTACCCCGTTCCTGCCTTCTCCCCATATCCCCTGCGCTATCTTTAAGAGCCCTATCTAGCTCTCTTGAAAGCATCCAGAGAACCTGTCTCCACCGCCCTCTGAGGCACCACTCTCTGTGAGAGACTCACCACTCTCTGTGAGGAAAAGTGTTTCCTCGTCTCCGTTCTAAATGGCTTACTCCTTATTCTTAAACTGTGGCCCCTGGTTCTGGTCTCCCCCAACATGGGGGCCGGGTGAAAACGAGTTACAGACAATGAGACTCAACAAGCCGACTGTGAAGCTGGTACGACTTGACTCAGCAAGGCACGGCTGCCATTTATTCCCCTTTCCGGAGTACATTCAGCCGTGTGGCTCTGGACCACACAGACTGTATTTTCGTATTGCCCCAGGAATGTGAACATCATTCGCACCCCTGCTGCAGGCTTATTTTCATATTGGTTTCACCACACAAACGGCCTTTGTGCTGGCATTTGCGGCCTTGTTGCCTTGGTGCTAAGCCTTGGCTCTGCCAAGCTGCTGCTGTTTTGCATCCAAATGCACGACGGAGAATTTGCGTAGTTGTGGCCAACGATTCAAGGGTCGCCATTTAGTTTCAACCCGCGGAGGATCGGGTTTAGTTTAGTTCACAGGTACAGCGTGGAAACAGGCCCTTCGGCTCCCCGAGTCTGCACCGACCAGCGATCCCCGCACATTAACACTATCCCACCCACACACTGGGGACAATTTTACACATACTGTACACCAAGCCAATTAACCTACAAACCTGTACGTCTTTGGAGTGTGCAAGGAAAGCGTAGATCTCGGAGAAAACCCACGCGGGGAGAACGTACAAACGTCGTACAGACAGCACCTGTAGTCGGGATCGAACCTGGGTCTCCGCCGCTGCAAGCGCTCTAAGGCAGCAACTCTACCGCTGCGCCACCGTGGCCACCCAACGTTCCCATGGGCTGTTTAAATTAATGATGTTATTGGCAATTTTCCCCCTCACGGGATAGTTTCCCCAGCTGATATGTAAAGGTGCGGGTCTGTTATTGGCATGCCTGTTTGGTCTTGTAGATGGTGCACAAAATCATGAGAGGATTCGAAGTTGGGAGGTCGTAACTTTATTCCTTGGAGCGCAGGAAGATGAGGGATCATCTTATAGTGTACGAAATCATGAGAATCCTTTTTTACTTTTAGGGGAATTACTTTTTTGCCTAGCTTTCATTCATTTGTTCAATACCTCTCCATATCACCGTCTATATCTCTTGTTTCCCTTTCCCCTGACACTCAGTCTGAAGAAGGGTCGCAACCGAAAACGCCAAAGAGCGGCACGGTGGCGCAGCGGTACAGTTGCTGCCTTGCAGCGCCAGTAGACCCGAGCTTGATCCCGACTACAGGTGCTGTCTGTACGGAGTTTGCACGTTCTCGCGTGGGTTTTCTCCGAGATCTTCGGTTTCACCCCACACTCCAAAGGCGTACAAGTTTGTAGGTTCATTGGCTTGGTATAAGTATAAATTGTCCCTAGTGTATGTAGGATAGTGTTAATGCATGGGAATGCCCTGTTTCTGTGCTGTATCTCTCAACTAAACTAAACTAAACTAAATTAAACTAAACTAAACGTCACCTATTCCTTTTCTCCAGAGATGCTGCCTGACCCGACGAGTTACTCCAGCATTTTGTGTCTATCCTCGGTCTAAACCAGCATCTGCAGTTCCTTCCCACACATTTCCAGTTCCTTTGGCACAGTGCAGAGTCCTGCTGAGATCAGGCTCTCTGCCGGTGAGGGTGTAAAGGAAAGCAGTGCATACTTTCTAAATAGAGTTACAGGATTAATGAGGAACACTTATTAAGCACGGTTTAAGATGCCAAGCAAAGGAAAGCTTGAGAAACATACCAGGCGCCGAGGCACAGCACAAGAGTTGCTGCCTTACAGCGCCAGAGACCCCGGTTCAATCCCGACTACGGCTGCTTGTCTGCACAGAGTTTGTGCGTTCTCCCCGTGACCTGCGTGGATTTTCTCCGGGCGCTCCGGTTTCCTCCCACACTCCAAAGACGTACAGATTTGTGGGTTAATGGGCTTGGTAAAAATTGTAAATTGTCCCGCGTGTGTGTAAGATAGCGTGAGTGTGCAGTGATCGCTGGTCAGCGTGGACTCGGTGGGCCAAAGGGCCTGTTTCCGCGTTGTATCTCTAAACTAAACTAAATAAGCATTAATCACCCATTATAAATAAGTTACCCACTATAACCCATGACAGCGTACAAGTGCTGCTTAGTCTACCGAAGGTACGTTACTCTTGTTGTGGAATCCCAGTTTACAGTTTAGTTTATTGTCACGTGTACCGAGGGACAGTGAAAAGCTTTTTTGTTGCAGACCATCCAGTCAGCGGAAAGACAATGTACGATTACAATTGAGCCATTTACAGTGTATAATAATAATAATAATAATAGAAGATACATGATAAGGGAATAACGTTTAGTGCAAGGTAAAGCCAGCACATACTTGAATGGATATTTGACAATAGACAATGGACAATAGATAATAGGTGCAGGAGGAGGCCATTCGGCCATTTGGCCCTACGAGCCAGCACCGCCATTCACTGTGATCATGGCTGATCAGCCACATTCAGTACCCCATTCCTGGAAGGTTCCTGGAAGGGATTTGAGGGATATAGTTTAATTTAGAGATGCAGCACGGAAACTGGTCCTTCAGCCCGCCGAGTCCGTGCCGACAAGCGATCGCCTTGCACTCGGACAATCCTACACACCATGGTCCAATTTGCCATCTTTACCGAAGCCAGTTAACCGACAAACCTGTATGTCTTTGGAGTGTGGGAGGAAACCAGAGCCCCCGGAGCAAACCCACGCTGTCATGGGTAGAACATATTAACTCCATACAGATGACAACCATGGTCAGGATCAAACTCGGGTCTCTGGCACTGTAAAGCAGCAACTCTGTAACAGTTAAGGTTTAGAGGGACATGGTCCAAACGCGGCCAGGCAGGACTAGCGTAAATGGGGCATCTTGGTCAGCATGGGCTAGTTGGGCCGAAGGACCCATGTTGTATGACTCTGTCACTCGAGATGCTTCAATCCAGGCAACATCCTTACTGAATGTCTGAAGAGGGGTCTCAACCCAAAACGTCACCCATTCCTTCTCTCCAGAGATGCTGCCTGTCCCGCTGAGTTACTCCAGCATTGTGTGTCTAACATCCTACTGAATCCTTTTCAGTGGAATCACATCCTTGCAGAATCGATGGGCCAGTTCCCTTGCTGTATGGCTCTATGACTGTTTGAGTTGGGATAAGTTTTCAAAATGCACTTTTATTATGAAGATCGAATGGATGGTATTGGATCACATTATTATATTCTTTTCGCATCAGTCAGGAGCAGTGACTTCTCTCAACATGCCCAGCCCATTGATTCCGTTGTTGTCCAAGGATGTGACCTTAGAGTCATAGAGTGATGCAGCGTGGAAACAGGCCCTTGGGCCCAACTTGCCCACACAGACCAACATGTCCCATCTATACTAGTCCCACTTGCCCGCATTTGGCCCATATCCCTCTAAACCCGTCCTATCCATGTACCTGTTTAATTGCTTCTTAAACTTTGCAATAGTCCCAGCCTCAACAACCTCCTCCAGCAGCTCGTTCCATACACCCACCACCCTTTGTGTGAAAAAGTTACCCCTCAGATTCCTATAAAATCTTTCTCCCTTCACGTTAAATCTATGCCCTCTGGTTCTCGATTCCCCTAGTCTGGGCAAGAGACTCTGTGCATCTACCCGATCTATTTCCCTCATGATCTTTAAGATCACCCCTCATCCTCCTGTGTCCCAGGCAATAGAGCCCCAGCCTGCTCAACCTCTCCCTATAGCTCAGGCCCTCAAGTCCAGGCAACATCCTTGTACGTCTTTTCTGCACTCTTTCCAACTTGACAACAACTTTCCCATAACATGGTGCCCAGAACTGAACACAACACTCTAAATGCGATTCAGTAGGATGTTAGACACAAAATGCTGGAGTGTCTTATACAACTGCAATATGACCTCCCAACTTCTATACTCAATACTCTGACTGATGAAGGGCAATGTGCCAAAAAACCTATTTGACCACCACATCTACCTGTGATGCCACCTTCAAGGAACTATGTACCTGCACTCAGTTCAGTTCAGTTCAGTTTAGTTTGTTGTGGCGTGATACAGTGAAAAGGTTTTGTTGCGTGCTAACCAGTCAGTTGAAAGACAATACATGATTACAATCGAGCCACTTGCAGTGTACTGATACATGATAAAGGAATAACATTTAGTGCAAGGTAAAGCCTGTAAGGCCCGATCAAAGATAGTCCGAAGGTCTCTACTTCGACTTCTAGATCCCTCTGCTCTACAACACTTCCCAGAGCCCTGCCTTTCATTGTGTATCTGAATATTATGATCCATGATACTTTGGAAATATTGTTCAGCGTAAACTGTGCATCCACATCTTTAGACCGGCAGCTTTTAAATCGACCTGACAGAGAAACCTTCCGACTGAAAGGCGAGACTGCACGAAGGCTGAGACAGGGTTAATGTCCGTTGATATTATATAGACAATAGACAATAGGTGCAGGAGTAGGCCATTCGGCCCTTCGAGCCAGCACCGCCATTCAATGTGATCATGGCTGATCATCCCCAATCAGTACCCCGTTCCTGCCTTCACCCCATATCCCCTGACTCCGCTATCTTCAAGAGCCCTATCTCTTGAAAGTATCCGGAGAACCGGCCTCCACCGCCCTCTGAGGCAGAGAATTCCACAGACTCACAACTCTCTGTGTGAAAAAGATATTTAAATATGGCAATGTTCAAGTATTGAAATGCCACCTATTATCAGTTTCCGCATGCTATCATTTTTGGTCCTGAATGAACAATGCTTTCAAAAGTGTCTGTGGCAATAATTGACTACATGACCTGCATATTGTTTAACAATACAATCAAATGTTTGGCGGGACTGACATATGATGATAGAATGGGTCGACTGGGCTTGTATTTACTGGAGTTTAGAAGGATGAGAGGCAATCTTATAGAAACATATAAAATTCTTAAAGGATTGGACAGGCTAGATGCAGGAAACACATTCCCTATTTTGGGGGGAGTCCAGAACCAGGGGCCACAGTTCAAGAATAAGGGGTAGGCCATTTAGGACTGAGATGAGGAAAAACGTTTTCACCCAAAGAGTTGTTGGAATTCTCTGCCACAGAAGGCAGTGGAGGCCAATTCACTGGATCTTATCAAGAGTGAGTTAGATTTAGCTCTTGGGGCTAACAGAATCAAGGGATATGGGGAATTCCCCATCGATCTCCCCGTGACCTGCGTGGGTTTTCTGCGAGATCTTCGGTTTCATCGCACACTTTAAAGACGTACAGGTTTGTAGGTTGATTGGCTTGGTGCTAATGTATAAATGTGTAAAAAAATAGTCCCCGGTGTGTGTAGGGTAGTGTCAAGGGCCTGTCCCACTGTACGAGGTAATTCAAGAACTCTCCCGAGTTTAAAAAAAAATCAAACTCGTGGTAAGCACGTAGAATGTACGTAGCGGGTACGTTGGAGCTCGGGGACGTCTCTTAGCAGCTCGTAACGCTAACGGCAGGTACTCGAGAAACGCGGTAAGCTCGTGAAGATTTTTCAACATGTTGAAAAATGTCCACGAGAGCCCAGAGTACCTACGAGCGGCCATTACCGTAATTCTCCAAGTTCGAATCAGAGGAAACTCGGGAGAACTCTTGAATTACCTCGTACAGTGGGACAGGCCCTTTAATGTGCGGGGATCGCTGGTCGGCGCGCACTCGGTGGGTCGAGGGGCCAGTTTGAGGGGGGATCTTATAGAAACTTACAAAATTCTTAAGGGGTTGGACAGGCTAAATGCAGGAAGATTGTTCCCGATGTTGGGGAAGTCCAGAACAAGAGGTCACAGTTTAAGAATAAGGGGGAAGTCTTTTAGGACCGAGATAAGAAATATTTTTTTTCACACAGAGAGTGGTGAATCTGTGGAATTCTCTGCCACAGAAAGTAGTTGAGGCCAGTTCATTGGCTATATTTAAGAGGGAGTTAGATACACACTATATATCTCACATTTTTCTATTCTTCATTATCTAATTTATTTTTCTTTTTCTTCTTTATTACAAAATTTAAAAAATAAGAAGCTGTACATAAAATGTATTATGAAAATATGATTGTATACAATTGTACTTACTTCTAATAAAAATAAATAATTTAAAAAAGAAATTTAAAAAAAAAAAAGAGGGAGTTAGATGTGGCCCTTGTGGCTGAAGGGATCAGGGGGTATGGAGAGAAGGCAGGTGCAGGATACTGAGTTGGATGATCAGCCATGATCATATTGAATGGCGGTGCAGGCTGGAAGGGCCGAATGGCCTACTCCTGCACCTATTTTCTATGTTTCTATGTTTTTATGTTTCCGCGCTGTATCTCTATACTAAACTAAACTAAACATTAGTCGATGTGAGAAAATAGTTCCTTCCCTTAACGCTGATGGAATTGGGTCAAGGAATCCAGTTCCTTTGATGCTGTGCCTGCCTTTCAGATCTGCACGGCCGAAACAGAGAATGGGGCTTATTGTAACCCTTCAGTGCTTCTGGCCCAATTCAGCGTTTTCTCGCTGGTCGTTTCTTTAATTGCTCCGACTCGTAGTTAACTTTTAGGAAGAAGTTTTAACATCCTGAGGATACAACTCGAGGAACAAAGCGGGCAGCTAGAATAAGACAACAAAGCACACCGGGGAAAAAAGAAATCCACATGCTCTCATTTTGAGTGCTTCTGCGATTCAAAGCTGGACTGAATGAAAAATCCCCCTGCATTTCGGAGACACAAGAGTTCCACTTAGAGAGAGGAAGTTCTGGTCTTTAGACCCATTTAAGTTCTCAGGCCCCGCTTTGTGAAATCCCAGTAGGGATTGTCACTGATCTTTGAGTCGCACAGATAGGTTTTCAATGGCACAAGATGCAGTCATATCGCTGGCAACTGGTGCAGAAACTGAAAACGCACGGTAACGTGGCAATGAATCATAAACCCATCACATTTGTCACCAGCAGTCGGAAGGAGCAAAACTGCCTCTGCTTTTCCAGCGAGCTACTCGAGGCACTTATGTTCTGTTAACATCATAAGATCATAAGATCAGAAGTGATAGGAGGAGAATTAGGCCATTTGGCCCGTCAAGTCTACTCCGCCATTCAGTCATGGCTGATCTGTGGAAAATCTCTGCCACAGAAGGCAGTGGAGGCCAATTCACTGGATGTTTTCAAGATAGTTAGATGTAGCTCTTAGGGCTAACGGAATCAAGGGATATCGGGGAGAACGCAGGAACGGGGTACTGATTTTGGATGATCAGCCAATATCATATTGGCTCGAAGGGCCGAATGGCCTACTACTGCACCTATTTTCTATGTTTCTATCTATCTCTCCCTCCTAACCCCATTCCCCTGCCTTCTCCCCATAACCTCTGACACCCATGCTAATCACGAATCTATCTATTTCTGCCTTAAAAATATCCACTGACTTTGCCTCCACAGCCTTCTGTGGCAAAGATTCACCACCCTCTGACTAAAGAAATTCTTCCTCATCTCCTTCCTAAAAGAGCATCCTTTAATTCTGAGGCTGTGCCCTCTGGTCCTAGACTCTCCCACCAGTGGAAACATCCTCTCCACATCCACTCCATCCAAGCCTTTCACTATTCTGTTTGTTTCAATGTGCCCCCCCCCCCCCCCCCCCCAGCGAGTACAGGCCCAGAGCCGACAAACGCTCATCATAGGACTTGTTGGCATCACTGCACAGTGAACGAAAAAGGTACAGGACCAAGTACCCTGGAATCCATCCCTCATTGGTAGCGTTAAACAGCGGTATTAATGACTCAAGGGCCTGTCCCACTAACGCAACTTATCAGCGACTGTCTTCAACCTTCAAGCTCGAGGGCACTCGCCTGAAAAACCTCGAGCTGGATCGACCGTCAGCGATGAAACCACGAGCCGGATCGACCGTCTACACACACACACGCAAACACGCGCGCACGCGCACACACGCACACACGCGCACACACACACACACAAACACAAACACATCGCAAAAGTGGGGGCCAGGGAAAACGGGGGAGCGCTGTCTGAAATTCACACCTGCGATGAACAGGAAGGTAAAAGATGGCTGGCACAGTTATGGTGAGTCCTTTGGAGGGGGGAGGGAAAGGGGAGAGAAGGGGGGAGAAGGGGGGGGGGGAGAAGGAGTGGAGACACTTTTAAGAAGCCAGACAACTTTTAATAAAGTTTAGCGGGCATTTAACATTACCGGTCGGTTTGCTTACCTTTTTTTTCTCAGCGAGCTTTACCTTCGATTACCTTTGATTGCCTTTGATTACATACGACAGCATTACGACCTACTACGACCTACCTCGACTAAACCTACGAGTAAAATAATATCGATTTTTTCCATGGCGACCTTTTTTTACTTGCGGGCATTTTGCAGCATGTTGAAAAAAAATGCCATGACCTAGCTGAGGCCTCGAGTACGCGGGGACTACTCTCGTGCATGAAGGAGAGTTACAAAGACCTCCTAGGACCTCGTGTCGACCATGCTGCGAGTATGTCGAGGGCAAACTCTTCTAAACCCGCCAATTAGGTCACCATTAGGCTATTTTTAGGCGACTGTCATAGTTTTAGGCGACTGTCATCATTTCGCCGAAAAACAGGCGACTGGACCCCCCTTCGACATAACATTTGAAATAGAATCATTAACTTTGACAACAAAAAATAAACGAAGTCAGCACCAGCGACAATCTACGTCACCTGGCGACAACCTTCGTTAACCTGGTGACAACCTATGTTAACCTGGCGACAACTACAACAGCACCTACGGCAGGAGAAGTCAAGCTACGCTCATTGGCGTCAAGCCCACTGTCGCCGACTGTTTCCGAAAAAATGTCAACATGTTGAAAATCCAGCGGCGATCAGAAAGACGCTACGACTCTTTGGGCGACTGAGGAGACGACTCACGACCATACAGGCGACACCCCGGCGGCCATGTGGCGACAGTCTAGTCACCTGTAGTCGCCTAAAAAATAGCCTAAGGGGGACAGGCCCTTCAATGGTACAATGGTTCTTGATTATCACGTGAACCAAGGTACAACGAAATTCTTTTCTTGTACATAGATGCCATACATAAGTTCAATCCCCAGTGAAGTACAAAGTGCATAGAAACAGCCCACTGAGTCCATATGCAAGAGTCGCCAGGTTTTGGGGATGTGGAAGCTGCAGTATGATGCAGGTTAAGGTAGCTGGACTGCACAACAACCTTTAGGCAATCATTGTCGCACATCAACGTTCCTGATAGGTATTCCTTGAAGCACGCCACAGTGTTTGGGATGGGTATTAACCGTTGACCGTTGCGAGTGGAATTTCACATTTGTACAGTAACTGGGATTGTGCTGCTCTCGTTGCGCACAAGTAAACAAAGTGTGTCTGGAAAACAAATGCAAGTTAGAAACATAGAAACATCGAAAACAGGCGCAGGAGTAGGCCATTCGGCCCTTCGAGCCAGCACCGCCATTCAATATCATCATGGCTGATCATCCAAAATCAGTACCCCGTTCGTGCTTTCTCTCCACATCCCTTGATTCTGTTAGCCCCAAGAGGAATTGATCGGTTAGATGCACAGAGAATCTTGCCCAGAGTAGGTGAATCGAGGACCAGAGGACATAGGTTTAAGGTGAAGGGGAAAGTCTTTAATAGGAATCTGAGAGGGAACATTTTCACACAAAGGGTGGTGGGTGTATGGAACGAGCTGCCAGAGGAGGTAGTTGAGGCTGGGACTATTCCAACGTTTAAGAAGCAGTTAGACAGGCACATGGATAGGACAGGTTTGGAGGGATATAGACCAAATGCAGGCAGGTGGGACTAGTGTAGCTGGGACATGTTGTCTGGTGTGGGCAAGTTGGGCCCTAGGGCCTGTTTCCACACTGTATCACTCTATGACTCTATCAAGAAGCCGACAGGAACAGATTCTGGTGAAGGTATTGAAAGCATGATTTTCACACTACAGATTGTAGATGATGTCTTTCCAATCATAGCAGGAGATATTTCTCACACAACGCAGCAAAGATACACTTCTGAAATGAAAGTATAAGCAAATACTAAAATGGGAAAAATGTTTAACAGAAGGTTTCGATCATTTGGATCGGTGAAGTAGGGTAGAGAGCGATTATCTCCAATGTTCTGAGAAATGGATATTGGATAAATTATACGCTCAACATATTCCACCAAATGGAAGATAGACACAAAAAGCTGGAGTAACTCAGCGGGACAGGCAGCATCTCTGGAGAAAAAGGAATAGGAGACATTTTGGGTCGACACCCTTCTTCAGTCTGAAGAATGGTCTTGACGCAATACATTACCTGTTCCCTTTCATAGAAACATAGAAACATAGAAAATAGGTGCAGGAGTAGGCCATTCGGCCCTTCGAGCCTGCACCGCCATTCAATATGATCATGGCTGATCATCCAACTCAGTATCCTGTACCTGCCTTCTCTCCATACCCCCTGATCCCTTTAGCCACAAGGGCCACATCTAACTCCCTCTTAAATATAGCCAATGAACTGGCCTCAACTACTTTCTGTGGCAGAGAATTCCACAGATTCACCACTCTCTGTGTGAAAAAAGAAATTCTCATCTCGGTACTAAAAGACTTCCCCCTTATCCTTAAACTGTGACCCCTTGTTCTGGACTTCCCCAACATCGGGAACAATCTTCCTGCATCTAGCCTGTCCAACCCCTTAAGAATGTTGTAAGTTTCTATAAGATCCAAGAGATCCAGAGATGCTGCCTGGGTTACTGAAGCATTTTGTGTCTATCTTTGGTGTAAACCAGCATCTGCAGTTCCTTCCTACATATATTTGAACATTGAACAGTACTGCACAAGGCCAGGCCCTTCAGCCCACGATGTCTTTGCTGAACAAGATGCCAAGATAGACTAATCTCATCTGATCCACCGGCTTCCATTCCCTGCGTATGCATGTGCCTGTCTTAAAGCCTCTTAAATACCAGGATAATGTCCGCCTTCCCCACCCTCCCTGGCTGCGGGTTCCAGGCACACATGAGCCTCTGTGAACCCTTTACAGAAACAAGGAACTGCAGATACTGCTCAACAAATATGAAGACACAAACTGCTGGAGTAACTCAGCATCTCTGGAGAACATGGATAGGTGATGTTTCAGTTCATGACCCTTCTTCAGATTGACTGCAGTTGGGGGGGGGGGTTAGGAAATCTGGAAGAGAGGGCTGGACAAAGCTTGGCAAGTAATAGGTGGATACAGGTGATGGGGGGGGGGGGGTTGATAGGCAGATGGTTGGATAAAGGCCAGAGATACAAGGGTAAAAAGCGGGAGATAAAAGGATTGAAGAGTTGCAAATTGTGAAGCTAGAGGAAGGAATGCAACTGGAAGAGGAGGGTGGGGGGAGAAATAGGTGGAAGTCCAGGTGGGGCACAAGTGAGAGAGTGGAGGGAAGAAGGAGGGAGTTTGGTTCGTTACCTAAAAGCGAGGTACACTACAATAAACTAAACTGGACTAAACTGAAAATTCAATGTTCATACCGTTGGAGTGTAAGCTACCCAAGCGGAACATGAGGTGCTGTTCTTCCAGTTTGTGTGTGGCCTCACTCTGGCAATGGAGGAGGCCCAGGATAGAAAGGTCAGAATGGGAATGGGAAGAAGAGTTTGGTTAAAATGGTTAGCAATGCTTAACAAAAGATCCAAAAGGCCTTGGTGGACCGAGCGCAAGTGTTTGCGAAACGATGGTTAAGTCTATGCTTGGTCTCGCCGATGTATAGGAGGCCACACTGGTAATACCAGATGCAGTTGATGCCTGCCTATTCCCTTTGAACTTTGCCCCTCTCATGTGAAGGCTATGCCCTCTGGACACTTCCCGGGAGGCCATGGAGAAGCCAGGCAGCGAAACCTGCCTGGGCCAATGGAGCCTCGGTGGTGGCGGTGGAGCCTCGGTGGTGGTGGGGCCTCGGTGGTGGTGGGGCCTTGGCCGTGGTGGGGCCTCGGTGGTGGTGGGGCCTCAGCGGCAGTGGTGGAGCCTCGGTGGTGGTGGAGCCTCGGTGGTGGTGGAGCCTCGGTGGTGGTGGGGCCTTGGTGGTGGTGGAGCCTCGGTGGTGGTGGGGCCTTGGTGGTGGTGGAGCCTTGGCTGTGGTGGGGCCTTGGTGGTGGTGGAGCCTTGGCTGTGGTGGGGCCTCGGTGGTGGTGGGGCCTCAGCGGCAGTGGAGCATCGTGGCAGTGGCGGTGAAGCCTCGCTGGTCGACCCATGGTGGGCAGTCGATGAGGGCGCGGGGGAACCGTCGTGAGGGAGTGCGGGTGGGGGGAGCCCAATGGAGGACCCGGAGCGGAGGAGGAGGGGGAGGGGAGGGGGAGGGGGAGGCGGAGGGGGGAAGAACAAAGGAAGAGCCGCGCATGTACTTTGTAGCTTTGTCTGCGCCCTTTAGGTGGCAACTATCTGCATACCTCGGGCATGCGAGCCAAGAATTTCACTGCGCCTTGTCACATGTGACAATAAAGTATTCCATTCCATTCCATTTTATATTTCCATCTTGGGAAAAAGGTTCTGACTGTCTACCCCATCCATGCCTCTCATAATTTTATACAGTTCCATCAGCTCTCCCCTCAACCTTCTGTATTCCAGAGAAAACAATCCAAGTCTGTCCAACCTCTCCCATCCCTCCCCTAATTCAGTCATCATTCTCGTAAACTTCCTCCGCACCCTTTCCAAAGCCTCCACATCGTTCCTGTCATGGGAGCGGGGTGGGGGCGGGGGGTGTGGGTGGGGGGCGGGGGGCGAGGGGTTTGGGAGATGATGGGCAACCTGAACAGCACAAAATACCCCAAATGTGAACTGACCAAAGACCTGTAAAGCTGTATCGTTACATCCTGACCCTTATATTCAATGCCCCACGTACTCTGAAAGCAAGCATGCCATGTACCTTCTTTACCACTCTATCTACTGACGTTGCCACTTTCACGGAGTTATGCGCGGAGCCCAAGATTTCTTTGTACATCAGTCTTCTTCTTCTTATCGATTCCATGCACAAGATTAGAAGTTGTGTAGCCAGACCTGAACACACTTCTCGGCATCTGCATACATTGGTGTCTGTTTCAACAATTAAAATTTAAATTTAAACTGAATGATAATCAATATTTTAAATATATACAGATATGTGACTTTATGAAGAAATATATACATAGATTTCAAACTATAGTTTTAGACCCTTTAGAAGAAGCAATGAATATTAAGGCTGATTCACAAAAACTAATATCATATTTTTATAATAGTGTATTAAATAGAGAATTACCCTCAACAGAGGCACTAAGAGAAGATTGGGAACATGAACTAATGATAAAGATCCAGAAAGATAGATGGGAAAAGTATCTGATGAACACGCATAATTGTTCCATTAATGCAAGACATAATTTAATTCAATTTAGATTATTACATAGACTATATTATTCAAAAAGGAGGTTGAATAAATTCTACCCAAATGTCTCTCCCAGATGCGATAAATGTTTGTTTCAAAATGCCAATATAACACATTCATTTGTAGGATGTACAAAGTTGAATACATTTTGGAGCGATATATTTGATATATTTACAAAGCTCTTCAAGTCAAGAATAGAACCTAATACGGAATGGATTATATTTGGAATAATAGTAGAAGATAGCAATTTAAACAAAGACCAAAAAGTATTCTTTAATTATGGGTTAATAATTGGAAAGAAATTGATACTTAAATTTTGGAAAAATACAGCTATACCAACTATTAAAATGTGGATTAGGAATATGACGGACATAGCACACCTTGAAGAAACGAGACTCCGCCTAATAGATAAATATGACCAATTCTTAAGGAGTTGGTCCCCTTTCATCGACTGTTTGGAATCATGTGATGCAGCAGTACCGTAAAGATTACTGATTTCAGGTCAGGTCGTGGATAGATTTACATCTCCAAACAAAGATTTGAAAATTTCTTTTTTAAGGGTCTTTTTCTACTATTTCTACTTTCTATTTTTTCTTTTCTTATATACACACTTCACGTTTTTCTATTTTCTACTATTTTGTTTTCCTCTTTTTCTTCTCTCTATTAAAAAAACCTCCTTTTCAAAAACATAAAACTAGAGGTTGTACATAGAATGTATTACATTATGACATAGTTGGCACCTAAAATTAGGTACCACTGTATTGTTTTGTATTGTATTAACTTCTAATAAAATAAAAAATTTAAATTAAAAAAAAAAATGGTGTCTGTCTTGTCGCTTCTTGTGTTTCTTGTGCGTGGTGGTGGAAAGATTGGTGGAAACAGGGCCGCGACGTGAACGCTCTTTCCTTGACCCCTGCACACCCCTGTTAAGGGTAATTCTATTTAGTTTAATTTAGTTTTAGAGATAAAGCGCAGAAACAGGCCCTTCGGCCAACTGGGCCCGCATTGACCAGTGATCCCCGCACATTAACACTATCCAACACACACTAGGGACAATTTTTACATTTACCAAGCCAATTAACCTACAAACCTGCACGTCATTGGAGTGTAGGAGGTAACCGAAGATCTCGGAGAAAACCCACGCATGTCACGGGGAGAACGTGCAAACTCCGTGCAGACAGCATCCATAGTCGGGATGGAACCCGGGTCTCTGGCGCTGCATTCGCTGTAAGGCAGCAACTCTACCAATGCACCACTGTCCGTTTATTAATTGTAAATTTTCCCTTCACATTTGACCTCCCAAAGTGCTATATACAAAACCATGCTGACTGTAAGGCAGCAACTCTACCGCTACTGTGCCTCCCCATTTATATGTTAGTATAAGGTACACAAAAATGCTGTAGAAACTCAGCGGGTGCAGCAGCATCTATGGAGCGAAGGAGATAGGCAACGTTTCGGGCCGAAACCCTTCTTCAGACTGATGGGGGGTGGGGGGAGGCGGGGAGAAGAAAGGAAAAAGGAGGAGGAGGAGCCCGGGGGCTGAGGGAGAGGTAGGAAGGGGAGGAGACAGCAAGGGTTAACTGAATTGTGAGAATTCAATGTTCATGCCCCCAGGATGCAGACTCCCCAAGCGGAATATGAGGTGCTGCTCCTCCGATTTTCGGTGTTGCTCACTCTGGCCATGGAGGAGGCCCAGGACAGAGAGGTCGGATTCGGAATGGGAGGGGGAGTTGAAGTGCTGAGTATAGATACTTGCAGAAGAGTTGGTACCGGATTCCTTACAGCAACCAAAGTGCCCCCATTCACAGGCACTTCTTCAGACTGATCATTCAGTCTGAAGAAGGGTCTCGACCCGAAACGTCACCCATTCCTTCTATCCAGAGATGCCGCCTGTCCCCCCGCTGTCCCACTCCAGCATTTTGTGTCTATCTTCGGTTGAAATCGGCATCTGCAGTTCTTTCCTACACACGGTTAAAAAGTCTACCTGGCTCTGTGGCTCTATGACTCTGTGTAATGCACCAGCTAATTTAAACAGAAGCATCAGCATCAGCATCAGCATCATGCTTGGGTCACCAGAGAGACTCTTTGCTCTTCTGCAAAGAGTGGTTAAAGATGTCACGTTGGCACATGGAAGAACAGATCTATCCCCTTCTCAATGCATGATTGTACATTGTATGTTGACGGCACGGTGACGCAGCGGTGGAGTTGCCGCCTTGCAGCGCCAGAGACTCGGATTCGATCTCGACTACGGGTGCTGTCTGTACAGAGTTTGTACGTTCTCCCCGTGACCTGCGTGGGTTTTCTCCGGGGTCTCCGGTTTCCTCCCACACTCCAAAGGCGTGCAGGTTTGCGGGTTGATTGGCCTGGTGTCATTGTAAATTGTCCCGAGTGTGTGTAGATTAGTACGGGGATCGCTGGTCGGCGCGGGCTCGGCGGGCCGAAGGGCCGGTTTCCACGCTGTATCTCTAAACTCAACTAAACTAAAGGAGTCGTAGCTCAACATACCTGCAAGACGGTATCCATAGTGAAGTTCTCTTTGGAGTCGTGTACAATCCCTTCTAACTCAAAAGACTTGAAATACTATCACCGGGCCAAGAATGACGTCTTAAAATTTACAGTTTAAGCTGCAGTTTATCTTTTCTATGACACTCATCTACTATTTTAAAATCGAAAGCAATAAGGTGGTGTGAATAGATTTCCTCATGTCCGTCTGTTAAAAGCATAGGCAAGTAGAACGGACAAAATGACAGACAAAGGCAAGTGTAATATTGATTTTGCTGCATATCAGAATATGACCTGCAGTCAGGAAGGAAGAGAGAAACAGATCGATATCATCCATCTGTTCCGCTCGTAAAAAAAAAAAACAACAGCTGAAATCAGAAAGCTCTAAAATGTGGTTCATCCTGGTTCTGAATAGAGCTTTAGTTTAAGTTTCAGGATACAGCCCGGAATTCAGGCCATTCAGCCCGCCGGGTCCGCGCCAACCAGCAATCACCCTGCACACTATCCCAAGCATGAGGGACAATTTACAATTTTCACAAGGTCAATTAACCTACAAATCTGTACGCCTTTGGAGTGTGGGAGGACAACCAGAGCACCTGGAGAAAACCCACGCAGGTCACGGGGAGATTGTAATCATGTCGGTTCAATTGTACGGTTCGATTGTAAACAAGTATTGTCTTTCCGCTGGCTGGATAGCAGGCAACGAAAGCTTTTCACTGCGCTTCGGTGCACGTGACAATAAAAAATAAAATAAACTAAACTAAAGAATGTACAAATTCCACACAGACAAGCACCCGTGGTCAGGATGGAACCCGCGTCTCTGGCGCTGTAATGCAGCAACTCTACTGCCGTGACACCGTGCCGCCGAGCTCTCACATTTGCTTTCAACTTTGCTCTGGTAAACCGCCCTGGCAATGGCAAGTCTTACCAACTGGGAGAACAAGTTTGGTCTTGTTACTTTCAATTACTAAGAATTAAACTTGGCTAGAATTAAACCCTGCCCCAGTACAAACAATTGCAGCTTGTGTGGGTCACATTCTACCCTGGCTTATTTGAACATTTCAACCCATAAGCTCCACAACAATGTTAAGACAAATAGCATCGTTAAGCAGCTTTTTATCAGTTTCAGCTGAGCATTCCGTTCATCCGTTTGCAAACAATAGCTCAGAACTGCTCTCTAGTTGTTGGAAGGATGGTTCAGTTGCCTGATAGTTTTGTTTATTATTAATATTTATTATTATTATTATTATTATTATTATTATTATTATTATATATATATATATTTAATTTTATTATTATTATTGTTATTATTATTATTATTATTTGTTTTATTATTTTTTTTAAATTATTATTTATTATTATTCTTTTTATTATTATTTTTATTTTTATTTTTATTTTATTATTTTTTTTATTATTATTATTATTATTATGATTTTTATTATTATTATTATTATTATTATTATTATTTAAATTATTATTGTCATGTGTACCAAGGCACAGTGAAAACCTTTTTATTGTTGTCCACAGTATACAGATACAGGATAGTTTGTGAGTTCATAAGTTATAGGAGCAGGATTAGGCCATTCGGCCCATCAAGTCTACTCCGCCATTCCATCATGGCTGATCTATCTTTCCTTCTCAACCCCATTCTCCTGCCTTCTCCCCATAACCCCTGACACCCGTACCAATCAAGAATTTGTCAATCTTCGCCTTAAAAATATCCATTGACTTGGTCTCCACAACCGTCTGTGGTAATGAATTCCACAGATTCACCACCTTCTGACTAAAGAAATTCCTCCTCATCTCCTTTTTAAAGTACGTCCTTTTATTCTGAGGCTCTGGCCTTTAGTCCTAGACTCTCCCACTAGTGGAAACATCCAGGCCTATTCGATAAGTTTCAATGTGGTCCCTCATCCTTCTAAACTCCCGCGAGTACAGGACAAGTGAAGTCAAACGCTCATCGTATGTATAAAGGGTATGACGTTTAGTGCAAGGTAACGCCCAGTAAAATCCAATTAAAGTTAATTTAAAGGTCTCCAATTAGGTAGATGGGAGGTCAGGAATGCTCTCTAGTTGGTGGGAGGACGATTCAGTTGCCTGATAATAGCTGTGAAGAGTACACGGCAATGTTAGCAAGTTTGCAGATGATACAAAAGTGGGTGGTATTGCAGAAAACGAAGATGGTTGTGAAAAATTGCAGCAGGATCTTGATCGGTTGACCAGGTGGGCTGAGGAATGGTTGATGGAATTGAATACAGAGGAATGTGAGGTGTTACAATTTGGGACGTCTAACATGGGCAGGACCTACACAGTGAACGGTAGGGCTCTGAGGAGTGTTTTAGAGCAGAGGGATCCAATGAGTTTTCGTTCAGTAAACTCACGAGTTTTCATCAGTTGAAGAGTGGGCAAATATGGTTAAAAGTTATCCTCAGAAACTCAATGTCGTAGTAATCCGGTGCAGGAATGATACAAACTCAAGGGTAAGTGACTGACTTGCAGGAAATTGACCCACTAAAGAAATTAGATCAAACACGAAAATGGGAACAGATTTTATAAAAAGATCAGGGAATTATAATATTCTGCATAGTGGAAGAGAGAAGGTATACATGTCCTACATACTCCGCCATCAATGTAGATGTAGCTAAAATTACTCTTCTCTAGAGATAGATCCAGAGCAGGAGAGATGGTAGATGGAGCCTTCAGAGTGATTTCAGCAGGGACTTCTTTCTAAAACGAGTGCGGAAAATTGAAGCTTACTTCCCAAGAAAGCTACA
Organism: Malacoraja senta; assembly: GCA_038087875.1. NCBI lineage: Eukaryota > Metazoa > Chordata > Chondrichthyes > Rajiformes > Rajidae > Malacoraja > Malacoraja senta. The sequence goes on from CM075995.1 coordinate 1,492,175, forward strand.
ATGTGGGTCAATTCAAAATGTAAAAAAACTGAAATTAATAGGATTTTGTTAAGTAAAGGTATTAAGGATTGAAAGAATAACATGGGAGGATGAAGTTGAGATATCACGCGGATTTGATCGAATCAAATGTGCTCTAGATGCAGCCTCACCAACGTCTTGTATAACATCCCGACTTTTACCCTCAGCAGGTAGACACAAAATGCTGGAGTAACTCAGCGGGTGAGGCAGCATCTCTGGAGAGAAGGAATGGGCGACATTTCGGCTCGAGACCCTTCTTCAGACTCAGTACCGTGACTGAGGAAGGACAATGTACTGAATGCTTTCTTGACCACCCTATCTACCTGTGACATGGCTTTCAGTGAGCTCTGTACCTGCACTCCTAGATCGCTCTGCACTACAACACTCTCCATCACCCTGCCCTTCACTGTGATGATGGCACTTCCACTTTCATTCCATACTTTTATTCTCCCCGCATTCTCATCTACTCCACATGCATCATTACCACTCCCCCACAGTGAGTGCTATGATGCACGTGGAGCACCATACCACTCGGTATTATTCAGGGCCATCACGGTGGCGCAACGGTGGAGTTGCTGCCTTACAGCGAATGCAGCGCCAGAGACCCGGGTTCGATCCAGACTACGGGTGCTTTTCTGCACGGAGTTTGTGCGTTCTCCCCGTGACCTGCGTGGGTTTTCTCCGAGATCTTCGGTTTCCTCCCACACTCCAAAGACGTACAGGTTTGCAGGTTAATTGGCTTGATAAATGTAAAAAATGTCCCTAACGGGTGTGGGATAATAATAATAATAATGAATTTTATTTATGGGCGCCTTATACCAAGGTCTCAAGGACACCTTACAGAGATTTATAGGAAACATATAATCAGAATTTTAAAAAATAAATTATAAAGACCAATACACAAATCAGGGACAGAATTCCTTCCAAAGACACAAAAAAAAGAAAATCAGAAGCACAATTTGAGGAGAGAGCAGCGGCAACGAAACCGCGCCAGCGTCCACTCTCCCCTCCGACCTCCATCTTGAACACAGACTAACAAATACAATTACAAACAATTACATACAAAAATCATCCCCCCACAGTGATTATGTTAATGTGCGGGGATCGCTGGTCCCCGCGGAACCCGGTGGGCCGAAGGGCCGGTTTCCGCACTCTATCACTAAATTAAACTAAACTAAACTAAACTAAACACACAGAAGGGGTAATCTATTCCAATCAGTGAGGGTGGGGGACAAATCATCCTCTACGATAATCCGCAAGACGGCTGCTCCGCAAGAATGCGTTCTCAGCCCCCTTCTTTACTCCTTGTTCACCCACAACTGTGCAGCCATGTATAAAGCTAATTCAATCTACAAATTCGCAGACGCCACCGCGCCATTGCGGGCCGGATATCAAATAGTGACGAGACGGAGTACAGGATGGAGATCGAGAACCTCGTGTCCTGGTGTCGAGACAACAACCTTTCTCTCAACGTCAGCCTGACAAAGGAGATAATAATAATAATAATAATGGATGGGATTTATATAGCGCCTTTCTAATACTCAAGGCGCTTTACATCGCATTATTCATTCACTCCTCAGTCACACTCGGTGGTGGTAAGCTACTTCTGTAGCCACAGCTGCCCTGGGGCAGACTGATGGAAGCGTGGCTGCTAATCTGCGCCTACAGCCCCTCCGACCACCACCAATCACTCACACACATTCACTCGCAGGCAAAGGTGGGTGAAGTGTCTTGCCCAAGGACACAACGACAGTATGCACTCCAAGCGGGATTCGAACTGGCTACCTTCCGGTTGCCAGCTGAACACTTAGCCCATTGCGCCATCTGTGATGGACTTCAGGAAGTGAAGCGGTGCACACACCCTAGTTTGCATTGACGTCGCCAAAGTAGTTTCAGTTTAGAGATACAGCGCGGAAACAGGCCCTTCGGCCCACTAGGTCCGCGCCGACCAGCGATCCCCCGCATATTATCACTATTCTACTCACACTAGGGACAATTTTTTTACATTTACCAAGCCAATTAACCTACAAACCTGTGCGTCTTTGGAGTGTGGGAGGAAACCGAAGATCTCGGAGAAAACCCACGCAGGTCAGGGGAGAACGTAAAACTCCGTACAGACAGCATCCGTAGTCTGGATGGAACCCGGGTCTCCGGCGCTGCATTCGCTGTAAGGCAGCAACTCTACCGCTGCGCCACCGTTCCTAGGAATAAGAAGTCAGATCAAAGATTGTCCGAGGGTCTCTAATGAGGTAGACAGTAGCTCAGGACTGCTGTCTATTTGTTGGTAGAATGGTTCATTTGCCCGATAACAGCTTGGTAGAAGCTATGCTGGAATCTGGAGGTGTGCATTTTCACACCTGTACCTGTTGTCTGATGGGAGAGGGGGGAAGAGGGAGTGGCCAGGGTGCGACTCGTCCTTGATTATGCTGCTGGCCTTGCCGAGGCAGCGTGAGGTGTAAATGGATCAATGGAAGGGAGGTTGGTTTGTGTGATGGTCTGGGCTGCGGTCCACAATTCCCTGCAATGTCTTGCGGTCCTGGATGGAGCTGTTCCCAAACCAAGCAGTGATGCATCCTGATAAAATGCTTTCTACGACGCATCCATGGAAGTCGGTGAGAGTTGTTGGGGAGAGGCCGAACTTCCTCGGCCTTCTAAGGGTAGTAGAGGTGTTGGTGTGCTTACTCGGCCATTGCTTCGATATGCGTGGTCCAGGACAAGTTTGGGTGATAACTACTCCACTCCCTGCTGCTCTGCTCTGACACCCATGCAGAATGTAAGTAGGAACCGCACCTCAGATTGCTGGAGTAGGTCTTCACCCTTGGGCTAAGACCTGCTTCAATAATCGAGGCCCATACCATTTTTCAAGCCATGTTCTTGTTAAAGTAAGATAGACACAAAATGCTGGAGGAACTCAGCTGGACAGGCAGCATCTCGGGAGAGAAGGAATGGGTGACGTTTCAGGTCGAGACCCTTCCTCAGGCTGAAAGTCTGGGGGGAGGGGAGTCTAGAGATATGGAATACGAGCCTTGAGATGCTGCCTGTCCTGCTGAGTTACTCCTGCATATTGTGTCTATCATTGGTGTAAGCCAGCTTTGGCAGTTCCTTCCGACACATTTCTTAGACAATAGACAATAGACAATAGGTGCAGGAGTAGGCCATTCGGCCCTTTGAGCCATCACTCCTGCAAACTCATTACATGTCAGAGCGAGAAATTATTATTCTATTGTCCACAAGGCTACGAGTGACTTTAGCACATAATTGAGAACAACTAAACTTTATATGTAAGATAGACACAAAATGCTGGAGTAACTCAGCGGGACGGGCAAGAACAACAAGTGATATGGAAGGGTAAGGTGTGATCAATCCCATTATTTCTTCCATCAATTACACTTTCAGCATTTCAGATCACGGCAACAGATTGTGTGAAAATATGGAATTCACTGTGGAAGGCATTCATTGCCACAGACGGCATAGAGTCATAGATTGATACAGTGTGGAAGCAGGCCCTTCGGCCCAATGGAGTCAATGGATAGTTTTAAGGCAGAGATTGACTGATTCTTGATTAGTACGGGTGTCAGGGGTTATGGGGAGAAGGAAGGAGAATGGGGTTTGAGAGGGAAAAATAGATCAGCCATGATTGAATGGCAGAGTAGATATGATGGGCTGAATGGCTTAATTCTACTCCTATCTGTTATGATCTTATGATCTTTATCTCCCCACTCCCATGTAGCCAGTTATACTTTGATTATTGTCTCTCTTGACTCTCCCGTCGGTGGCAATGGATTCCACAGATTCAACACCCTCTGACTACAGAAATTCCTCCTCCTCTTTCGAAAAGGTACATCCTTTTGTTGTGAGACTATAGCCTCTGGTCCCGGACTCTCCCACTAGTGGAAACATCCTCTCCACGTCCACTCTATCACTAATTCAATACATTCTTCAATGATTATTGGTGGATTGGATGATGTGGTCAATTAATGCATTGACGTTTTGGGGGAAAAGTGCATTACTGCATTTTCATATCAAATCATTAAGAACAGCTATTATTATTTTCAACGTGCAATGCATTCTGCAGGGGCGCAACCCCTGATCCGAACTAATCCTCATGATTATCAACCATTCACTGCCAACTGAAAATGAAGAGGATCCGTTCAACTGAAGAACTGAACTGAACTGAAGAAGGGTCTCGACCCGAAACGTCACCCATTCCTTCCATCCAGAGATGCCGCCTGTCCCGCTGAGTTACTCCAGCTTTTTTTTTTTTTTTTTTAATTTTTATTAGAGGTATCTGCATATCACATTCCAAACCAATACAAACTTTGTTTAACGATTACAGCTTTTTGTGTCTATGAACCAAATGATTATTTTCTAGCTTTGAGCGGCACGGTGGCACAGCGGTAGAGCTACTGCCTTACAGCGCCAGAGACCCGGGTTCGATCCTGACTACGGGTACTTGACTGTACGGAGTTTGTACGTTCTCCCCGTGACCTGCGTGGGTTTTCTCCGAGATCTTTGGTATCCTCCCAAACTCCGAAGATGTACAGGTTTATAGGTTGATCGGCTTGGTATAAATGTCTAAACGTAAAATTGTCCCTAGTGTGTATAGGGTAGTGTTAATGCGCTGATCGGCACGGTCTCGGTGGGCCGAAGGGCCTGTTTCCGCACCGTGTCTGTAAAGTAAACTAAACTCGAACCCGGATCCAGTTCCCGCACATATTCTTTGTTGTTAATAATCAAAGCAACATGGTTATTGAGCACAGATAGGTGGAGGAACAACATGTAAGAGGACGGAGCGAAGAACAGCAAACCAATTTAGTTTAGTTTAGAGATACAGTGTGCGGAAACAGGCCTCTTCGGCCCACCGGGTCCGCGCCGACCAGCGATCCCCGCACATCAACACCTTCCTGCACACACTAGGGACAGTTTTTTACATTTTACCAAACCAATTAACCTACAAACCCGTACGCCTTTGGAGTGTGGGAGGAAACCGAAGATCTCGGAGAAAACCCACGCGGGTCACGGGGAGAACGTACAGGCGGCGCCCGTAGTCAGAATCAAACCCGGAATCAAAATCTACCGCTGCACCACCGTGCTGCCCATGCACGCATCGAAAGAATTAACTTTAAGTATGTGATAGCACATGACTCAACGTGAAACAACATGAAGTTTGAATTGGCTGTTTGATACCAGGAAATATCAGGCTGTGTATATATTAAAGTACATAATAACTAACAGACCACACCAATTACTCAGATTGAATGAAGAACAGACCTTGTCAGATGCACTTAGGCACTTACAAAACCAGCCTTGTTGGCACCCAGGAGGAAGAACCTTGCAAAAGAAAGGATGGCAGCGAGCCTGAAAATAATATCGGCAGTTCAATGAGTATTTGTAACAGTGAATTGATTCACAACATCACAGACAAGGCCAGGCGAGTGGTGATGTGTTGGTATTAGAAGGACACAAAGTACTGGGCGGCACGGTGACGCAGCGGTAGAGTTGCTGTTCGCAGCGCCAGAAACCCGGCTTCGATCCTCACTACGGGTGCTTGTCTGCGCGGAGTTTGTACCTTTTCCCCGTGACCTGTGTGGGTTTTCTCCGGGTGCTCCGGTTTCCTCCCGCACTTCAAAGACGTACAGGTTTGTAGGTTAATTGGCTTGATAAAATCGTCAATTGTCCCGAGTGTGTGCAGGATAGTGTTAGTGTGAGGGGATCGCTGGTCGGAGTGGACTCGGTGGGCCGAAGGGCCTGTTCGGCGCTCTAAACTAAACTGAACTAAGCCAAACTCGGCGGGTCAAGCTGCATCTCTGGATAGGTGACGTTTCAGGGTCGGGACGGCTCTTCAGGCTGATTGTGGTGGTGGGTGGGAGAGGGGAAAAATGGACAGAAAGAGAGGAGGGTTTAGTTCAAAGCGGGCAGGTATCAGGTTGATGCAGGTGAGGGGGGGGGGGTGAGCGATAAACAGATGGTTGGACAAAAGCCGGCGATGTCACTTATCCATGTTCACCAGAGATGCTGCCTGGCCCGCTGAGTTACTCCAGCGCTGTGTGAAACGTCAAGGGCCTGTCCCACTTGGGCGTCATTTGCGTGTCATTTACGCGACATCATTCATGCGTCACGACGCGCATGGCGTGCATTACGTGCGCATCAGGCGTGGTGGCGTAGGCAGTGACACACGGGATTTTGGCATTCACAAAATCTTCACGCGCCACCTGCGCGACGTGAAAATTACGCCCAAGTGGGACAGGCCCTTCACCTATCCATGTTCACCAGAGAGGCTACCTGATTAAAGATAAAGCCTGTAAAATCCGATCAGAGGTAGTCTGAGGGTTTCCAATGGGACAGAAGAAAGAGAGAGAGGGAGAGGGAGGGGGAGGGGAAGGGGGGGAGAGGGAGAAAGAGAGGGAGAAAGGGAGTGTGAGAGAGAGAGAGCGAGAGAGAGAGAGATTAGTGCAGTGGAAGGACAAATGAGGTAGATCGTAGTTCAGGACTGGGGTTTGGAATGTGTTATGTTGCTGTTGATCAGATGATGCCACCACGCTAGTGCTTCGTCAGCCTCATCGGTTTCACTAACTAACCGGAGTTTTGTTCCTCCACTTTACGGGCAAGTTAAAATGTGAAAGTCCATGACGGGTCCGCTTTGTTTTGCAGCTTATCCACCCAGGCACATACATCGCTATTTACACTGCAAGCACTTAGGAACAACCCAGCTCCAACAGGAGTTTTGTTTTCATTATTTCATTCAAGCGGAGCCGGGAGCAATGGGAACGTTGCTGGTCGTAATGACCCTGTCCTGTTTCATAGAAACATAGACAATAGGTGCAGGAGGAGGCCACTTGGCCCTTCGAGCCAGCACCGCCATTCAATGTGATCATGGCTGATCATCCACAATCAGTACCCCGTTCCTGCCTTCTCCCCATATCCCTTGATTCTGCTAGCCCCTAGAGCTCTATCTAACTCTCTTTTAAATTCATCCAGTGAATTGGCCTCCACTGCCCTCTGTGGCAGAGAATTCCACAAATTGACAACTCTCTGGTTGAAAATGTTTTTTTCTCATCTCAGTTTTAAATGGCCTCCCATTTATTCTGAGTCTGTGGCCCCTGGTTCTGGACTCCCCCATCATTGGGAACATTTTTCCTGCAACATTTTCCCTCCCCCTTTCTCAGTTTCAGTTTAGTTTATTGTCACGTGCACCGAGGTTCAGTGAAAAGCTTTTTGTTGCTTGCTATCCAGTCAGCAGAAAGACAATGCATGATTACAACCAAGCCGTCCACAGTGCACAGATATATGATAAGGGAATAAGGTCATATGTAATAGGAGCAGAATTAGGCCATTCGGCCCATCAAGTCTACCCCGCCAGTCAATCATGGCTAATCTATCTCTCCCTCCTAACCCCATTCTCCTGCCTTCTCCCCATAACCCCTGACACCCGTACTAATCAAGAATCTATCTTTCTGCCTTAAAAAATCCATTGATGGCCTCTGTGGAATTCTATGGCAAAGAATTCCACAGATTCACCACTCTCTGACTAAAGCAATTCCTTCACATTTCCTTCCTAGACTCTCCCACTAGTGGAAACATCCTCTCCACATCCACTCTATCCAAGCCTTTCACTTTTAGCTTGTTTCAATGAGGTCCTCCCTCGTTCTTCTGAAATCCAGCGAGTACAGGCCCAGTGCCGTCAAACGCTCATCATGCATTAACTCACTCATTCCTGGGATCATTCTCGTAAACCTCCTCTGGACCCTCTCCAGGGTCAGCACATCCTTCGGAACCACGGAATAACGTTTAGTGCAAGGCTAAACCAGCAAAGTCCGATCAAGGACAGTCCGAGGGTCACCAAAGAGGTAGATAGTAGTTCAGCACTGCTCTCTGGTTGGTTGTGGTAGGATGGTTCAGTTGCCTGGTAACAGCTGGGAAGAAACTGTCCCTGAATCTGGAGGTGTGCGTTTTCACACTTCTTGACCTCTGGACCAATGAGGCGAGGGGAGAAGAGGGAGTGGCCAGGGTGCGACCCGTCCTTGATTATGCTGCTGGCCTTGCCGAGGCAGCGCGAGGTGTAAATGGAGTCAATGGAAGGGAGATTGGATTGTGCGACGGTCTGGGCTGCGTCCAGTGGTGTCAGTGGCTCCTCTCAACTCTGTCTCTCTGTCACTGCACAGCGTCTAAAGTCTGACAGCAAGGTGACCTGTCATCAGGCCACGCACTATCCTGGGTGTATAGTGGCTCGGACAAATAACCGACTGTCAGTCTCTCTGACGTCTGCGATCGAATTTGATCCATATGGGTTGCGTGTCAGAACCGTTTGAGAAAGTTACAAGCTGCAGTGTGATGGCCCGTGGTAAAATCCACGCATGTGACAGCAGCTACACAGAGGCACTTGTGTGGCAAAGAATGATGCTTTTCATTAGATTCAAGTGCTGTTGCCCACTCAACATCATTCAATTCATTTCCTCGACTGGCCAACTCTGTTTGAAAGCGATGACACCAGCCATTGTGCTTCCTCGGCTTTCAGTTTAGATTTAATTTAGTTCAGTTTAGTTTATTGTCACGTGCGAACAGTGGACACAGTGAAAAGCTTCTGTCGTGCACTACCCAGTCAGCGGAAAGACAATGCACGATTACAATCGAGCCGTTTACAGTGTGTAGAGATACATGATAAGGGAATAATGTTTCATAGTAGAAGTAGGAAATGTTGCTACAGGATTAGAGATTTAAGAGCGTGGGGCGATTGTAACACGTGATTGGAGATCTGCTTCTGTGGCTAGCATGCAAATAGTCGCCTGGGTTGGGCACCATCTTGGAAGCAACAGGGCGTAGTATGCACAGTTTAAGTGGCTGTTATTTTTTGTGTTGGAAGGAACTGGTGGAAAGGGTGATACCAGTGGCACAGCGATAGACTTGCTGCCTAAAGGGCCTGTCTCACTTACGCGGTTTTGTTTTCGGCGACTTGCCGGCACCCACCATAGTTACAGCAGGTCGCCGAATATTTTCAACGTGTTGAAAATCCAGCGGCGACCAGAAAAAGGCACAACCCTTTGGGTGACTACTCACGGCCATACAAGCGTCATCCTGTCGCCTGTATGGTCGTGGTGACGCCTGTTTGGTCGCGAGTAGACGCCCGAAGAATCGTACCTTTTTCTGGTCGCCGCTGGATTTTCAACATGCCGAATATTTTCGGCGACCTGGTGGGGGACTATGACGGGTGCCGGCAAGTGGCCGAAAAATATCGCGTAAGCGGGACAGGCCCTTTACAGCGCCAGAGACCCGAGTTCGATCCTGACCACGGGTCCTGTCTGTACGAAGTTTGTACGTTCTCCCCGTGACCTGCGCGTGTTTTCTCTGGGATCTCCGGTTTCCTCCCTCACTCCAAAGGCGTACAAGTTTGTAAGTAAATTGGCTTTGGTAAAGATTGTAAATTAAGCTGTGTGTAGTGTGGTGCTTGTGTACAGGGGGATCGCGGGTCAGCACGGACTCGGTGGGCTGAAGGGCTGTTTCCGCGCAGTGGCTCTAAACTCATGGATATGCAAGGAATGGAGGGAAACGGATCATGTGTTAGGAGAGAAGATTACTTTAACGTAGCATCACGATCGGCACGGACATTGTGGGCCGAAGGACCTATTCCTATCAAGTACTTTTTTCATAGTATTGTAGAAACAAAGAACTGCAGATGCTGGTTTATACCAAATATAGGCAGAAAGTGCTGGAGTAACTCAGCAGGTCAGGCAGCATCACTGGAAGATCTCTGGAGAAAAGGATGAGTGACGTTTCAGGTCAGGTCCCTTCTTCAACGGTTAATGAAGGACTGAGGAGTCTGAAGAAGGGTTCCGACTAGAAACGTCACCCATCCCTTTTCCTCACAGATGCTGCCTGACCCGCTGAGTTACTCGCACCCTTCCTGTCTGTACTTTTTCCACGTTCTATGTTCTTGTCTGCTTTGTAAGTCTCCTGTTTTACAACGGGCAGGGAGGAACTGCAGATGCTGGTTAAAACCGAAAATGGACACAAAAAAGCTGGAGTGATTCAGCGGACAGGCAGCGTCTCAGGAGAAAAGGAATGGGTGATGCTTCCGGTTGACGGAAGAAGGGGTCTCGGCCCGAAACGTCGCCCATTCCTTCTCTCCAGAGATGCTGCCTGTCCTGCTGAGTTACTCCAGCTCTTTGTGTCTCTCTCCTGTTCTACCATGTTTTGGGTGTTAACTAAATCCATATTGTTGCTGTGTTCTGTTTGTAATTAAGGAAGTATTTGAGGCATTTACTGTTTCCAAGAGCCAACTATTCCAATATGGCCACACTTTTATTTACATAGCACTTTCAATGTAACTAAAAACCTCTCGAGGCATGTTTCAGAAATAACTGGTGCCAACCTCGATGAGATATTCGATCAAAGTGGTTGGTTTTAATGACTGTCAAAGGGGACATAGTTAGAGGGGTTTTTTTAGCAGGGGGGGAGGGGGAGTTGGCTCTCCAGAACTTATTGGTCCAGTAGCTTAATACAGATCAGCCAACAATGGGGCAATTAAATTCAGGGATATACAAATATACAAATTGGAAGAAAAACAGATATATAATATGGTTAATAGACAATGGACAATAGGTGCAGGAGTAGGCCATTCGGCCCTTCGAGTCAGCACCGCCATTCACAGGTGATCATGGCTGATCATCCACAATCAGTACCCCGTTCTCTGCCTCCTCCTCATATCCCTTGATTCCGTTAACCATAAGAGCTTTATCTAAACTCTCTCTTGAAAGCATCCAGAGAATTAGCCTTCTGAGGCAGAGAATTCCACAGATTCACAACTCTCTGTGGGTGAAAAAGCTTTTCCTCATCGCTCTAAATGGCTTACCCCTTATTCTTAAACTGTGGCCCCTGGTTGTGGACTCCCCAACATCGGGAACATGTTCCTGCCTCTAGCGTGTCCAATTCCATCATAATCTTTTATGTTTCAATAAGATCCTCTCTCATCCTTCTAAATTCCAGTGTATACAAGCCCAGTCGCTCCATTCTTTCAACATATGACAGTCCCACCATCCCCGGAATTAACCTCGTGAACCTACGCTGCACTCCCTCAATAGCAAGAATGTCCTTCCTCAAATTTGGAGACCAAAACTGCACACAATACTCCAGGTAGTGGACTCACTAGGGCCCTATACAACTGCAGAAGGACCTCTTTGCTCCTATACTCAACTCCTCTAGTTATGAAGGCCAACATGCCATTCGCTTTCTTCACTGTCTGTTGTACCTGCATGCCTACTTTCATTGACTGATGAACAAGGACCCCCCCCCCCCCCCGGATCCCGTTGTACTTCCCCTTGGATACGTAGGCCGGTGTGGGCAAGTTGGGCTGAAGGGCCTGTTTCCACTGTATGACTCTGACTCTATAGGTTCTGCTACAGATGGGATTGTTATACAGCTTTGAAGTTCTGGATCCTTTTGGATTCGATACCATTCAACATGGTGATAGTTTTACCCTATGACTCCAACTGAAGCATGTGAATCGTGTACAGGACATTGTGCAGTGCCAGCCTGTGGACGTGGATGAGCTCCTACAGTGACTGCTTTGAGTCGGTGGACTGGTCCATATTCACGTGCCCGCGCAGGTGCCAGAGATCAGGTGATGATGTGCTGCCGAGATCAAAGAGGACCCGACCTGGGGGGGTCACAGAGAAGAAAAAGGGCCCAGCATGGGAGGGCTGCCGAGAGAACAAGGGGGGGGGGGGGGAGACCATCGGAACGATAACAAATACTTTTGTAACTTTGTCAATTTTGTCAGCGACCTCATAAGGTCATAAGTGATAGGACCAGAATTAGGCATTCGGCCCATCAAGTTTACTCCACCATTCAATCATAGCTGATCTATCTCTCCCTCTTAATCCCATTCTCCTGCCCTCTCCCCATAACCTCTGGCACCCGTACTAATACACCTACACATGGCTACTCTTTGCATCACATTCTTGCTATTGAGGGAGTGCAGCGTAGGTTCACAAGGTTAATTCCCGGATGGCTGACTGTCATATGTTGATAGAAAGAAGCGGCTGGGCTTGTATACTCTGGAATTTCGAATGATGAGTGGGGATCTTATTGAAACATATAATATTATTAAGGGTTGGACATGCTAGAGGCAGGAAACATGTTCCCGATGTTGGGGGAGTCCAGAACCAGGGGCCACAGTTTAAGAATAAGGGGTAAGCCATTGGAACAGGGATGAGGAAAAACGTTTTCACCCAGAGTTGTGAGTCTGTGGAATTCTGTGCCCCAAAGGGCGGTGGAGGCCAATTCTCTGGATGCTTTCAAGAGAGAGCTAGACAGAGCTCTTAAAGATAGCGGAGTCAAGGGATATGGGGAGAAGGCAGGAACGGGGTACTGATTGTGGATGATCAGCCATGATCACATTGAATGGCAGTGCTGGCTCGAGGTACCGAATGGCCTACTCCTGCACCTATTGTCTATTGTCTACACTAGTCCCACCTGCCGGCATTTTGGTCCCTCTGAACCTGTCCTATCCATGTACCTGTCTAATTTTTTCATTAATGGTGCAATAGTCCCTACCTCAACTACCTCTTACAATACAATACAATACCATTTATTGTCATTTGAACCTCAAATGAAGTTCAAAACACAATTCTGTTTCTGCAGTCATACAAACAAGTAAAAAGAACCAAGACACAGCACAATTTACACAAACATCCATCACAGCGAATCTCCTCCTCGCTGTGATGGAAGGCAAAGTCTTATCTCTCCCCTGCACTTCCATTCTCCTCCCGATGTCAGAGTCAGAGCCCCCGGCGGGCGATGGAAAATAAGTCCCGCGGCCATTAAAGCCGCGCCGGCCGATGTTAGACCCAGCTCCAGGTCATCTTCAACCCCGCAACTCGGGCGGGAGAAGTTGCCGTTGCGGGAGCCCCGAAAAGCGGTCTCCCACCAGGACCCGCGAACTCCCGATGTTACGGTCCACCAGACCTGCGGCTGGAGCCTCCGAATCTCCGGGGTCGGGTCACAGCCGCGCGTCACCGCAGCTCTCCACGCTCCGAACTCGGCCAGCTCCACGATGGTGAGTAGTCCGCAGGCTCCGTGACTGGAGCCCCAGGTCGTTCCAGTTGGAGGCCTCTCCACGGTGCTAGGCCCCCAACGACAACGGAGACCCGACAGAGAAAGGTTGGGTCCTCCATACAGGGAAAATGTTTTTTTAAGTTTCCCCCTCCCCCCCCCCCCACATATACACAGTTAAAAACAATATAAAAAAAACACAAACAACTACATTTAACTAGACAAAAATAAAAAAAAAAGACAGACGGACTGCAGTCGAGCCGCTGCCATTAGGCGCCGCCACTTCCTGAGTCAGCCGCCACTTATGTCAGCTTGTTCCATCCACCCACCACCCTTTGTGTGAAAATGTTACTTCTCAGATTCCTATTAAATCTTTCCCCCTTCATCTTGATGCTATGTCCTCTGGTTCTCAATTCCCCCACTCTGGGCAAGAGTGTGCATCTACCCGATCTATTCTTGTCATGAATTTATACACTCACCCCCCTGTGTTCCAGGGAATAAAATCCCAGCCTGCTCAACCTTCCCTATAGCTCAGGCCCTCAAGTCCTGGCAACATCCTTGTACATCTTTTCTGCACTCTTTCCAACTTGACAACAACTTTCCCATCACACGGTGCCCAGAACTGAACACAACACTCCAAATGCGGCCTCGCCAACGTCTTATACAACTGCAATATGACCTCCCAACTTCTATACTCAATTCTCTGACTGATGAAGGCCAATGTACCAAAAATCTATTTGACTACCACATTCCTAACAGGCACTGCTATTTCCTAACTGTCACTGTATGTCGTTGTCTCTTGCGGGCGGAGCACCAAGGCAAATTCCTTGTATGTGAATACTTGGCCAATAAACTTATTCATTCACATCTCTATAGCTCAGGCCCTCAAGTCCTGGCAACATCTCATAAAATCAAGTCAAGGCAAGTCAAGTCAAGTCAAGTTTATTTGTCACATACGCATACGAGATGTGCAGTGAAATGAAAAGTCGCAATGCTCGCGAATTGTGCAAAAAAACTACAAACAGAATAGAACAGAATCAGTAATTACATATTGGTGAGAAAAAACCAGCAATTTTAAAAGACACAGCACAACAGTAAATTGGTACACAAAAATGCTGGAGAAACTCAGCGGGTGCAGCAGCATCTATGGAGCGAAGGAAATTGGTACAATAAGTTAGTCCCTGGTGGGCCAAAGGGCCTGTTTCCTTGCTGTGTTTCTAAAGTAAACTAAACTAAACTAAATTAAATTAAACACAACAGACCTGACACGGGGAATAATAATAATAATAATAATATCTTTTATTGTCATTGCACGTCAGTGCAACGAGATTTAGTATGCAGCTCCACCGATGTACAAGAAAAGTAAAATAAATAAATAAGCAAGCTGAGTGACGTGACCATCCGAGGGAGACTGTCCAGGGGGGGTGGATGGGAGGGGGGGCACTCAGCAGGGCCGGTTCAGAGCCGCTACAGCTCTTGGAATAAAGCTGTTTCTGAGTCTGGAGGTTCGGGCGTAGAAGGCCTTGTAACGTCTGTCGGAGGGAATTAGTTCAAACAGTCCGTTACAAGGGTGTGATGAGTCCTTATGGATGCTGACGCCCTTCCTGAGGCACCGTGTGTGGTAGATGCCCTCCAAGGCTGGTAGCTCTGTCCCAATGATCCTCTGCGCTCTGTGGACGACGCGCTGAAGAGCTCTCCTCTCCGCCTCCGTGCAGCTGAGATACCATACAGAGATGCCATACGTTAATATGCTCTCTGTGGTGCAGCGGTAGAACGTTGTCAGCAGCTGTTGGGGCAGACCAGTCTTTTTTAATGTCCTCAGGAAGAACAGTCGTTGCTGTGCCTTCTTGACCAGCGCAGCGGTGTTGGTGGACCATGTGAGGTCCTCTGAAATGTGAGTGCCCAGAAACTTAAAGCTGGACACTCTCTCCACACTTTCCCCGTAAATGGAGATTGGGGCATATTCTCCATTATGGGACCTCCTGAAGTCAATAATCAGCTCCCTGGTCTTGGAGGTGTTTAGTGACAAGTTGTTATGAGCGCACCAGTCCGCCAGGTTCTGCACCTCCGCTCTGGGATTGGGATGTTGGAATTGGGATGTTGGAATGAAAACTGAAGTTTGTTGTACAAAGACATACTTTGTTGAAAGAGAAGATAATAATCAGTGAGCTACTTTAAAAAAAAATCACTTGATTGTTCCAAAAGATATGCAAGAGAACATCTGAGAGTCCGGTCAGGATGAGTGCATTGCCGAAGCTAACTTAAAGAAAACACTGAGAGAGATGATATAAGATTTAATGAATTGAGCCAAGAAGTGACAGTTTCCGCAAGTCAACTCGAATACGGTGGCGCAGCAGTCGAGTTGCTGCCTGACAACACCAGAGTCCCGGGTTCGATCCTGACTACGGGTGCTGTCTGTATGGAGTTTGTACGTTCTCCCTGTGACCGCGTGGGTTTTCGCCGAGATACTCAGTTTCCTCACACACTCCAAAGACGTACAGATTTGTAGGTTAATTGGCTTTGGTAAAATTGTAAATGGTCCATAATGTGTGTAGGATAGTGTCAATGTGCTGGGTGATCGCTGGTCGGCGCGGACCCCCTGTTGAGTCGAAGGGCCTGTTTCCGTGCTGTATATCTAAACAAAACCAAACTCAATAGACAATAGAAAATAGGTGGGGGAGTAGGCCATTCGGCCCTTTGAGCCAGCACCACCATTCACTGTGATCAAGGCTGATCATCCACAATCAGTAAAGGGCCTGTCCCACTTAGGCGATTTTTTAGGCGACTGCCAGCGACTAGGACAATGGAATTCACCGAAGTCAGCACCGGCGACAACCTACGTTAACCTGGCGACAACCTATGACAACCTACGACAACCTACGACAACCTACGACAACCTACGACAACCTACGACAACCTACGACAGCCCAAACTGTCGCCACTGTCGCCGAAACTTTTTCAACATGTTGAAAATTATTTGGCAGTCGCCTGTAGTCGCCTAAAAAATCGCCGAAGTGGGACAGGCCCTGAACCCGTTACCCTAAAGTGGAGACAATTCCAATACTATTGATACCATTCCTCTATGGTACCATTCTATTGATACCATTCCTCTATGGTATCATTCTATTGATACCATTCCGAATGGGGCCTGGATTGGAGGCTATTACCTAAAAGGAATCCAGTCTGAAGAAGGGTCTCGACCCAAAATGTCACCCACTCCTTCTCTCCAGAGATGCTGCCTGTCTGAGTTACTCCAGCATTTTGTGTCTATCTTCGATTTAAACCAGCATCTGCAGTTTCTTCCTACAGCTAAAAGGACAGGTTGGACAGACAGATTGCTTTTCTCTGAAACATAGAAACATATAAAATAGGTGCAGGAGTAGGCCATTCGGCCCTTCGAGCCATTCAATATGACCATGGCTGATCATCCAAAATCAGTACCCCGTTCTGGCTTTTTCCCCATAGCCCTTGATTCCCTTAGCCCTAAGAGCTAAATCTAAGTCTCTCTTGAAAGCATCCAGTGAATTGGCCTCCACTGTCTTCTGTGGCAGAGAATTTCACAGATTCGCAACTCTCTGGGTGAAAACGTTTTTCCTCATCTCAGTCCGAAAAGCCTACCCCTTATTCTTAAACTGTGACTCTTAGTTCTGGAGTCCCCCAACATCAGAAAGATTTTTTCCTGCATCTACCCTGTCCAATCCTCTAAGAATTTTATGTTCCTATAAGATTCCCTCTCAATCTTCCAAATTCCAGCGGATACAAGCCCAGTCGACCCATTCTTTCATCATATGTCAGTCCCACCATCCCGGGAATTAACCTGGTGAACCTACGCTGCACTCCCTTCCTCAAATTAGGAGACCAAAATTGCACACAATATTTCAGGTGCGGTCTCACCTATACAACTGCAGTAGAACCTCCTTGCTCCTAAACTCAAATCCTCTCGCAATGAAGGCCAACATGCCTTCAGCTTTCTTCACTGCCTGCTGTACCTGCATGCTTACTTTCAGTGACTAATGTACAAGCACACCCAGGTCTCGTTGCACCTCCCCTTCTCCTAATCTGACACCATCCAGATAATAATCTGCCTTCCTGTTCTTGCCACCAAAGTGGATAACCTCACATTCATCCGCATTGTTCTGCATCTGCCATGCATCTGCCCACTCACCCAACCTATCCAAGTCACCCTGCAGCCTCATAGCATCCTCCTCGCAGCTCACCCCGCCACCCAGCTTTGTGTCATCTGCAAACTTAGGGATCGGAGACCAGAGGGAGACCTGATACAAGTAACATCTAAAATTCTTAAGGGATTGGACAGGCTAAATGCAGGAAAAATGTGGGAGGAAACCAGAGCACCTGGAGAAAACCCACGCGGTCACGGGGAGAACGTACAAACTCACAGACAGCTACCCTGGTCAGGATCAAACCCGGGTCTCTGGTGCTGCAAGGCATCAACTCTACCGCTGCGCCTCCGTGCCGCCCCTATTCATGGAATGGAGGAATAAGAACTGCACAACTCCTGAAGTGAGTTTTGCTTTAATTTGTTGAGCATTAGATGTTGCGCACGCACCTGCTGCATGCACATGCACATTCTCACTCACATTGATTTACACACATGCATGCTCACACACACACACACACACACACACACACACACACACGTCTGTGGCATGTAGCAAGGGCGTCACGGTGGCACAGCGGTAGAGTTGCTGCCTTGCAGCGCCAGAGGCCCGGGTTCGATCACGACTACGGGCGCTGTCTGCACGGAGTTTGTACGTTCTCCCCGTGTCCTCGTGGGGTTTCTCCGAGATCTTTGGTCTCCTCCCAGGTTTGTAGGTTAATTACGTACAGGTTTGTAGTTTAATTGGCTTGGTGTAACTGTAAAAAAAATGTCCCTAGTGTGTTTAGTGTAGTGTTGATGTGCTGGGATCACTGGTCGGCCTCCTTCGACCTCTTTATCACTCGGTGGGCCAAAGAACCTGTTTCTGCGCTGTATCTCTAAACTAAACTCAAGTAAACACACGCACACATGCAGAGTAAGATGGGGATGGTGTAAATCGAAAAATTAGAGACACAAGTGCAAGAATAATACAATTATCAACGGAGACTGATCTATATATAGACTCGGCAAACAAATTAATAGAATATTATGCAAAACATATTAATGGAATTTATAAGAGGTTTTATTTTCTGGATCAGTATGCTGAGGAGTCAAAGAATGACAGGTTATTTAAAATATAATATTGTATAATGACAAAGGATCAATTAATAATCTGGCGGGATTTATTAATAATGAATAATTAATGATATGGCAGGATTAAAAATTAATTTAGGGAGGATTGATCAAAAGACAACAGAATTTTATAAAATAATACGTGTGTGTGTGTTTGAGTAGGCGTGTGTGTTGTGTGTGTGTTTGTGTGCGTGTATCATGTGTGTGTGTGAGAATGTGCGTGTCAGAGATAATTTGTGCATGAGAGAGTGTGTGTGTGTATGTGTAGCATATATGTGTGTGAGAATGTGTGTGCGTGTGAGAGAGAATAGTAAGATTAAACGAGAACTTACCAGTTTGAAGTTTGATCTTTATTTTATGAGGAGTTACGTTGGTGATTACGTGAAGAACCCCGCCAGTGCGCCTGCGCGTCAATCTTCAAAGCAGCGGTGTGAAATCACAAAAAACAACAAACTAAGTAATATAGTAGCATAATAAAACGAGTAATTCAAGAACTTCCATCTGACCTTTATGATAGAGGTTTGGGTCGTGGTGGACACGTAATCACCAACGTAACTCCTCATAAAATAAAGATCAAACTTCAAACTCGTAAGTTCTCGTTTAATCTTACTATTTTACTTCGGAGTCACGTGACTACGTGAAGAATTTAAAGCTTTGTGATTTCATGCCGCAGACAAATCCCGGCTTCTCACTGCATTGATTGACTCGGAACGAGAAATAATCAATAATGCATTAATAATAACATTTGCACCACAAATGCAGTAATTCATTTATTTTAATAATGAAAATTAATCAGATCCCCTTTAAACCAGAGGAATTTACACAGAACTTAAAATAGTTTCTGCAAACAATCCCGCATTGACAATAGGCCGATGGTAAAACTGTTGAAACATCAACTCATTGGACCACCCGGCGGCTGCGAGAATATGGTCGATGGGGACGTCTTTCGCCCTGGCTGCCGACGTTGCTGCTGCCCAAATCGAGTGAGACGTAAAAACATCAGTGTTAAATACCAGCAGCTGTTAAGACTTCTTTTAACCATCTTGAAATAGTCTGTACTGAGACTCTTTTGTGTGGTTTCTTGTGTGTGATAAAAAACCCAGTTTCCGTATTTCTGAAAACCTTTGTGACCTCAATGTATTGTAACAAATATGCCTTAATACAGAGACGAGGATCATTTGGATATGCTGCTAGCACAATTTTAAATCCTGTCACACCTGGCCTACTTTGCTTTAGTAGGTCATAAATATAGAATGTAACATTATCTTCAGTTACTTCCATCCTGTCTATTTGTAATTTTTGAAATGTCTGCACTCGTTGTGCTGTCACTAATGCCATAAGCATGACCACTTTCACACTGAGTTTGGCCAAAGGTAAAGACACACTTGGTGACCATTCACAAAGTAGTTTCAGAACCACACTCACATCCCAGATTGTCATGTACCTCGGCTTAGGAGGTCTGGAATTAAAAATTCCTTTCATTAGTCTGGAGACAAGTGGGTGCGACCGAATTGGATTTCTTTCTGAATCCACAACCAAATACGAGGACAATGCACTTCTGGCTGAATTAATTGCACTATAACTCAAGCCTTCATCATAATAAAGTGTTGACAGAAATTCTAAAACATTTGAAATATCTGCCGTACTATATTCAACATTCTTTTGTACACAGAACTCTTCCCATTTCTTAATATAAGAAAGGTACTGTTTTTGAGTGCTCTTCCTCCAGGCTGCCGTAAGCATGTCCACAGTACACTCAGACAGTCCTCGCCCCAGAAAAGGCCTTCTTAAAACCAGCAAATTAACAAATCCAAACGATCATATAATGGATGTTGTTCCCCTGTCACCGGGTGCAGCAGTAGATTGCTTCTTTTTGGGACTTTCATCAAAGTCTGTGTCGTTAATTCTAATATTAAAGGATATCATGGCTGTGTAGGCCAATCTGGTACCACCAGTACCCCTGAAGCAGCATCTTGCCTGATTTTAAGCAAACATCGGCTTATGAGGCAGAAAGGTGGAAATGCATATAAAAACATACCACCCCAATGTAGCGAGAAAGCATCAACCGCTACTGCTCCTGGATCTGGTTCCCAAGACACATATCTCGATAGTTGTGATTTAGTCTAGATGCGAACAAGTCGATGTCTGGCATTCCAAATCTGATTATTATGTCATTGAATACCTCTCGATTTAACATCCATTCTTTATTATCATGGAACTTTCTTGACCTGGTGTCTGCTATCGTATTCAATCTACCTGGTAGATGGATAGCTGAAATCCAAATATTCTTTTCGATACACCAAGACCAAATTTGATTAGCCATTTTGTCACATGACACCGACTTGATTCCACCCATATGATTAATATAGGCAACTGCTGTTGTGTTATCAATTTGAACTTGAACATGCAGATTAGTTCTGTTATAACAGTAAGCTTGGAGTCCATAGAAACATTCTAAAAGCTCCAAATAGTTAATTCCCCATGTCTGCAGTAACAATGACTCTTCCTGGTTCCATCTGCCTCCACAGCTGGATGCTAAGTCAGTTGCACCCCATCCTAGTGCACTGGCATCAGTTTGTAATATCATGGAAGGTTGTTCAATCAGTACTTTGCTGAAACTGCTTGAGACATGTAGAATCCACCACTGCAGATCAGAAACAGCATTTGTTGTTAGTTGCATGGTTCTATCAAAATGACCAGCATGCATCCTCAGTGCCTGTTCTTTAATTCTCTGCAGCTGTTGATAATGTAATGGCCCGTATTGGACTGCTGGGAATGCTGCTACTAATTTTCCCAGTACTCTAGCCACCTGTCTGATTGAAGGTTTTTGCTCGTTTAGCAGATTACTGCAATCTTCAATCAACTCCACCCTTTTTTCTCTGAGCAAAGTAATTTTCATTTGAACTGAATCAATTGTGAACCCTAAATAATCAATTGAGGTACATGGTATTAGCCTTGATTTCTTTGGATGAATTAGAAACCCCAAACTTTCAAAAGTGCATTTCACAACTGAAACAGATGATTCTGTTGTCTCTTTTGTCCTTCCTATAATCAGGACATCATCCAAGTATGCCATTAGTACATGCCCCTGGCTTCTCAGCAACCCCAAAATTGGTTTTAACAATTTGGTGAATATTCTGGGAGCTGAAGTTAACCCATTAGGCAGAGCTTTAGACTGCCATAACTGGTTCACCCAGGTAAATTTAAGATACTTTCTATCTTCGAAATGAACAGACAATGAATAATATGCATCTTTTAGATCTATAGTTGCCATATAACATGCTTCTGAAATAAGTTACTTGGCAGTTACAAACGTCTCCATTTTAAAATGTCTAAACTGAACAAAAGGATTCAGACTTGTCAAGTCTAGAATAATCCTACATCCTCCATCCTTTTTTGATCGAGGGAATACATTTGACACAAATTGGTGAGTTTGGTAAATTGATTTTTCAATAACACCTTTTTTATATAGGTTTTCAAGTGCAGCTTGAACCTCCATCACTTCTTTTTGTGAAAAGTGGAGGATTCTGCTAGGAACATGCTGGATGGGCAAATCATAATTTGGATTGAATTCAATTGGAAATCCTTGTATACTATTCAGAATTACAGGATCTGAAGTAATCTACTTCCAATCTTTATAGAAGAGATGTAATCTGCCTCCAACTTTTGGAGTTAATCCGGTTAGTACACTGGTTCTTGCTCCCGCTGCAGGTCGCCAGCTACGTCCCTGCAATGATGAGCGACTTGGTCCTGGTCCAGGACCAGTATGACGTCTGAAAGGATACCTCCTCTTTACAGACTTTGCAACCATCGATGTTTTCATCAATCCGGCTGTTTTCGCTTCATCCTCCAACTCCTTTACACGTCTCCTGAGATCCTCTCCAAAGAGTAAGTTGGGTAATTGTATATTACTTGGTTTGCAGAGTGCTGCGAATTTCAGATTGATAGTAGGCCGAATAGCACCCTTCCTCAGACAATTGATCTCAAAGTGGGCGTTGCATAGCAACCCCAGTGCTTCCTGATGCAACTCCGTCATCTCCTGGCTTCTATCCGTTATTCTGGTAAAAGCAGTTATTCCAGAACCCAGCAGCTTTAATATTCTCTGCAATTTTACTTCTTGTGTTCTCATAGTCATGCTCATCTGACTCCAGATCACTCGATTCACTGCTGGTGCTTTCAACAACACACAGTTACTTGGAGTCTCATGCTTTCTTGAAGTATCATCCATCTCCTGCTGTTCCAGCTGATGGGAAACCAAGTAATTTATTAGTGAGGCCAATACTTCTCCTACTGACTCTCCTGACCCTGACGGGGCAGCGAATCGTACTGCCAGAGGTGGAATATCTGGCAGCTGCCGTTCTTCGCCTTGATCAGCCTCACCGTCAGAGTCGGGGTCTGAACTCTCATGACCCGGGGCACGCGCCTCATCCCTGAGGGTGCATTCCAACAGCCCTTTGCTAGGTGCTGCTGAGCTGCTTTCTGCAGCCTGGCTTTTGCTACACTCCTCACTGGGTGTGCTTTTTTCCAAAAGCCTGTGTATGAGGCTTTCCATTTGTGATATCCGCTCGAAAGCAGTATCCAGCCCTGGAACTACCTCCATTGCCTGGGACTCCTCCTCCGTGGGACGTCTGGATTTGAACTTCGCCTTGCGCCCGACTGGCGCTGACTGCATTCTTTTCAGCCCCAAGTCCACAGTCGCTATGCTCACCGCTGTCGACTGTACCGGGGTCAGAGGCGGCTGGTCGCCGACCGCAATATCGTGACTTTCTACCGGCTGAGTCGCTCGCCTCCTCCCCTTGCCCGTTTTTTCCATGGCGCCTGTGGAAAAAATCCCCACAGACCCACAGAAAACGGACACAGAAATACTTCCAAAAAAGTTTATACTTACCTTGTAGTTAAAAACTACAATTCCACTAGAGGAGCTCTGCTCCTCGCGTCCGTTTGCGCCAATGCGTCAGACGTAATGACGCGCAGGCGCACTGGCGGGGTTCTTCACGTAGTCACTCACGTGACTCCGAAGTAAAATTGTGTATGTGTGTGGGAGAATATATGTGTGTGTGAGAATTATATGTGTGAGAATATGTGTGTGTGAAAATGTGTGTGTGAGAAAAGGCATGTGCGTGTGTGATAAGGCGTGTGTGTAAGAGAACTGTGTGTGTGTGTGTGTGTGTGTGTGTGTGTGTGTGTGAGAAGGCGTGTGTGTGTGTCTGAGAATTGTAGTGTGAGAATGTGTGTGTGTGTGAGAATGTGTGTGTGTGACAATATGTGTGTGTGAGAAGGTGTGCGTGAGTGTGGGAGAATGAGTGTGTGCGTGAGTGTGGGAGAATGAGTGCGTGCTTGTGTGTGTGTGTGCACTTGTGCATGTGTGTGTGTTGAAAGATTTACATTCAATTTGAGGTAGTGCAGCGTAGGTTTACAAGGTTAATTCCCGGGATGGCGGGACTGTCATATGCTGAGAGAATGGAGCGGCTGGGCTTGTACACTCTGGAGTTTAGAAGGATGAGAGGATATCTTAATGAAACATATAAGATTCTTAAGGGTTTGGACACGCTAGAGGCAGGAAACATGTTCCCAATGTTGGGGGAGTCCAGAACCAGGGGCCACAGTTTAAGAATAAGGAGTAAGCCATTTAGAACGGAGACGAGGAAACACTTTTTCTCACAGAGAGTGGTGAGTCTGTGGAATTCTCTGCCTCAGAGGGCGGTGGAGGCCAGTTCTCTGGATACATTCAAGAGAGAGCTAGATTGGGCTCTTAAAGATAGCGGAGTCAGGGGATATGGGGAGAAGGCAGGAACGGGGTACTGATTGGGGATGATCAGCCATGATCACATTGAATGGCGGTGCTGGCTCGAAGGGCCGACTGGCCTACTCCTGCACCTATTGTCTATTGTCTATTGTCTATTGAAACAGGGATTTTGAAAGAGATGAAACTATGAAGAGATAGCAGGTGAATTGTTTGCAGTGAAGTGGGAAACTCCATTATCCTGTTTCCTTTATCATTGTTACACTTTTGCATATCTTTCATTCATTTTTCTTTATCTCTCCACATCACCGTCTATATCCCTCGTTTCCCTCTCCACTGACTCTCAGTATGAAGAAGAACCGAAACGTCACCCATTCCTTCTCACCAGAGATGCTGCCTGTCCCGCTGAGTTACTCCAACATTTTGTGTCTATCTTCCATCTTCCAGAAGATGTAACAAGTAGAATGGACAAGGGAGAGCCAGTGGATGTAGTGTACCTGGACCTTCAGAAAGACGTTGATAAGGTCCCACACAGGAGATTAGTGGGCAAAATTAGAGCACATGGGAGAAAATTGGTTGGCAGACAGGAAACAAAGAGTAGGGACTAACAGATCCCTTTCAGAATGGCAGGCAGTGACTAGTGGGGTACCGCAAGGCTCGGTGCTGGGACCGCAGCTATTTACAATAGGCATTAATGATTTAGATGAAGGAATTAAAAGTAACATTAGCAAATTTGCAGATGACATAAAGCTGGGTGGCAGTGTGAACTGTGAAGAGGATGCTATGAGGATGCAGGGTGATTTGGACAGGTTGGGTGAATGGGCAGATGCATGGCAGATGCAGTTTAATGTGGATGAATGTGAGGTTATCCACTTTGGTGGCAAAAACAGGAAGGCAGATTATTATCTGAATGGTGTCAAGTTGGGAAAAGGGGAGGTACAACGAGGCCTGGGTGTGCTTGTACATCAGTCACTGAAAGTAAGCATGCAGGTACAGCAGGCAGTAAAGAAATCTAATGGCATGTTGGCCTTCATAACGAGAGGAGTTGAGTATAGGAGTAAAGAGGTCCTTCCGTTGTTGTTTGAGATCACACCAGGAGAATTGTGTGCAGTTTTGGTCTCCTAATTTTAGGAAGGACATTCTTGCCATTGAGGGAGCGCAGCGTAGGTTCACGAGATTAATTCCCGGGATAGCGGGACTGTCATATGATGAAAGAATGGAGCGACTGGGCTTGTATTCACTGGAATTTAGAAGGATGAGAGGGTATCTTATAGAAACATACAAAATTATCAAGGGATTGGACACGCTGGATGCAGGAAACATGTTCCCGATGTTGGGGGAGTCGAGAACCAGCGGCCCCAGTTTAAGAATAAGGGGTAGGCCATTTAGAACTGAGATGAGGAAAAACTCACCCAGAGGGATGTGAATCTGTGGAATTCTCTGCCTCAGAAGGCAATGGAGGCCGATTCACTGGATGCATTCACAAGAGAGTTAGATAGAGCTCTTAGGGCTAGTGGAATCAAGTGACTGCCTCCGATTACATTTGATCTCCGTTTGCTTTGTTGTTGGATTCTCCTAGCTAACAATGATCTATTCTACATTTTCCTTGAGCTTCATCCCCTTTGCTGTCTCGTTATCGCTACTTACACTTAGAAACATAGACAATAGGTGCAGGAGAAGGCCATTCGGCCCTTCGAGCCAGCACCGCCATTCAATGTGACCATGGCTGATCATCCCCAATCAGTACCCCGTTCCTGCCTTCTCCCCATATCCCCTGACTCCGCTATTTTTAAGAGCCCTATCTAGCTCTCTCTTGAAAGCACCCAGAGAACCTGCCTCCACCGCCCTCTGAGGCAGAGAATTCCACAGACTCACAACTCTCTGTGAGAAAAAGTGTTTCCTCGTCTCCGTTCTAAATGGCTTACCCCTTATTCTTAAACTGTGGCCCCTGGTTCTGGACTCCCCCAACATCGGGAACATGTTTCCTGCCTCTAGCTTGTCCAAGCCCTTAACAATCTTATATGTTTCAATAAGATACCCTCTCATCCTTCTTAACTCCAGAGTGTACAAGCCCAGCTGCTCCATTCTCTCAGCATATGACAGTCCCGCCATCCCGGGAATTAACCTTGTAAACCTACGCCGCACTCCCTCAATAGCAAGAATGTCCTTCCTCAAATTAGGGGACCAAAACTGCACACAATACTCCAGGTGTGATCTCACTAGAGCTCTGTACAACTGCAAAGGACCTCTTTGCTCCTCAGATGCTGCTGACTTACTCCAGCACTTTGTTTCCCAATGGGATTATTTTAGTTGACGCACCTCGGTCTTTCCTTGCAGTGTGACTCTGTGACTCGAAATGTCCTGGATATTTTCAACGTTACGCATGCTAACCAAATATAGCAAGATCTTTTCGAGGGGGAAATGGGAAGCTTCCGCTCGATGGTGTTAACAGGTACTGTATGACTTGGCACTCTTCCGCAGTATCTCAGTTAAGCAAGATATTTTCACATTGCTTCAAACCGAAACTCGCCAGGAGCTTGTTGCAGTAAATGTTTCACCCTATGAGAATATCCTGTTTCACAATCTGCTGGAACAGGAGGAGGGAGTGATTTAAATGCTGTTACAAAATTCTTCATGGAGTCAGTGAAACGGGTTAGAGCTCCCAGAGAAGAGAGACTCAAGAAGCTGGAGTAACTCAGCGGGACAGGCTGCATCTCTGGAGAGAAGGAATGGGTGACGTTTCGGGTCAAGACCCTAGAAGGGTCACCACCCTCCGGCTAAAGAAATTTCTCCTCATCTACTTCCTCAAAGAACGTCCTTTAATTCTGAGGCTATGACCTCTAGTCCTAGACTTTCCCACTAGTGGAAACATCCTCTCCACATCCATTCTATCCAAGCCTTTCACGTTTCTGCATGTTGCAATGAGGTCCCCCCCCCTCCACCCCCCTCGTTCTTCTAAACTCTTCTAGACTGGTGGTAGGGGCAGGGAAAGGAAGCTTTCCCTGAGAGGTGGGGAAGGACAATGCGTGGCAGGTAATAGGTGAACAACAGGCCAGCAGGGAGTTTGCCAGGCTTTGTTTGACAAAGTATTGTATGGTGGACAACGGTTTTGGTCAGCACATTACAGGGAAAGATTTTAGCATGAGAGAGTTTCCGGGGATGACTTGTGAAGATAAAGCCAGAGGCATAAACTTATGTGGAATATTGTCTGGGGGGGGGAGGGGGGGGGAGGATTTCTTTGGTTTAGCTTAGTTTAGAGGTACAGCCTTCGGCCCACCAAGTCCGCGCTGACCAGCGATCCCCGCACGTTAACACTGTGGGTACAATTGACATTTACACCGAGCCAATTAGCCTACAAACCCGTACTTTTTTGGAGTGTGGGAGGAAACCGAAGATCTCGGAGTAAAACCCCCGCAGGTCACGGGGAGAGCGTACAAACTCCGCGCGGACGAGCACCCGTCGTCGGGATTGAACCTGGGTCTCTGGCGCTGTAAGGCAGCGACTCTACCGCTACGCCACCGTGGAAAAGAAGAGGTTGAGGGAAGATTCGATGAGACGTATGTCTGATTACGAGAAGATTGGCTGGTGTGATGGGAAGGATCTGTTTCCCTGAGCACAAAAGTCAACCCAAAGATTTAGGGTAATTGGTCGAAACATTGCAAGAGCTCAAGAGCGGATGGCGGACTGCTGGAGTGGGGCGCCGTTGTGGGGACCGGCCGGAACCCCAGCTTCAGCGGCGGCACAGCGCTGGGACACCATCACGGAGCGGGCGATGCCTTACCGGGTCACCGTGCGGTAAGCTCCGGAGTGCTGTGACCGCCGACTCCAACATCCGAGGATCTGTGGCTGCGGGCGTCCCGCTGGATTTAAAACACCGCGGAGCCTGGGATCTGAGATCGCCAGAGTCGGAGCTCCAACCAGCGCGGCCTGAGGACTTCGGGTGCCGCGGTCTCCGGGGAGGGAGCGGCCGCTCCAGACTTTCCAAGCCGAAAACATCGGACTGGCTGCGGAGGCCACAAATAGACCTTGACCTCGGGTGATCACAGAGGAAGAGGGCTGAACTTTCTGATGCCTTTCCCCACAGTGGAAAATGTTGATTCTGTTGTGGGGGGACGTTCATGTTGAATTCTATAATGTGTTATGTCATTTATCTTTTTTAAATTTTTCTATGGATGTATGGAAACTTAATTATTTCTTTTATGTAAAGCACTTTGGTTTCAACGCGAGTTGATTTAAACGTGCTATTTAAATGACATTTACTTACTTACTTACTTACTTACTTACTTACTTGTAGAGGTGCATAGAATGATGAGAGGAATAGTTTCATTCCAAGAACTAACAAAGAAATTGGGAGACGTGCATTTAAATTCAAAGCTCCTTCTGACTGGAACACTCTGCCTAGTACCATAAGAACTATTAGCTCATTTCGTCTATTTAAAAATACACTTTTACCTTTCCTTATAAAACCATGTACCTGTTTCTAGTATTAGAGTCTTCGAGCTCCTTTATCTAGTTTGCTCTGAGTGTGATCATTTGGCATAACTATTGTATATGCATGGCCATTACACTTATGTATTATTGTATTGCATAGTGTAACAAGGTCTTATATTGTATTATGTCACAATATCATGAAATAATATATTATGTAATAATGTTGATAGTATATATTAACGTACGATGTATGATAGGTGGTATATGGTATTATGCACTAACATTATGCTGTAACACATAACTATAGTTATTATTGGATATGTAAAGTTAATTAACAATTGTTATAAACTATAACAAGTGGGGATGGAGGGGTTTTGGGATTGGTGTGTGGGTAGGTGGGTCAATGAGAGCCTCTATGTATGTTATGTCTTGTTCTATGCTGTACTATGTTGGACCCCCTCGAAAACGAGATGACTGTCCATCTCAAGGGGTTATCCATGAATAAACTTGTTTCAATAGATAGGGCGAATGCACAACATCTTTTACCCAGGTAGAGGAATAATGAACCACAGCACAGATCAGAGGAATGAGAGGAATTGATCGGGTGGATACACGGAGTCTCTGGCCCCGAGTAGGTGAATCGTGGACCAGAGGACGTAGGTTTAAGGTGAGGAGGGGGAAAGGTTTAATGGGAATCTGAGGGGTAACTTTTTCACACAGTTTAAGAATAAGGAGTAAGCCAATTAGAACGGAGACAAGGAAACACTTTTTCCTCACAGAGAGTGGTGAGTCTGTGGAATTCTCTGCCTCAGAGGGCAGTGGAGGCAGGTTCTCTGGATGCTTTCAAGAGAGAGCTAGATAGGGCTCTTAAAAATAGCGGAGTCAGGGGATATGGAGAGAAGGCAGGAACGGGGTACTGATTGGGGATGATCAGCCATGATCACATTGAATGGCTGTGCTGGCTCGAAGGGCCGAATGGCCTACTCCTGCACCTATTGTCTATTGTCTATTGCCTAGTTGCTGCCTTACAGCGGCAGAGACGTGGGTTCGATCCTGACTACCGCTGCTGTCTGTACGGACTTTGTACATTCTCCCTGTAACCACGTGGGTTTTCTCTGGGTGCTCCGGTTTCCTCCCACACTCCAAAGACGTACCGGTTTGTAGGTTAATTGGCTCCAGTACGGATTGTACATTGACCCTGTTGTGTACGATAGTGCTAGTGTGTGGGTGATCAATGGTCGGCGCGGACTCGGTTTGGGCTGAAGGGCCTGTTTCCGTGCTGTATCTCAAAACTAAACTAAACTAAACTTCCTTTGTTACTGGCCTATTGTGCATTCTGGTGATCATGTCTTCAGCTGCCAAAGAGAACTAAACTTGGAGATTCCCTCTCCAGAGCTCCGCAAATAGGATTAGATAAACAAAAGTTAGTGATCGGGGAATTTTACCAAGTGCTTCTGTACGAATTGCACAAGCATGTGCAAAACACATGGAGAACTTCTAGTTATGCGGTGTCCTGGAAATGAGTTTAGATTTGTTTGGAGAAGCAGAGTGGAAACAGGCCCTTCGTCCCATCGAGTCCATGCTAACCAGCAATCGCCTGTTCACTAGTTCTATCTTTTTCACGCAAAGGGTGGTGGGTGTATGGAACAAGCTGCCAGAGTTGTAGTTTTAGTTTAAGTTTCAGAGATACTGCGCGGAAACAGGCCCTTCGGCCCAACCGAGTCCATGCCGACCAGCGATCCCCGCACGTTAACACCATCCTACACACACCAGGGACAATTTGCACATACATAGAAACATAGAAACATAGAAAATAGGTGCAGGAGGAGGCCATTCGGCCCTTTGGCCAGCACCGCCATCATTGTGATCATGGCTGTTCGTCCCCTATCAATAATTCGTGCCTGCCTTCTCCCCATATCCCTTGATTCTACTAGCCCCTAGAGCTCTATCTAAATCTCTCTTAAATCCATCCAGTGATTTGGCTTCCACTGCCCTCTGTGGCAGGGAATTCCACAAATTCACAACTCTCTGGGTGAAAACGTTTTTTCTCACCTCAGTCTTAAATGGCCTCCCCTTTATTCTAAGACTGTGGCCCCTGGTTCTGGACTCGCCCAACATTGGGAACATTTTTCCTGCATCTAGCTTGTCCAATCCTTTTATAATTTTATATGTTTCTATAAGATTCCCCCTCATCCTTCTAAACTCCAGTGAATACAAGCCTAGTCTTTTCAATCTTTCCCCATATGACAGTCCCGCCATCCCAGGGATCAATCTTGTGAACCTGCGCTGCATACCAAGCCAATTAACCTACAAACCTGTACGTCTTTGGAGTGTGGGAGGAAACCAAAGATCTCGGAGAAAACCCACGCGGTCACGGGGAGAACGTACAAACTCCGTAGAGGACAGCACCCGTAGTCGGGATCGAACCCGGGTCTCCAGCACTGCAAGCGCTGTAAGGCAGCAACTCTACCCCTGTGCCACCGTGGCCGCCTAGAGGAGGTAGTTGAGGCAAGGACTATCTCAACATTGAAGAAACAGTTAGACAGGTACATGGATAGGACAGGTTTGGGGAGATATGGACCAAACGCAGGCAGGTGGGACGAGTGTAGCTGGGACAAGTTGGCCGGTGTGGGCAAGTTGGGCCGAAGGGCCTGTTTCCGCACTGTATCACTCTATGACTCTACGAGGAAGTATTAGATGGGCAGGATGACAACCTTCGTAATGGAAAGATGGAACAATTTAACGGAACTTTTTCTCGATGCGGGCTCCAACCAAATCATCTCGGACAGACACAAACAGCTGGAGTAACTCCGCGGGACAGGCAGCATCTCTGGAGAGAAGGAATAGGTGACGTTTCGGGTCGAGACCCTTCTTCTGACGCCTTCATCTCGGAGAGAGCTGTGCAAGCTGGTGAAAACTTGTGGTCTGTTTATCTTGGAGTCGGAGAATTTCGTCAGCAAGTTCAAACCTCCTCAGTACACTATCTCCTTTCAGAATGCAGTCATTGTCACAACCGGTATGAAACTAAACATTTCCATCTGGGTAGAACCAGTGCAGGCTACGTAAATACACCCTCTGTTTCCCATGCTGGTATTTACTGTGTAAACATTTTAGTTCACATTGCAAGAACAATCTTGATTTAACATTTTTACATTTCAGATTTGCGGCTTCGTGCCAGCTAAGCTCCAGTGAGAACTTCTGGGTCAAAAGATTGCAGATTCAAGCCCAACTCCAAAGAATGATGAACAAAGTACTGGTTATCATTCCAGGAAAAATGAGTTATAGAGTCTTAGAAACATAGAAAATAGGTGCAGGAGTAGGCCATTCGGCCCTTCGAGCCACCATTCAATATGATCACGGCTGATCATCCAAAATCAGTACCCCGTTCCTGCTTTCTCCCCATATCCCTTGATTCCGTAAGCCCTAAGAGCTCTATCCAACTCTCTCTTGAATGCATCCGGCGAATTGGCCTCCACTGCCTTCTGTGGCAGAGAATTCCACAGATTCACAACTCTCTGGGTGAAAAGAGTCATCGTCATACAGCGTAGAAACAGTCCCTTCGGCCCAACTTGACCACACCGACCAACACGTCCCATCCAGACTAGTCCCACCTGCCTGCGTTTGGCCCATATCCTTGTACCATTTATCATTGTTGCTTTTTTGCATTTTTTTTCTTTTATTTGTTCTATGTCTCTATAATCACTACCTATATCTCTCGTTTCCCTTTCCCCTGAAACTCAGTCCGAGGAAAGGTCTCGACCCGCAACGTCACCTATTCCTTTTCTCCAGCGATGCTGTCCAACCCGCTGAGTTACCCCAGCTTTTTGTGTCTATCTTCCACATCCCTCTAAACCTGTCCCGTCCATGTACCTGTCTAATTGTTCTTTGTAAGATTGACTACATTAAAAGTTAAGACCTTTAAGGGCCTGTCCCACTTAGGCAACTCTTTAGGCGACTGCCAGGGACGAGTTTTAATGGAATTCACCTACTACACCTGGCGACAACCTACGACAGCACCTACGGCAACCTACGACAACACCTATGTCAACCTACGACAACCTACGACAGCAAAAATTGTCGCCCCTGTCGCTGAACATTTCTCACATGTTGAAAATTTTGCGGCAGTCGCCTGTAGTCGCCCAAAAAATCGCCTAAGTGGGACAGGCCCATTAGGTGTCAGCTTAACTCAATTATAACACTCTTAGCTCCGAGTTAGAATGATGTGGATTCATGAAGGACTTCACGATGTTTGAAAATGTTATCTGGAAACACGGCTCCAATGCAGATGAGAGGGGCTCGTGCACAGAAGAAGATGCTGATTATATTTTCCAAAGGAGATCTTTTGTTGAGGCTCTGTCTCCTCTCTCAGGCCTCCCCTGTCAAACCTTTCTAAGCTATTACACAGGGGGCTGGCCCTGGAGAGGGTCCAGAGGGGGTTTACTGAGAATATTCCCGGGAATGATTAAGTTAATGTGTGAACTTCTATTTTCTATTTCTTAACTTTCTTCTTTCACGCTCTATTTTTCTTTTTCACACACTATATATCTCACATTTTTCTATTCTTCATTATCTAACTTCTTTTTTTTTCTTCTTTATTACAAAATTTAAAAAATAAGAAGCTGTACATAAAATGTATTATGAAAATATGATTGTATACAATTGTACTTACTTCTAATAAAAATAAATATTTAAAAAAAAAAAAAGTTAACGTGTGAAGGTAGACAAAATTTTCCAGCATCTGCAGTTCCTTCTTAAACAAGTTCAGTGTAGACAATGCAGCATAGGTTCACGAGATTGATCCCTGGATAGTGGGACTATCATATGAGGAAAGATTGCAAAGACTAGGCTTGTATTCACTGGAGTTTAGAAGGATGAGGGGGAATCTTATAGAAACATATAAAATTATAAAAGGACTGGACAAGCTAGATGCAGGAAAAATGTTCCCAATGTTGGGCCAGTCCAGAACCAGGGGCCACAGTCTTAGAACACAGTCTTAGAACCATTTAAGACTGAGGTGAGAAAAAAAAGTTCACCCAGAGAGTTGTGAATTTGTGGAATTCCCTGCCACAGAGGGCAGTGGAGGCCAAATCACTGGATGGATTTAAGACAGTTAGATAGAGCTCTAGGGGCTAGTGGAATCAAGGGATTTAGGGAGAAGACAGGCACGGGTTATTGATAGGGGACGATCAGCCATGATCACAATGAATGGCGGTGCTGACTCAAAGGGCCGAATGGCCTCCTCCTGCACCTATTTTCTATGTTTCTATGTAAGTTAACGTATGACGTGCGTTTGACGTTACTGGGCCTGTACTCGCTGTTTTTTAGCAGGATGAGGGGGACCTCATTGAAACTTACCGAATAGTGAAATGCCTGGATAGAGAGGATGTGGAGAGGATGTTTCCACTATTGGGAGAATCTAGAACCAGAGGGCAGAGCCTCAGTATCAAAGAATGTACCTTTAGAAAGGAGA
The DNA here is from genome assembly GCA_038087875.1 of Malacoraja senta. NCBI lineage: Eukaryota > Metazoa > Chordata > Chondrichthyes > Rajiformes > Rajidae > Malacoraja > Malacoraja senta. Next base: position 1,526,114 of record CM075995.1, read on the forward strand.
TGAGGAGCAATTTCTTTAGTCAGAGGGTGGTGAATCTGTGGCATTCTTTCCCACAGAAGGCTGTGGAGGCCAAGTCAATGGATATTTTTATGGCGGTGATTGATAGATTCTTGATTAGTACGGGTGTCAGAGGTAATGGGGAGAAGGCAGGAGAATGGGGTTGAGAGGGAAAGATAGATCAGCCATGATTGAAAGGTGGAGTAGACTTGATGGGCCCAATATGCTAATTCTGCTCCGAGAACTTATGAACAGTCCATGCATTCTTTGTAATCGTGATGTCACGTTGTTGCCTGGCCTTTCAAGCCTCTTTGCTATTCAGCCCAGGGATTAATTATATTGATCACCAACAGGCCATTCGGCCCGTTGTCACTGTGTTTTCTTCAAGGCGAGTCCAACGGCACGGTGGCGCAGCGGTAGAGTTGCTGCCTCACAGCGAATGTCTGTACAGAGTTTGTACGTTCTCACCGTGGGTTTTCTGCGTGGGTTTTCTCCAAGATCTTCGGTTTCCTCCCACACTCCAAAGACGTAGTGGTACGTGGGTCAATTGGCTTGGTAAATGTAAAAATATTGTCCCTAGTGGGTGTCGGATAGTATTAATGCCCGCGGATAGCTGGTCGGCGCGGACCCGGTGGGCCGAAGGGCATGTTTCCGTGCTTCCGTGCTGTATCTCTAAACTAAACTAAACTCACCTGTTTTTCTCCACAGCCCAGCAATTTTGTTTTCCAAGCATACGTGAAATTCCAATTTGATAAATCGCAGTTTAGTTGAAATTAATTTTGTTCAATGTCAAAGGTGTTCCTTGTAATTAAAGTGACTTCTAAAAGAAGTACTCGGTGTGGGATGAAGGTTAATCTCTTTGTGTACAACAGGAGCCTTGGTAATGTACTTGTGACATTGCAAGCTATCAACGATTCAGCTTTAACCGAGTAACCTGTGCACATATCATTGGCATCCTTTGTGATCTTGATGATCCAGGTTTTGTTGTTCCTTGCAGTCACCAAGTGTTCTAATTAGATCAACACTGTTTTAACATACCTTTTATTTCATTAGAATGTGCCTGGAAACAGTGAAATATCGTGAGGATTTCAGTACGGTGGCACCTCTGATAGAGCGTGCCAGCCTCACAGCGCCGGAGGCCCAGGTTCGATCCCGACCTCGGGTTCTGTCCGTGTGGAGTTGACACGTTCTCCCTGTGTGACCGCGTGGGTTTTCCTCAGGTGCCCCAGTTTCCTCACACATGCAAAAGACGTGCAGGTTTGTCGGTCAATTGGCCCAGTTTGCATTGAGTTTTAGGTGAGTTCATTTAGAGATACAGCGCAGAAACAGGCCCTTCGGCCCACCCGACCAGCGATCCCCGCACATTGACACCATCCCTACACAAGCTTGGGACATTTTTTTTACATTTATACCAAGCCAATTAACCTACAAACCTGCACGTCTTTGGAGTGTGGGAGGAAACCGGAGATCTCGGGGAGAAACCCAGACGGTCAAGGGAAGGACGCACAAACTCCGCACAGACAGCACCCGTAGTCGGGATTGAACCCGGGACTCTGGCTATTAGCGCTGTCAGGCAGCAACTCTACCGCTGTGCCTCCATGTGTACCGAGGTACAGTGAAGAGCTTTTGTTGCGTGCTATCCAGTCAGCGGAAGGACAATCCATGATTACAATCAACCCATTAACAGTGTACAGATAAATGATAAGG
>CM075995.1:1528017-1553241 GCA_038087875.1 Malacoraja senta
CTACCCCGCTGGGGAGGAAAGCCACCAAGAAGTCTGTCAGGGCCGTGGACTCGGACGAGTCGGGCCAGGAGGATTCTCCTCCTTCAATGGGCAGCGTCTTTTGGCGACTGACACTCATGGAGCACCTAATGGAGAGGTTGCTCCAAAGTGATATGCTCCAAAGGAGGGAGCTATCTGAGCCCGGGTATTCTAGAGAGCCCGCAGCAGCGGCATCTGTCTCAGGGCTGCACAATGTCTCCCTCTCTGAGGAGGGGAGCATACGAGGTCAGTTCTACACTGACTCAGAGTACGGAGGCACAGCTGGGGAGCATGCTTCTAGGCATGAAGGGCAAGATTCAGAAGTTCCCCCAATGGCATCCAAATTTGCTATACCGTCCCTAACAGGGGAACCGCTGGGAGAGGATTTAGCCATGAGCATTAATTACCTGGCCTCTCACCAGCTCCAAGATCAGGCCATGGAGGAAACCACCACCAAGTACCATACCCCGGCAAACTGTGCCTCATTGAATGTCCCGGCGGTAAATCACTCCATCTGAGGTTACGTCAGAGCCCAGGAGGTAAAATTACAAAAAATATTAAGATTGCTCGCCTCAGGCATCACGGCCTTTGCCAGGTCGGTAGATGGGGGGCTCCTCTCAGATGTTCAGCAGGACGCCATGGCATTAATGTGCAATGCACATTTTGAGATAAATTGCCTACGAAAGAATGCCATCCGTCCTGCTCCGAACCCAAAATTTGCAGCATTGTGCAAAGCCAGGAACATCCAACCACCAAACCTCCTGTTCGGGGAAGATCTGCCAAAGCAGGTCAGGGAGCTGGATGATGAGGCTAAAGCGGTCGGGCTTATGAAGGTCCCAACATCTTCCAAGACTTCATCTTTCCGGTAGCAGCCCCCCTATGCGCTTCTCAACACCAGACGGTTCGCAGGATATGTTGGGCAGCCCGAACAACAAGCACAGAGGCCTTTTTTAGGGCTAGGCCCAAGCCGGCCCACTTTCAAGATGCGCAGATGGCACCCTCCAGCAGTCCTGCCCCCCAGACCTCGGAGGCAGAAACAAACACCATACCGCCGATAACCATTGAGGTAGGCGAGTCTGGTTGTTTGCGGAACACATTGTCTATGGATCAGTTACAAGTTGGGGGGAGATTACAATTTTTCTTGAATGAATGGCATTGGATAACATCAGATCTATTTATACTGCACAGTGTACAAGGTTTCCAAATTGAGTTCCTTCTCAATTCACCTCCACCCACACAGCACACACCGAACCGTACATTTGTTCTTTCACAACAGGAGTGTGCGGATGCGCAAGCTGAAATGGAATCATTACACAAAAAAGGGGTAATTGAGATGTCGTGTCATGAGTCTCACCAATTTGTGTCCAAAATATTTACTAAGCAAAAGAAGGATGGAGGATGCCGAATCATCCTTGACTTGACTGAGCTTAACACCTTTGTGCAGTATAAACACTTCAAAATGGAAAACTTTGTTACTGTCAAACAACTGGTTTCCAAGGGATGTTATATGGCATGCATCGACCTCAAAGATGCATACTATTCGGTGGCCATTCATGGGGATCACCGGAGATATTTGAAGTTTAGCTGGATGGGGCAACTGTGGCAGTTTAAAGCATTGCCTAATGGGTTAACCACAGCCCCCAGATTATTCACTAAATTGCTAAAATCAGTCCTGGGGCTACTCAGGGCACAGAATCATATTGTCATGGCATACTTGGATGACATCCTAATCATAGGGAAAACTATGAAATTAGCTGAATTATCTGTGTCAGCTACCAAACACATGTTTGAGAGATTGGGGGTACACAAAAATGCTGGAGAAAATCAGTGGGAGCAGCAGCATCTATGGAGCGAAGGAGATAGGCAACGTTTTGGGCCGAAAACCCTTCTTCAGTCTGTCGAAGGGTTTCGGCCCGAAACGTTGCCTATCTCCTTCGCTCCATAGATGCTGCTGCACCCGCTGAGTTTCTCCAGCATTTTTGTGTACCTTCGATTTTCCAGCATCTGCAGTTCCTTCTTAAACACTTTGAGAGATTGGGGTTCCTCATCCATCCAGTTAAATCCAAATTGGTACCATCTAGAGTAATTGATTATTTGGGATTCACCATTAAGTCTATTCACATGTCAGTGACTCTGCCTTGGGGCAAGCAATTAGAATTAATTGAAGCCTGTAACAATCTCATTGTTAAGGACCAACCTTCTATTAGACATGTGGCTAGTATAATTGGAAAATTAGTGGCTGCTTTCCCAGCTGCTCATTTTGGGCCTTTGCACTACCAAAACTTACAACGTGCAAAGGAGCAGGCACTCAAACTTCATAAAGGTCACTTTGGTAGACCTATGCGGTTGCCAGCTGAAGCCATTGCTGAGTTACAATGGTGGGTGACCAATATTTGGCATTGCTCCAGTACAATTTTAGTCGATACACCATCAGTTATCCTACAAACTGATGCTAGTGCTCTAGGATGGGGTGCTACCAACACCGTCTCAAGCTGCAGTGGCAGATGGAATATGCAGGAATCATCAATTCTGCAGTCACATGGTATTAACTACTTAGAGTTGTTGGGAGCACTCTATGGGCTAAAGGCTTATTGTAGCAATATGCATCATGTGCATGTTCAACTTCAGATTGACAACACTACAGCGGTGGCATACATTAATCACATGGGTGGAATTAAGTCTGTCTCCTGTGATAAATTATCTAACCTTATTTGGCACTGGTGTATTACGAGAAACATCTGGGTTTCAGCTATCTACTTACCAGGTAGATATAACATGGTGGCGGACATGGTGGCGGACACCAGGTCATGGAAATTCAATGACAACAAAGAATGGATGTTGAATCATGAAGTGTTTAACGACATTATCGCTCGGTATGGCATACTGGATATTGATTTGTTTGCATCTAGACTAAATCACCAGTTACCAAATTATGTTTCATGGGAACCAGACCTAGGGGAAGTGGCAGTAGATGCATTCTCGCTACACTGGGGTGGAATGTTCTTGTATGCCTTTCCCCCATTTTGCCTCATCGGTCGATGCTTGGCCAAGATCAAGCAAGACTCCGCCTCTGGTATATTGGTAGTACCAGACTGGCCTACACAGCATTGGTTCCCACTCGTCCTAGGTATGATTACTCAGCCTTTTATGGCTGTCCCCAAAAGCAGAAATCTACTGGTTCATCCTGTGACAGGGGAAAACCATCCACTACATGACCGAATCAATTTATTGGTTTGCAGATTCTGAGGAGATCGTTCCTGGGGCTCGGACTTTCAGATCGTACGGTAGATGTGATCACTGCGGCCTGGAGGAAGAGTACCCAGAAACAGTACATCACTCATATAAGGAAATGGGAGATGTACTGCTCTCTCTCGAAAATTTCGTATGACACGGCTTCCATTACAGATGTTTTGGAGTTCCTATCTACACTATTCTACAATCAGAAACTCAGTTATAGTGCCATTAATAGTGCTAGGAGCGCTTTATCATCTTATTTACGGCTGGGGTCAGGGAACCACACTGTCGGATCTCACCCCTTAATAACCAGATTTATGAAGGGCATTTTTAACTCTACTCCCCCTAGGCCCCGATATTCACAGATATGGGATGTGAGCGTGGTACTCACGCTGCTTCGCCAGTGGGCTCCAGCTTCATCTCTGTCTCTGCTTAATCACACTCTTAAGGTAGTCATGCTCATGGCGCTGATTTCAGCGCAACGGGTCCAGACGTTAAATAAACTTAGACTGGACAGCATGGTTTCATCTTTTGACAATATTACCTTTTTTGTTTATGATTTAATTAAGCAGAGCAGTCCAGGGGTGTCGGGGCTCAAATTGATTTTTATGGCATACCCCTTAGACCTATGGTTGTGTGTAGTTACACACATACTACAATACATTTAGGTCACTAAGAGCCTCAGAGGCTCGGAATTATCTTTATTCATCAGCTACACAAAACCTCATAGGAAGGTTACAGTGCAGACCATTTCAAGATGGATAAAACAGGTTCTGGCATGTGCAGGAGTGGACACTGACACTTTTAAACTTCATTCCACCAGGGCTGCATCTACGTCAGCAGCGAGGGATATGGACGTCCCTCTCGACCACATTCTAGTGGTTGCAGGAAGGAGTTACGATGAGCGATTACGTGAAGAAGCCCCGCCAGTCCGCATGCGCATCAATCTTCAAAGCAGCGGTGTGAAATCACAGATAACAGTAGTCGAAGTAACATAGTAAGACTTAGAGAAGACTAGAACTACCAGATGATCTTTATGATACGAGGGTTGGGAGCATGTAACTCCTCATAAAATAAAGATCAAACTTCAAACTGGTAAGTTCTCGTTTAATCTTACTATCTTACTTCGGAGTCACGTGAGTGATTCCGTGAAGATTTCAAAGCTCTGTGATTTCATGCCATGAGATCGAGTCCACACAGCCACAACTGCCTTAATTGACAGATGAGGGAAACATAGAAAATAGGTGCAGGAGTAGGCCATTCGGCCCTTCGAGCCTGCACCGCCATTCAATATGATCATGGCTGATCAAACAACTCAGTATCCTGTACCTGCCTTCTCTCCATACCTCCTGATCCCTTTAGCCACAAGGGCCACATCTAACTCCCTCTTAAATATAGCCAATGAACTGGCCTCAACTACCTTCTGTGGCAGAGAATTCCACAGATTCACCACTCTCTGTAAAAAATGATTTTCTCATCTCGGTCCTAAAAGACTTCCCCCTTATCCTTAAACTGTGACCCCTTGTTCTGGACTTCCCCAACATCGGGAATAATCTTCCTGCATCTAGCCTGTCCAACCCCTTAAGAATTTTGTAAGTTTCTATAAGATCCCCCCTCAATCTTCTAAATTCTAGCGAGTACAAGCCAAGTCTATCCAGTCTTTCTTCATATGAAAGTCCTGCCATCCCAGGAATCAGTCTGGTAACATTCATAATGAATAAATAATAATAATAGTAACTCCTCTCATCCGGGAGTAGACTAAACCGCTGAACCTAAAATAGAGTTGGCAAATAGCCCTGATCTGGCAATAGGTTATTATGAAATGTTCAGAAAGTTCGTTCGTTCAACCATCCTGCAGCCGCTAGGATGTGGTCCAGCGGAACGTACATAGCGTTTGCTGCTGATGTTGTGGCAGCCCTGGTGGAGTGAGATTTGAAAAAATATCAGTATCTACTCCTGCATGAGCCAAAACCCGTTTTAACCACCTGGAGATGGTCTGAACCAATACCTTCTTATAAAGTTTTTGTAATTAACAAACATTGCTAGTTCAGAGCCTCTAAGGCTCTTGGTGACCTTGACGTATTGTCGTATATGTGTGACCATACATAACCGAAGGTCCATGGGGTATGCCATGAAACTAGTTTGAGACCTCACGTCTGCTCTGCTTAACTAAACATTAAAATATAATATTATTTGCAGATGTAACCCTCCTGTCCAGTCACAATATGTAGTGACTGAACCCGTTGCACTGAGACCAGCGCCATGAGGATAACTACCTTATGAGAGGCGAGCCAAAGCTAAGGATGTAGCTGGAGCCCCCTGGTGAAATAGTGTTAATACCATGTCAATATCCCATACTGCACTGTGCTTGTCCAGGGAGAACTTGTGTGAAAGATATCCTATATAAACTCGGTATCAGAGGGTGAAACCCGACAGAGTGGGTCCCGTTCGCTGCAGCAAATATGATGGGAAGACACGTTGGGCACAGTTAATGGTGCTATAACTTAATTTATTGTCAAAGACCCATTTGAAACGAACTCCAAGACGTCAGTTATTAGATGTAACATTAGCATTTAAACAAAACGCTTCCCATCTCCTGAAGAGGAAATGTAATGTTTTTCTTTTTTGGTGCTATCCCTGCACTCTGCAGTGAACACATACATGGATCGGTCTGACAATCCGAGCCGCAGGAACAGTCTACTCAGAATCTATAAGTCAATAAATTGATTTTATCATGCAGAGGCTGGTTTCCCGAGCCACAGGCTGAACCAGCAAAGTTTTACGTTTAGAATAACCGTAAAAGGTTGTATATTATTCCCGACAAAAGCGGGAAGCATGGCTGCATTGGCCAGTCAGACAGAACGACAACCTAAAGCGGGATCTTGCTGACTTTATTGCAAGACCCGACTGATGAGGCAAAATGGAGGGAGACAAAAATAACTTCCTTCTTCTTGTAGCGAGAATGTATCTTTCGCCCCTGTTATGCCACATATTTTTGCAACCGGGAAATGAGCCTGGAAACAAACTTAACGATATTCGGTGTTCCATCGAGCCATAATTTCATTAAATACATTGTGATCCAATACCCATTTTGTGTTGTCATTGATTGTACATGATGATACTCCAACGCAAAATGAGATTAGGTAAATTATTACAGGATATTCTGACTTGATTGCACCCATGTGACTTACATATGCCATCACCATAGTGTATCAACTCAACGTTGGGCATGCAGATTATGCATATTCGCGCAATAACCCTTTATGAATATGAATGAATGAATGAATGAATATGAATGAATATAACTTTAATTGTCATTCAGGTATACACATAGACACAGTGCACATTGAACGAAATTTCGTTGCATTGACTCTTCAAAGTAACAGCGATCAGTAAAAGTGCTTAGTGTGTCCATAAAAAGTGCTTCATGTGCATAGTTAAAAAAGGAAAGTTTTTAAAAGTGGCAATGTATAAGAAAGTTTTTTGCATTGGTTTGACTGTGAGTTCAATAATCTTATGGCCTGGGGGATGAAGCTGTTGCAGAACCTGGTTGTCTGGCCCTTCATGCTGCGGTACCTCCTCCCAGAGTTCAGCAGTGTAAACAGACCATATTGTGGGTGTGTGGGGGCTCTGGTAATGCCCTTAGCTCTTGACAGACAGCGTTTGTAACCAATGTCCATGATGGAAGGAAGAGAAGTCCCAATGATTTTTTCCGCTGTCCTCACCACTCTCTGAAGGCACTTCCAGTCCGCAGCTGTACAGCCGCCGCACAACATAGAGATGCAGCTGGTCATGACTGATTCAATGGTGCTTCTGTAGAATGTGGTGAGGATGGGAGGGTGGAGGTGTGATCTTCTCATCCTGCGGAGGAAGTACAAACGCTGCTGTGCCCGTTTTACCAGGGATGTGATATTTGTAGTCCAAGTTAAGGTATCTGTTATATGCACTCCCAGGAACTTGATGCTTTTCACCTGCTCCACTGCTAAGTTGTTGATGCACAGCGGAGTGTGACTGGGCTGATTTTTCTTTCTGAAGTCGACGACCATCTCCTTGGTTTTGTCCACATTTAGGAGAAGGTTGTTCCTGCTGCACCAGCTCACCAACTGCTCCACCTCCTCTCTGTATGCCTGGTCGTCGTTGTTGTGGATGAGGCCCACTGTTGTGTCATCCGCGTATTTGATGATATGGTTAGTAGTGGACTTGGCGACACAGTCATGTGTCATCAATGTGAAGAGCAGCGGACTCAGGACAGAGCCCTGAGGGGAGCCGGTGCTCAGTGTGATGACCGAGGAGGTGTTCTTCCCCACCAGCACAGACTGGGGCCTTTCAGAAAGGAAATCCAGGATCCAGTTGCATAGTGTGGTATTGAATCCTAGGGGTGCCAGTTTGCTCACCAAATGCTGGGGGATTATCGTATTGAATGCTGAGCTGAAGTCAACAAACAGCATCCGCACGTTGGTGTTCTTCTCCTCCAGGTGTTGTAGGCTCAGGTGGACTGCAGAGGAGATAGCATCCTCTGTGGAGCAGTTCGGGCGATAAGCAAACTGGAACGGGTCAAAGCTGGGGGGTAGTTTAGAGACCATGTGCTGCTTAATAAGCCTCTCAAAGCACTTCATTATTATTGGTGTGAGTGCTACGGGGCGGTAATCATTCAGGCAGGTTATTGTAGACTTTTTGGGAACTGGTATGATGGTGGCTGTCTTGAAACCTTTAACCTATAGAACTAGACTAAGTGGGACCCGTTGGGTCCCATGTTCACATGGGAGGGCTGGTTCCCCGATGCAATATTCCACCTCTCCACCAATTCCAATATTGGTGGCCAGTGGGGGGGGGGGGGGCTTTCTGGAGCGCTGGTATGGGTGTTGTTGGCTGCAGGGACTACTGGTCTCCAGAGGGCTAGTATGGACATAGTGGGCCAAATGGATTCTTGGGGTGGCAGCTCAGTCCCTCAAGCCTGATGTGCTGGCAGCTCACTCACAGCTGGTGGGCTGGCAGTTGACTCACGGCTATTCCTTGAAATTCCATTTCAAGCAGAGTCCAAGGCCACCAAATTCAAATCCATTTTCCTACCATTTCAAGCAGGGTGCAAGGTCACCAAATTCAAGTGCGGTTTCTTACCTCTTCGAGCAGGGTGCAAGGCCACAAAATTCAAGTGCAGTTTCATACCACTTCAAGCAGGGTGCAAGGCCACCAAATTCAAGTGCAGTTTCATACCATTTCAAGGAGGGTGCAAGGCCACCAAATTCAAATGCAGTTTCATAACATTTCATGCAGGGTGCAACGACACCACATTCAAATGCAGTTTCATACCATTTCATGCAAGGTGCAAGGCCACCACATTCAAATGCAGTTTCATACCATTTCAAGCAGGGTGAAACCACCATAAAACCACCATAAAACCACACAAAACACCACACTCACAGTTCAGTAGACATTCAGTATGTTCAGTTGATTCACAGCTCAGACAGTCATGACCTCTCACTCCCCCATCATGCAGAGACTGAGCCACACCCACACTTCCAGGTTTTATAATCCCTCCCCCTCCCACCGGAGGCCTTCATGCCGTGATTGACAGGAGCGAGATACTCAACATTTTTTAAACACTAATGACACTTTTATTTTTCATTGATGGGAAGAATCCTCTGCACCTGATGAGCGGAGGGGGACTGAGTAAGATGGCCAAAAATCACAGCCGTAAGTGGTAGCGTTTTATCAATATAGTGCAAACAGGAAGTTGTCAAGTTTAGACAAACAACCATCTGCGGTGCCTTTTCACTTCAACCCAAAACACCAGCAAACAACCATTTGCAGTGCCTTTTCACTTCAACACAAAACACCAGCAAACAACCATTTGCAGTGCCTTTTCACTTCAACACAAAACACCAGCAAACAACCATCTGCGGTACCTTTTCACTTCAACCCAAAAACACCCCAAACAACCATTTGCAGTGCCTTTTTACTTCAACCTAAAACACCCCCAAACAACCCTTTGCAGTGCCTTTTTACTTCAACCCAAAACACCCCCAAACAACCCTTTGCAGTGCCTTTTTACTTCAACCCAAAACACCACCAAACAACCATTTGCAGTGCCTTTTTACTTCAACCTAAAACACCCCCAAACAACCCTTTGCAGTGCCTTTTTACTTCAACCCAAAAACACCCCAAACAACCATTTGCAGTGCCTTTTTACTTCAACCCAAAACACCCCAAAGAACCATTTGCAGTGCCTTTTTACTTCAAACCAACCATATTTTCAATTTCAAACCACATTAAGGGCACTCACAGTTGAGTAGACATGTGTTCAGTGTTATTCAGAGCTCAGAGAGACCCTCTCTCTTCCTCCATCTTGCAGAGACTGAGTGAGGCACACCACTTCCGGGTTATATAGTCCCTCCCCCCCTCCCACCTGCAGGGGTAGCAGAGAGAATGGCAATTAAAAAAACACATTAATATCTCTCAGATTTTTCACCGATGGAAAAAACCCTCTGGTCCAGGAAGGCAGAGGGGGGCTCTGAGCAAGGTGGCCCAAAATGATGGCCGTAGGTGGCGGCGTTCTCTCAAAAATCACAGCACAGTGAGCCAAAAGCGGTCAAGATCAGACTTTTGGTAATATAGATAGATGCACCTAGTGTCAATAGGTATTAAAGAAGGAACTGCAGATGCTGGAAAATCGAAGGTACACAAAAATGCTGGAGAAACTCAGCGGGTGCAGCAGCATCTATGGAGCGAAGGAAATAGGCAACGTTTCGGGCCGAAACCCTTCTTCAGACGGAAGAAGGGTTTCGGCCTGAAACGTTGCCTATTTCCTTCGCTCCATAGATGCTGCTGCACCCGCTGAGTTTCTCCAGCATTTTTGTGTACCTAGTGTCTATAGGTAGTTGATACCAATAACTGAATAATTGTTAACTTATGCAAATCTCATCCGCCTCCAAACTAGAGATGGCATTCATAATTTTCCACCTTAGAGCCCCATCAGTTTATAATATAACTGAAATTTTACTAACCAGACTACTGGGGCAATGCTGAATACTGTTCGTCCACCATTATGACTTTGGTAGCTTCAGCTGGTAATAGCATAAGATCTGTCACAAAGACCTACATGGCACTTGAGAGATTACTACTTTACACGATGTAAGCTCCCCCACTTGCACAGCTGAATCACAGCTACTATATTGCCAATTACACTTGATGAATAGAAGGCTGCTTTATCACAACAAGATTGTTACAGGCTCCTATTAATTCCAATCTGTTACCCCAGGGCGTAGTCACAGGCTAATTAATAGTTAAAGGTAAATCCCAATGATCAACAAGTCTAGGTGGAATCACCTTAATTTTTCTTAAATATAGTTTGAGGCTGAAACAGTTGATTTTAGCAACATACAGCGTTAGAATATCCTCCAGTCAAGACATAACAAATGTTTTTGAGCTCTGAGCAGTCCAAGCATCGGTTTTAGTAATTTGGTAAATAACCTGGGAACTGAAGTTAACCCATTTTGCAATGTTTTGTATCATTGCCCTTATCCAGTTAATTTCAAATGTCTCCGGTGATCCCTGTAAATGGGAACATCCTATGGAAATCAGATGCGAAGTTTCCCATTCGGAAAAATTTATACTGCACATGCGAGTTAAACGACATTCCGCTTCTTTCACAATGAACAGGCCACGCCAATTCCGTACCTGCTCTAGCAACAACTCTTGCCCGATTTCCGAGCCTGACTTGAAAACCAATCCTGGCCATAATACTGAGCCTGCCTTGAAAGACAACTCTGGCCATAACTCTGAGCCTGCCTCGAAAGACAATTCTGGCCCCAATTCCGTGCTTGGAACCCTAGTATTGTGCAGTTTTACATGGTTAGATGCCACAACCATTTGTGTGTTGTAAGGCCATCCTTATCAAGGGGATTCTACTTTCATACAACACATAAACTAAACACATGTTATCATTATCATTTGTACAAAAAAACAAGTGTAAATATTACCAACTTGGAGGTGGTCCCATATTTTCCCTGAGACCGACTTGGGCCTCAGCTTGAAAACCTCTGCCCAGCTTTCATGCTGCCACCAACTTCAGTGAACTGCTTACTGCCAATGGAGGTGTGGGGTGTGTTGTCGCCGCAACGATGAAGCTTTGCTCGTCGTTGGTACCTCGATTGGTCCGACAGCTTTTGCTTCCTCATCCAGGTTTTACCTGTTGAATAGGTCTTACCTGAAGAGAAGATTCGGCGGCTGGTCTTTAATGTCACCCCTGATAGCGCTGTTCATTCCCGGCACTTATAGCATGAGGGGAACTCTGGCCCCTTCCGGGTATCCTGCCACCTTCGTTTGCGAGGACTCTCTTGAATCCGTACGCATGTGCTCCAGTACGTTCCACGGACATACTTTAGAGTTTGAAGTCAGTTACCCACTGACCACTCGCACTCCCCTCCACAGAGAGGGAGATTCGTAGGCAGCCCTGCACAGGATGCTGCCGCAGGCCCCTGCCTCGTGGTATGCTCTCCGGCTATACATTCCTCATGAGTCAGAAACTGACCCCTCATGCTCCTGTCCTCTGAGAGGGAGACATCAGCAGCCCCCGAGGTGACCCGCGGATATAAAGCTCCTCTTGCTGGAGCATATCGTGATGGAGCATCCTCTCCATCAGGAGCTCTTTCCTGGACAGCCCTGAAACAGGTGCTGCTGCCACGGGCCACCGAGGAGACCCGGGCTGATCGCTCCCTCCTTTGGAGCGTATCATTGTGGAGCAACCTCTCCATCAGGTGCTCCATGTGGGCCAAACGTCCGAAGACGCTACCCATTGAAGGAGGGGAACCCTCCGGGCCTGACTCCCCGAGTCCATAGGCCTGACCGACTTATTGTTGGATTTACCTCTTTTTATGGGCACACCATCGGTCTGGGACCCGCTGACCGCACTGTCACCAAGTCTGGTGGCGACACCGCTCCTGGACTTATCTCCTCCACGGGAACCACTGCGGTAGCAAACCCGACGGCCGCCGGTTACCCGTGCTTCCGCGGTGCTGACCGGAGTGTCAACTCACCACGGCCCATAGCCGGTTTCCCGTGGCCCGTCCGGACTTCGCCCCGACATATCCAGAAGGAAACCTCTTATAAAAAGAGATTCCTGCAAGAAAACACAACCTGGTAAAAAATACAAAACTTACCTGCAGGTTTAAACTTACCGCTGGCAGGAGCGACGCGCCTGCCAGTCCGGTGCTTCGCCATGTGAACGACGTAATGACGCGCATGCGGACTGGCGGGGCTTCTTCACATAATCACTCACGTGACTCCGAAGTAAAATAGTAAGATTAAACGAGAACTTACCAGTTTGAAGTTTGATCTTTATTTTATGAGGAGTTACGATGAGCGATTACGTGCCCTCTGCTCCCAACCCTCGTATCATAAAGATCATCTGGTAGTTCTGGTCATCTCTAATCTTACTATGTTAGTTCAACAACTGTTATCTGTGATTTCACACCGCTGCTTTGAAGATTGACGCACATGCGTGCTGACGGCCTTCTTCACGTTATCGCTCATCGTAACACCTCATAAAATAAAGATCAAACTTCAAACTGGTAAGTTCTCGTTTAATCTTACTATTCTCTTGAACTTCTACAGGTGCACAGTGGAGAGCATCGTGGCCTGGTGCGGCAACTTGAATGCCCAGGAGTGGAAAAGACTGCAAAAAGTTGTGACCACTGCCCAGTCCATCACCGGCTCTGACCTCCCCACCATGGAAGGGATCTATCGCAGTCGCTGCCTCAAAAAGGCAGCCAACATCATCAGAGACCCACACCATCCTGGCCACGCACTCATCTCACCGCTGCCATCGGGAAGAAGGTTCAGGAGCCTGAAAACTGTAACGTCCAGGTTCAGGAGCAGCTTCTTCCCTACAGCCATCAGGCTATTAAACACTACAACAAATAAGCTCTGAACTACATTAGACTATTATTATTATGATTATTTTTGCAGTTATTGTTTGTTTTTTGAGTATGTGTGTATGTGTGTATATATATATACACTGATTATTTTTGTTCTCTCGTTTATCATATTGTTTACAGTGTACTATGTGTACATATTCTGATGTGCTGCAGCAAGTAAGAATTTAATTGTTCTATCTGGGACATCTGACAATAATACACTCTTGACTCTTGATTCTTTAATTTAGTTGTGAAGTATCTCATCGATGAATGCTTTGAAAATTCATCCGGTACTGTGCAAGTAAATCAAATTTGTTTTCAGCAATGGACAATTCCAACGTCAAATGGATGATTGTCCCTCACAATCAAATACAGTTTGAGTTAGCAAAAGTGGGAAGTATAATTGAGGCGGCATTGTGGCGCTGCGGTAGAGTAGATGCCATTACAGCGGCATGGACCCAGGTTCGGTCCTGACTACGGGTGCTGTCTGCACGGAGTTTGTACGTTCTCCCCGTGACCCGCGTTGGTTTTCTCCCAGATCTCCGGTTTCCTCCCACGCTCCAAAGACGTACAGGTTTGTAGGTTAATTGGCCTAATAAATTGGTAAAATTGGTTTAAAAATACCTGTAAATTGTGCCTAGTGTGAGTAGGATAGTGTCAGTGTACAGGGATCGCTGGTCAAAGACAATAGACAATAGGTGCAGGAGTAGGCCATTCGGCCCTTCGAGCCAGCACCGCCATTCAAATGTGATCATGGCTGATCATCGCTAATCAGTACCCCGTTCCTGCCTTCTCCCCATATCCCCTGACTCCGCTATCTTTAAGAGCCCTATCTAGCTCTCTCTCGAAAGCATCCAGAGAACCCGCCTCCACCGCCCTCTGAGGCAGAGAATTCCACAGACTCACCACTCTCTGTGAGAAAAAGTGTTTCCTCGTCTCCGTTCTAAATGGCGCGGACACGGTGAGTCGAAGGGCCTGCTTCCGCGCTGTGTCTCTAAGCTAAACAAAACCAGAAAATGCTTGTACCAGCACGACTGGCGGCAAGTATGGAAAGCGAAATACAATTAACTCTGCGGGTCAACGGGTTTCCCTCAGAATTGGAATAAGCCGGTGGTTTAGTTTGTAAACAACAACACAATCATAGATGGGATGAAGACAAGAATCCAACTAGAAACAGACATTATCTTTCCGACTTTGGGACAAATCTAAAAAATTTGGCTCAAATAAATACTCAAAATCTGGCATGGCAAATTACACAGCAGTAAAGGCTCTGTCTTACGGTGTTGCGGTCATCGGCGGTGAAGCGCGGCTTCGCCTGTAGAGTGGACCGCACGGCAACGGCGAGAGCGCCGAGCCTATGCCACGGGAGCGCCGCACGGATGCTGCGCGGGGGCCGAGTGATTTAAATACGGCTGGTCCCACGAGCTTGCGGTAAGTTAAAAAAAGGGCGGGCCGACTGCGATGACGTCAGCCCGCCGCACGTGACTCACGAGCGGCGGCTGTGGCGACGGCCGTCCTGATCGCGGCGCTGTAGCGGTGGCTGTGCCGGCGGCCGTGCCGCACACGTGCCTCACTGGCGGAGGCTGTGGCGGTGCAAGTTCAACGCACGGCGCTCGAGCCACACTGGCGGCGGCTGTGGCGGCGGCCGTGCTGCACTCGTGCCTCACTGGCGGAGGCTGTGCGGTAGGGACATATTTTTGAACAGTGTTGGTTTTATTTTAGCACCGTGCGGTGTTGGGAACAACGCCGCACGGCCCCGGAATTGTGCGTTGACCGAGTGCGCGGTCTATGGCGGCCCAGGAGCGGTAGATTCTTCCCGTTTCGCCGCCAATGACCGCAGACTCGTGAGACAGGCTTTAACTGTTCATAAGTTCAGAAGTGATAGGAGCGGAATTAGGCCATTCAGCCCATCAAGACTACGCCATTCATTCATGGTTGATCTAACTCTCCCTCCTAACCCCATTCTCCTGCCTTCTCCCCATAACCCCTGACACCCATACTAATCAAGAATCTATCAATCTCTGTCTTACAAATATACGATGACTTGGCCTCCACAGCCGTCTGTAGCAAATAATTCCACAGATTTACCACTCTTTGACTAAAGAAAATCCTCCTCAACTCCTTCCTAAAGGAACATTCTTCAGGGGTAGGCCAGGGTAGAATAAAGAGTAGGCCATTTAGGACTGAGATGAGGAGCAACTTTTTCGCCCAGAGAGTTGTGAATCTGTGGAATTCTCTGCCACAGAATGCAGTGGAGGCCAATTCACTGGATGTTTTCAAGAGAGAGTTAGATATAACTCTTAGGTCTAATGGAATCAAGGGATGTGTGGAAAAAGCAGGAACATTTGGATAATCAGCCATGATCATATTGAATGGCTGGTTCGAAGGGCCAAATGGCCTACTCCTGAACCTATTTTCAATGTTTCTATGTTTCTGAGGCTATGGCCTCTGGTCATAGACTCTCCCACTAGTGGAAACATCCTCGCCATACCACTCTATCCAGGCCTTCCGTTCTTCCTTGATGCTTGCCCTGTTCTCACTGTAAGACCTCTTCATGTTATCTTCTGTCCAAGGTAGTTGTCTAAGGCCTCCACGATCCTCAAACAGCATACCAGTCTGAACATTACCAATCCATGTCCTCCAGAAATACTGCCTGACCCTCTGAGTTACTCCAGTGCTTTGTGTTCTACATAAGCTTGCAGCATCTGCAGTTACTTCCATCTTCAATGGACAATAGACAATAATCAATAGCTGCAGGAGTAGGCCATTCGACCCTTTGAGCCAGCTGCCATTCACTGTGATTATGGCTGATCATCCACAATCAGGAAGTGTTTCCTCATCTTCCTTCTAAATGGTCTACCCCTTATTCTTAAACTATGGCCCCTGGTTCTGGACTCCCGCAACATCGGAAATATGTTTCCTGCCTCTAGTGTGTCCACACCCTTAATAATCTTATTTGTTTCCATAAGATCCCCTCTCATCCTTCTAAATTCCAATGAATACAAGCCCAGTCGCTCCATTCTTTCAACATATGACAGTTACGCCATCCCGGGAATTAACCTGGTGAACCTACGCTGCACTCCCTCAATAGCAAGAATGTCCTTCCTCAAATTTGGAGACCAAAACTGAATACAATACTCCAGGTGTGGTCTCACCAGGACCCTGTACAACTGCAGAAGGACTTCTTTGCCCCTATACTCAACTCCTCTTGTCGTGAAGGCCAACTTGCCATTAGCTTTCTTCACTGCCTGCTGTACCTGCACACTTACTTACTTCAGCACAACATCCAATTTGGCCCAGTGATGCAGATCCCGGGCTGCCTACCGAGTTAGTTCATCCACGAGGATGGTGGCCATCACCAATGCACGGTAGAGTTAGATGTTCAATTCCTGCTGTCTTCTAGTCGGCCGACACTTCATATGATGTTGTTCCAGATACCAGAAAGTGTATATAATTTTTTTACCAGTTTTCAAACTAAAAAGGATTGGGGATAAAGGCAAGATGTATACGTTTGTGCTGTGGCACATAAACATTGTATTAAAGGTAGACACAAAATGCTGGAGTAACTCAGCCAGTCAGGCAGCATCTCTCGACAAAAGGGACATTTTGGATCGAGACGAATGGTCTCGACCTGAAACATGACCTATTCCTTTTCTCCAGTGATGCCACCTGACTTTCTGAGTTACTCCAGCATTTTGTGTCCATCTTCGGTGTAAACAAGCATCTGCAGTTCCTTCCTATACATTGAGTTGTGTAAGTTATTAGTTATTAGTTTAGATTGGTTTAGTTCAGTTTAGTTTATTGTCAGTGAAAAGCTTTCGTTGTGTGTTAACCAGTCAGTGGAAAGACTGTGATCAGCCATGATCACAGTGATTGGCGGTGCTGGCTCGAAGGGCCGAATGGCCTACTCCTGCACCTATTGTCTATTGCCTATTGTCTGTTGTCTAATACATGATTACAATAGAGCCGTCCACAGTGTACAAGATACATGATAAGGGAATAACGTTTATTCTGGTGCAAATGGACTCAACGGAAGGGAGGTTGGTTCATGTGATTGTCTGGGCTCCATCCGCAATTCACTGCAATTTCTTGCGGTCTTGGCTGGAGCTGTTCCCAAACTATGCTGTGATGATGCTGATAAAGTGCTTTCCACAGCGCATCTGTAGAGTTTGGTGAGAGTTGTATGGGACATGCCGAACCTCCTGAGCCATCCAAGGGAGTAGAGGCACTGGTGGGCTTTTTTGGTAGTTGCTTCAAAATGGGTGGTCCAGGTCAAATTTTTTGTTTAATTTTTTTTTTTAATTTTATTTATTACATTACAGCCAATTACATTAGTACTGATCACGTATATCTTATTACAATTAATGTACTCCGTCATTTTTTACACTAATAAAAAGGAAAGGTTGAGATTAAGAAAAAAGAGAAAGTGAAGGAAAATAGTAAAGGTGAAAAAACGTGACAACAGGAAAGAACAGAGACCCTGTAGAAAAGAAATTAAGAAGAAAGGATTAAGAGATAGACCCTAAAGAAGAAAAAAAAAAGAGAAAGAGGAAAAAAGAGAAAAACAAATACTTTATTATAAGCATCACGCAAATGGGATATACCAACTCTCCAGCTTTCATCCCCCTTTACCTGGCCTCAGTTTTTTTTAAAGTACTTTTGCACCCTATACTTGGTCCAGGTCAAGTTGATGGTGATATTGACTCTGAGGAATTTGAAGCTTTTAACCATCTCTACTTTGGCACCGTCAATGCAAACTGTGGTGTGTGGACCGCTTCACTTCATGAAGTCGATCACTATCTCCTTTGTCTTGCTGACATTGAGTGAACGGTTGTTATCTCGACACCAGGAGACAAGGTTCTCGATCTCCTTCCTGTACTCCGTCTCATCAGTATTTATTATTTGCCCCACATTGATGGTGGAGAATGGGGTGCGAGGGAAAGATAGACCAGCCAGGATTGAATGGTAGATGATAGACAATAGACAATTGGTGCAGAAGTAGGCCATTCGGCCCTTCGAGCCAGCACCGCCAATCACTGTGATCATGGCTGATCATCCCCAATCAGTATCCCGTTCCTGCCATCTCCCCATATCCCCCGACTCCGCTATCTTTAAGAGCCCTATCTAGCTCTCTCTTGAAAGTGTCCAGAGAACCGGCCTCCACCGCCCTCTGAGGCAGAGAATTCCACAGACTCACAACTCTCTGTGTGAAGAAGTCTTTGCTCGTCTCCGTTCTAAGGGCTTACCCCTTATTCTTAAACTGTGGCCCCTGGTTCTGGACTCCCCCAACATCGGGAACATGTTTCCTGCCTCTAGCTTGTCCAAACCATTAATAATCTTATATGTTTCAATGAGATACCCTCTCATCCTTCTAAACTCCAGAGTGTACAAGCCCAGCCGCTCCATTCTCTCAGCATATGACAGTCCCGCCATCCCGGGAATTAACCTTGTAAACCTATGCAGCACTCCGTCAATGGCAAGAATGTCCTTCCTCAAATTAGGGGACCAAAACTGCACACAATACTCCAGGTGTGGTCTCACTAGGGCCCTATACAACTGCAGAAGGGCCTCTTTGCTACTATACTCAACTCCTCTTGTTATAAAGGCCAACATGCCATTCGCTTTCTTCACTGCCTGCTTACCTGCCTGCTTACTTTCATAGACTGACGAACAAGGACCCCCAGATCCCATTGTACTTCCCCTTTTCCCAACTTAACACCATTTAGATAGTAATCTGCCTTCCTGTTTTTGCTGCCAAAGTGGATAACCTCACATTTATCCACATTAAACTGAAGCTGCCACACATCTGCCCACTCACCCAACCTGTCGAAGTCACCCTGCATTTTCATAGCATCCTTCTCACAGTTCATACTGCCACCCAGCTTTGTTTCATCAGCAAATTTGCTAACGTTACTTTGAATCCCTTCATCTAAATCATTGATGTATATTGAAAAATAGTTGCGGTCCCAGCACCGAGCCTTGCGGTACCCCAGTAGCCTTGCGGTACCCCCACTGCTGATGGGCCGAATGGCTTAAATCTGCTCCTTGAACTTATGAGCGTATAAACTTTAAGGGGCTGTCCCACTTGGGTGACCTAATTGGCGAGTTTAGAAGAGTTTGAAAAAATGACAAGTTGAAGACCTCCTTCGATCTCCTTCGACTATGTTGAAGACCAGCTTCGACTATCTACGACTACCTTCGACTACCCTCGATTACCTACGACTAACTTGCCGACCTACTACGACTAAACCTATGAGTAAAAAAAGTATCGATTTTTTCCATGGCGACCTTTTTTTACTCGCATTTTTTAACATACTGAAAAAAACGCCGTGACCTAGCTGAGGCCTCGAGTACGCGGAGACCACTCTCGAGCATGAAGGAGAGTTACGAAGACCTCCTACGACCTCGTGTTGACCATGCTGCGAGTATGAGTCGAGGGCAAACTCGCCAGAACTCGCGGATTAGGTCGCCCAAGTGGGACAGCCCCTTTATTTGACTTTATTACTAAAAGACCAACTTGCTAAAACAAGTAGTTAGTGGTTCTGTAAACTGGCAGAAGATTACGTGATCAGCCTGCTGATATTACCCATCTCTTATTCTTTCCCAAACTGATCAAACTACCAGGTGACGCTTGTCTGCTTCCATGGGAAATAGCTAATCACCCAGCTATTCCTGGATGAAAGGTCTGAAGAAGGGTCTCCATCTGAAACGTCGTCCATTCATTCCAGAGATGCTGCCACACTCGCTGAGTTACTCCAGCATTTTGTGTCCACCAGCTATTACTTGAAGTGCAGGAGGCTGAGGGGTGATCAGCATCATGAGAGGAATACGTAGGGTGAAGGCACGGAATCTTTTACCCAGAGCACAGTGGCTACCTCACAGCGCCAGAGACCCCGGTTCGATCCTGACTACGGGTGCTGGAGATTGTACGTTCTCCCTGTGACCGCGTGGGTTTTTCTCCGGGAGCTCCGGTTTCCTCCCGCACTCCAAAGACGTACAGGTTTGTAGGTTAATTGGCTTCAGTTGTCCCTGGTGTGTAGGAAAGTGCTCGTGTACGGGGTGATCGCTGGTGGGAGGAGACTCGGTGGGCTGGAGGGCCGGTTTCCATGCTGTATCTCTAAAGTCTGAAGTCTAAATTAGGAGAATTAAGGGAAGCAGAGGACATCGGTTTAAGGCGTAAGGGGGAAGCTGAGGGGTAATGTTTTCATGCAGAAGATAGTATTACTATTGAATGCAGCACTGGCGACCCACACACTGAATTGCTGCTGCAGATGCTGGATTTTGTATCATGTTTCAATGGAAAATGGTAACTCCAGGATTATGATCAGGTACAGGTATCAGAGGTTATGGGGAGAAGGCAGGAGAATGGGGTTAGGAGGGTGAGATTGATCAGCCATGACTGAATGGCAGAGTAGACTTGATGGGCCGAATGGCCTAATTCTACTCCTATCACCTATGACATGATAGAGGGGCATGTGACTCAGTTCATATTATCACCCTTCGATGAAAGCTTCATTCATTAAGTTCTGTTTAGTTTATTGTCCCGTGTACCGAGATACAGTGAAAAGTTTTTGTTGCATGCTAACCAGTCAGCAGAAAGACAATACGTGATTATAATCGATCCATTTACAGTGTATAGATACATGATAAGGGAATAACGTTTAGTGCAAGGTAAAGCCCAACAAAGTCCGGTCAAGGATAGTCCGAGGGTCATCAAAGAGGGAGATAGTAGTTCAGCACTGCTCTCTGGCTGTGGTAGGATGGTTCAGTTGCCTGATAACACCTGGGAAGAAACTGTCCCTGAATCTGGAGGTGTGCGTTTTCACACTTCTGTACCTTTTGCCCGATGGGAGAGGGGAGAAGAGGGAGCGGTCAAGGTGTGACTAGTCCTTGATTATGCCGAGTCAGCGTGAGGCGTAAATGAAGACAATAGAAGGGAGGTTGGTGTGTGTGATGGGTCTGGGCTGCGTCCACAATTCGCTACAGTTTCTTGCGGTCCTGGATGGAGTTGTTCCCAAATTAAACTGTGATGCATCCTGACAAATGTGACGAAGCTCCAACTGTGGTCAAATCACTGTCTTATGAGTGGCTCATCATGACTTTCTCTTTTACAATTCCTTTTACTTCGACATAATTGCTGTAAGTGGAGTGGTGAAAGATTCATCAGACTGGTTCCGGATCGGACTCATGGATATAGATTTAGGTTTCCAGGCCTCTCTTTTTAGAATTTAGGAGAATGAGACACGACCTCATTGAGACATCTAAGATACAAAGAGGCCTCAACAGTATAGATATCAGGAAGATATCTCCATTGACTGGGGAGTCGAGAACAAGGGATCAGAGTCCTAGATAGGGATAGACTGTTTAAGACACAGAGGGCGATGAATATTCGGACTTCTCTGTGCAAGAGGGTCATGGAGGCCCTATCATTGACCACATTCAGAACAGATCAACAGGGTGGCGCAGCGGTAGAGTTGCTGAAACTTTTTCTCACAGAGAGTGGCAAGTCTGTGGAATTCTCTGCCTCAGAGGGCGGTGGAGGCAGGTTCTCTGGATACTTTCAAGAGAGAGCTAGATAGGGCTCTTAAAAATAGCGGAGTCAGTGGATATGGGGAGAAGGCAGGAACGGGGTACTGATTGGGGATGATCAGCCATGATCACATTGAATGGCTCAAAGGGCCGAATGGCCTACTCCTGCACCTATTGTCTATTGTCTATTGTCTCCCTCACAGCACCAGAGAACCGGGTTCAATCCTGACTACGGGTGCTGTCTGTACGGAGTTTGTACGTTCTCCCCGTGACCGCGTGGGCAGTTGCGGACCTACATCTTTGGGGCCCTGAAGCTTGAACTGTTATGGGGGCCCCTTCGCAACCAGCAACTATGTCTGGGTAACCACTGTTATCTTCTGCAATGGGGCTGTCCCACGACAGATCACCACAAATTTAATTTCTGTCATAAATGTTAATAGTGTTTTAAGTTATTGAGAATTATTTTATAATTATTTTATATTAAATATATTTAGAATGAATATTAATTTGAACGTTTTTTTGTTTACGGCTAGCCTACATACTTTAATAACTTTTAAATTTTATTTTAACTTTTATTTTGTATTGAATTAACTATATTATTAATATTAGTATTTTTTTTAAACCCTTCTCCATGCAGTAGATCCAATTTTTTTAAGCAATGCAGACTAAGCAATGATATTCACCTCCAGAAAAAAAGTAGGAAGTATTGGCCAGGGGTCCAGGAGGCTGACTAGGCCCCCGGCAGGGTCCAGGGGCAGCGCCCCCGGTGGGGGTTCAGAGGAAAACGCCCCCTGAAGCTCCTGCATTTTCAATAAATTGAAAGTGATTCCCAAGTTTTCTGCTAGTAGTTTACGTAACAGAAGCTTAGAATTTTTCTAACACATAAGCAGTAAAATAAACCCCAAAAGATTTATATTTCATGAAATAGACAATAAACAATAGGTGCAGAAGGAGGCCATTCTGCCCTTCGAGCCAGCATCGCCATTCACTGTGATCATGGCTGATCATCCACAATCAGTACCCCGTTCCTGCCTTCTCCCCATATCCCTTGACTCTGCTATCTTTAAGAGCTCCATCTATCTCTCTCTTGAAAGCCTCCACAGAATTGGCCTCCACCGCCCTCTGAGGCAGAGAATTCCACAGATTCACAACTCTCTGTGTGAAAAAGCACTTCCTCATCTCCGTTCTAAATGGCCTCCCCCTTATTCTTAAACTGTGGCCCCTGGTTCTGGACTCCCCCAACATTGGAAACATGTTTCCTGCCTCCAGCGTGTCCAAACCCTTAATAATCTTATGTGTTTCAATAAATGGCCTCATACAGCTAAAAACATCTTTACAAAAAATCTGTTACCTGAAATGTCTCTTTACCTAGCACTGAGATGAGAAAAAACTTTTTCACCCAGAGTTGTGAATGTGTGGAATTCTCTGCCACAGAAGGCAGTGGTCTCATCTCCTTCAGCAGCACCTTGGTCTCCCTTCCTGAGTTTAGACACTCACTTCTCCTCACCTCACCTACGCTCACTCCCCCTCACCCACACACTTACACCTCGACTAATCCCCTCACCTCACTAAACCCCTCGCCTCTACGATACCTCACTACCAAACTTCTCTCCTCACACCTAAACCTCGCCTCGACTAAACCGTACCTCACTAAACCTCGCCCCTCAAATAAACCTCACACCTCACACCTTAACCCCACGTCAACTTAACTCAACGTCCCACCTCACGACAACACCTCACACCTAATCCGCTCCTCGACTAATCGCCGCCTCTCTCCCGCTCCTGCTATTTATAGCCCTCCCCCCCCCACGGCACCTCACGTGAGCGGAATGGCCTCAACCAGGGGGGGCGGGGCCGGGCATGGAGAGCGGCGCAGGTGACCTGCCCAAGAGAGCCGGTGGGAGGGGAGGGGCGCACGCGCGCTGACGTTGACGTCGAGCCCGAGCCACGCCGCCCCCGCCCACGGCGCCGCAGCCCCTCCCCGCGTGAGCGGGTGAGAGGTGGCGATTAGCCGAGGCCCAGATTAGGTGTGAGGTGGGAGGTTTAGTCGAGGCGAGGTTTAGTGAGTTGAGGTTTAAGTGTGAGGTGAAGTTTAGTTGAGGCGAGGGGTTTAGTCGAGGTGAAAAATCAGATTCATTTCTAGGAAAACAAAAAAATTGGAATTCCGATTTAAATTGGAAGAATATCTGGACCAAAGTCACTTCTGGGGCCCCTCTGGGATTAGGGGCCCTGAAGCTTAAACTTTATTAGTTTCATAGGAGATCCACCCGTGCGTGTGGGTTACCTCCGGGTGCTCCGGTTTCCACCCACACTCCAAAGACGTACAGGTTTGTAGGTTAATTGGCTCGGTATAAATGTAAAATTGTCCCTAGTGTGTGTAGGATAGTGTTAGTGAACAATTGGGTCAACATATGATGAGTGTTTGACGGCACTGGGCATGTTCTCGCAGGAGTTTAGATTTGATGAGTCGGGAACCTCATTGAAATTTACCAAATGGTGAAAGACCTGGATAGAGTGGATGTGGAGAGGATGTTTCCACTAGTGGGAGTGTCCAGGACCAGAGGCCATAGCCTCAGAATAAAAGGATGTACCTCTAGAAAGGAGATGAGGAGGAATTTCTTTAGTCAGTTGGTGGTGAATCTGGGAATTCGTCGCCACAGGTGGCTGTTGAGGCCATCATTCGATTTTTTAGGCACAGATTGACATATTCTTGAATAGTAAGAGTGTCAGGGGTTTTTCTGGAGAAAGCAGGAGAATGGGTTTAGGAGGGAAAGATAGATCAGCCATGATTGAATGGTGGAGTAGACTTGATGTGCCGAATGGCCTAATTCTGCTCCCATCACTTATGAACATATATGATGCCCAAAACTGCTGAAAATACTCCAAATGATGTCTGACCACTTGCTGATAAAGCCCCAGCATTACATCCCCGTTATTATATTCTATTCCTCTCAAAATAAATGCTAGTGGAAAGACATAAAAGATATGACAGTTCTTATTATCATCCTTCGATGAAGGCTTCATTCATTAAGGTCTGTTTAGTTTATTTTCACGTGGACCGAGATATAGTGAAAAGCTTTTGTTGCGTGCTAACCAGTCAGCGGAAAGACAATGCATGATTACAATCGAGCCATTTACAGTGTATAGATGCATGATAAGGGAATAACGTTTAGTGCAAGGTAAAGCCAGCAAAGTCCGGTCAAGGATAGTCCGAGGGTCATCAAAGAGGTAGATAGTAGTTCAGCACTGCTCTCTGGTTGTGCTGGGATGATTCAGTTGCCTGATAACAGCTGGGAAGAAACTGTCCGTGAATCTGGAGGTGTGCGTTTTCACACTTCTACACCTTTTGCCAGAAAATATACTTTTTATTTTCTTCATTTTTCAAACTGTGCTACATGAGTTCAGAACTATCAAATGATACGTTTTAAAATCCAGCACAAACTGCCCAATTGTCCCAACATATTTGATCTCATGGAGAGGTAAAATTGCCCATCAGCATGAATTCAGAAAGAACGTGCGCAGGAAATAG
>CM075995.1:1553441-1579318 GCA_038087875.1 Malacoraja senta
TTCCTGCTAGGATCCCTTTCCAGTCTACCTTGGCCAGCTCCACTCTCATGCCTTCATAGTCCCCTTTGTTCAACTGCATCACTGACACTTCCGATTTAACCTTCTCCTTCTCGCAGATTAAAACTAATCATATTATGATCACTACCTCCAAGCGGTTCCTTTACCTCGAGTTGTCTTATCAAATTTGGTTCATTGGACAACACTAAATCCAGAATTGCCTTTGCTCTGGTCGGCTCCATTACAAGCTGCTCGAAGAATCCATCTCGGAGGCATTCTACAAACTCTCTTTCTTGGGGTCCTGAACCAACCTGATTTCCCCTGTCTACCTGCATATTGTAATCCCCCATCACCACAGTGGCATTACCTTTGTTACATGCCAGTTTTAACTCCTGCTGCAACTTACACCCTACATCCAGGCTACTATTTGGGGGTCTGTAGATAACACCAATTAGTGTCTTCTTGCCTTTGCAAATTCCTCAACTCAATCCACAGTGACTCTATCTCTTCAGTCCCTATGTCTTCCCTCGCAAGGGACTGAATTCCATCCCTCACCAGAAGAGCTACCCCCCTCCCCTCCTCTGCCCACCTGCCTGTCCTTTCTATAGGATGTATAACCCTGAATATTAAGTTCCCAGGCCCAATCCTCCTGCAGCCACGTCTCAGTAATCCCCACAATGTCATATCTACCAACCTCTAACTGAGCCTCAAGCTCATCTACTTTACTTCTTATACTTGTGGAGCCCAATTCTCTGGATGCTTTCAAGAGAGAGTTAGATAGAGCTCTTAAAGATAGCGGAGTCAAGGGATATGGGGAGAAGGCAGGAACGGGGTACTGATTGTGGACAATCAGCCATGATCACAGAGATTCGGCTTGAAGGGCCAAATGGCCTACTCCTGCACCTATTGTCTATTGTCTAATGTCTATTGTCTAAACCTGTACGTCTTTGGAGTGTGGGAGGAAACTGGCGCTCCTGGAGAAAGCTCACAGGGAGAATGTACAAACTCCGTACAGACAGCAGCCATAGTCAGGATCAAACCCGGGTCTCTGGCGCTGTAAGGCAGCAACTTCACCGCTGAGCCACCGTGTACCCCCTTTTTTTCAACCTTTGCCCATTTTTCTTTGATTCTTGATTGTTGATTAGTCTGGGGGTCAGGGGTTATGGGGAGAAGGCTGGAGAATGGGAATGATAGATCGGCCATGATTGAATGGCGGCGTAGACTTGATGGGCCGAATGGTCTAATTCTTGTCCTATCACTTATGAACTTATGAACCTACTTGGCCACAAATCTTCGACAGTGGTGCCAAATTATATGCTGCGAACTGGTCAATGTAAGGTCACTAGAATTACTTTCAGTTGCAGTTGTACATGTCGTTTTTAGTCAAAGCTACAAGTTCTATTCAGCGGTCTACCACTGCATTCCCTTATAAGACAATTACGTTCTATGTTGAGCTGAATGGAAGGACACATTAGAACAATATTTTTTGATTAAAGTTTATATTTTAATAACCATAGCTTATTTGCTTACTTTTACTCTTTGCATTGTTTCATGCTTGGCTTTATTTAATCTTCACATATCTTCTCTGCGCAACCAATTCCAATTACATTTGATCCTTACTTCCCCTGCAATTTCCCTCCTCTCTCCCCAGGAGACAGAGTTTGGGGCGGAGAGGATGGGTGGAGTGTAGTTGGGAGGTCATGCTGCAGTTGTGTAAGACTGTTGGTGAGGAATGAAATTCAGTCCCTTGCGAGGATTGACATTGAATCAGGCGATGTAGACTCAGTATGGATTGAACTGAGGAATTGTAAGGGTAAAAAGACCCTAATGGGAGTTGTCTACAGGCCCCCAAACAGTAACCTGGATATAGGGTGCAAGTTGAATCAAGAGTTAAAATAGGCATGTTGCAAAGGTAATGCTATGGTGGTTATGGGAGATTCCAACATGCAGGTAGACTGGGAAAGTCAGGTTGGTGCTGGACACCAAGAAAGGGAGTTTGTGGAGTGCCTCCGTGATGGATTCTTAGAGCAGCTTGTACTGGAGCCTACCAGGGAGAAGGCAATTCTGGATTTAGTGTTGTGTAATGAACCGGATTTGATAAGGGAACTCGAGGTAAAGGAGCCATGAGGAAGTAGTGACCATAATATGATAAGTTTTAATCTACAATTTGAGAGGGAGAAGGGAAAATCAGAAGTGTTAGTATTACTGTTGAGCAAAGGGGACTATGGAGGTAAGAGGAAGGAGCTGGCTAAAGTTGACTGGAAAGATACCCTAGCAGGGATGACAGTGGAACAACAATGGCAGGTATTTCTGGGAATAATACAGAAGGTGCAGGATCAGTTCATTCCAAAGAGGAAGAA
Organism: Malacoraja senta; assembly: GCA_038087875.1. Taxonomy (NCBI): domain Eukaryota; kingdom Metazoa; phylum Chordata; class Chondrichthyes; order Rajiformes; family Rajidae; genus Malacoraja; species Malacoraja senta. The sequence continues at coordinate 1,555,799 of CM075995.1, forward strand.
AGATTCCAAGGGGAGTAAGGGGCGACCGTGGCTGACTAGGGAAGTCAGGGACAGTATAAAAATAAAAGAGAAGAAGTATAACATAGCAAAGATGAGCGGGAAGCCAGAGGATTGGGAAACTTTTAAAAAACAACAGAAGATAACAAAAAGGCAATACGGAGAGAAAAGATGAAGTACGAAGGTAAGCTAGCCAAGAATATAAAGGAGGATAGTAAAAGCTTCTTTAGGTATGTGAAGAGGAAAAAAATAGTTAAGACAAATGTGGGTCCCTTGAAGACAGAAAAAGGTGAATTTATTACGGGGAACATGGAAATGGCAGATTAATTGAACAGGTACTTTGGATCTGTCTTCACTAAGGAAGACACAAACATTCTCCCAGAGTACTAGTGGCCAGAGGACCTAGGGTGACGGAGGAACTGAAGGAAATTCACATTAGACAGGAAATGGTGTTGGGTAGACTGATGAGACTGAAGGCTGATAAATCCCAAGGGCCTGATGGTCTGCATCCCAGGGTACTTAAGGAAGTGGCTCTAGAAATCGTGGATGCATTGATGATCACTTTCCAATGTTCTATAGATTCAGGATCAGTTCCTGTGGATTGGAGGGTAGCTAATGTTATCCCACTTTTTAAGAAAGGCGGGAGAGAGAAAACAGGGAATTATAGACCAGTTAGCCTGACATCGGTGGTGGGGAAGATGCTGGAGTCAATTATAAAAGATTAAATAGCGGCACATTTGGATAGCAGTAACAGGATCGGTCCGAGTCAGCATGGCTTAATCTTCTGGAATTTTTTGAAGACGTAACTAGGAAAATGGACAAGGGAGAGCCAGTGGATGTACTGTACCTGGACTTTCAGAAAGCATTTGATAAGGTTCCACATAGGAGATTAGTGGGCAAAATTAGAGCACATGGTATTGGGGGTAGGATACTGACATGGATATAAAATTGGTTGGCAGACAGGAAACAGAGAGTAGGGATTAACGGCAGGCAGTGACTAGTGGGGTTCCACAAGACTCGGTGCTGGGACCACAGCTATTTACACTATACATTAATGTTTCAGATGAAGGGTTTAAAATTAACATTAGGAAATTTGCAGATGACACAAAGCTAGGTGGCAGTGTGAACTGTGAGTAGGATGCTATGAGGATGCAGGGTGACTTGGACAGGTTGGGTGAGTGGGCAGATGCAGTTTAATGTAGATAAATGTGAGGTTATCCACTTTGATGGCAAGAACAGGAAGGCAGATTATTATCTGAATGGTGTCAAGTTAGGAAAAGGGGAAGTACAACAAGATCTGGGGGTCCTTGTTCATCAGTCACTGAAAGTAAGCATGCAGGTACAGCAGGCAGTGAAGAAAGCTAATGGCATGTTGGCCTTCATAACAAGGGGAATTGAGTACAGGAACAAAGAGGTCCTTCTGCAGTTGTACAGGCCCCAGTGAGTCCACACCTGCAGTATTGTGTGCAGTTTTGGTCTCCAAATTTGAGGAAGGACATTCTTGCTATTGAAGGAGTGCAGCGTAGGTTCACGAGGATAATTCCCGGGATGACGGGACTGTCATATGTTGAAAGCGACTGGGCTTGTATACATGAGGAGGCCATTCGCGAAGGGCCGAACGGCCTCCTCCTGCACTGTTGCCGATTGTTGGTGAGGCCGCATTTAGAGCATTGTGTTCACTTCTTCGGCACCATGTTATAGGAAAGATGTTGTCAAGCTGGGCGGGGTGAAGAGAACATTTACAAGGCTGAAGTAAATTTGCGGGCAGCACGATGGCGCAGCGGTAGAGTTGCTGCCTTACAGCGCTTGTGGCGCCAGTGGCCCGGGTTCGTTCCCAACTACGGATGCTGTCTATACGGAGTTTGTACGTTCTCCCCGTGACTGCGTGGGTTTTCACCGAGATCTTCGGTTTCCTCCCACACTCCAATGACGTACAGGTACGTAGGTAAATTGGCTCGGTGTAAGTGTAAATTGTCCCTAGTGTGTGTAGGATAGTGTTAATGTGTGGGTTGTTGGTCGGAGCGGACTCGGTGGGCTCGAAACAAACCTACATGAATGTTTCCAGGACGCGGGACCCGGCGTGGGGGTGGGGGGAGGTGGAGCACCGAGAGAACTTCACTGTGATATGTCACATTTGATAATAAAGAATCCATCCCTCCCTCCCTCCTTCCCTACAAACCCACCCACTCTTCCACCCACCCACCTAACCACCCACCCACCCACCCACTGATCCATCCAACCACCCACCTACCCATCTACCCACCCACCCACCAACCACCCATCCACCCACCCACTCATCCACCCACCCACCCATCCACCCACCCACCCACCCAACCACCCACCTACCATCTACCCACACCAACCACCCATCCACCCACCCACTCATCCACCCACCCACCCATCCACCCACCCACCCACTCATCCACCCAACCACCCACCCACCCACCCAACAACCACCCACCCACCTACCCACCCTCTCATCCACCCACCCACCCATCCACCCACCCACCCACTCATCCACCCAACCACCCACCCACTCATCCACCCACCCACCCAACCACCCACCTACCCATCTACCCACCCACCCACCAACCACCCATCCACCCACCCACTCATCCACCCACCCACCCATCCACCCACCCACCCACTCATCCACCCACCCACCCATCCATCCACCCACCCACCCACCCACTCATCCATCCACCCACCCACCCAACCAACCACCCAACCACCCACCAACCACCCACCCACCCACCTACCCACCCACCCATCCACCCACCCACCCATCCACCCACCCACCCACTCAGCCACCAACCACCCACCCACCCACCAACCACCCACCCACCTACCCACCCACTCATCCACCCACCCACCCATCCACCCACCCACCCACTCATCCACCCAACCACCCACCCACCCACCCACCAACCACCCACCCACCCACCTACCCACCCACTCATCCACCCAACCACCCACCCACCCACCCATCCACCCACCCACCCACTCATCCACCCAACCACCCACCCACCCACCCACCCATCCACCCACCCATCCACCCACCCACTCATCCACCCAACCACCCACCCACCCACCCCCCAACCACCCACCCATCCATCCATCGAGGTGGAGCCTCGCGGGTCGGCGGAGCCCGCGGCTGAGGCCTGGGTCAGCACCATGGAGGCGTCCGGAGAGGACCAGGCGGTGACAGTGGAGAGATCAGTGCGGAGCTCGATGATGGCGTCGACTGACGGACGAGGACGGACCACGTGGTGTGAGGCCGCCACTGCCGCCGAAGAAACAAAGGAGGAACCGGCGTGGGGGGACCGGCGTGAGGGAGGGGGGGGGGGAGAACAGAGGGGGAACCCGGTGGGGGGGGGGGAATTGGTAACTTTGTAAGCGCCCTTTATGGGTGATTATTTGCATACCATGGGAAGTTGCATGCGATTTGTCACAAATGACAGTAAAGCAATCTGTTCAATTCAATCCACATGTCTGAAGAAGGGTCTCGACCCGATACGGCATGATGGCGGCGCCTCGCGGCAGCGGCAGCGGCCTCTGCAGTCCGTCTGTCAGTCTTCTTTTTTTTTTCTTTTTCTTTTTTAATTTTTAATGCGCCACCGTGCATTTACCTACAAAAGGCACCAATTGAATCAATAACTCTGGCAACTGTGATGGTTAAAATGCTGACGTCAAATCAGTATGCACAGGCACAATGCTTGTTTTAATTGGTACATGACTACATACAAAATTAGCTAATTACTTACAGCGAAGCAAATGTGGAATATGGACATGATATTCAGAGTACTTCCTTACACTCTGTACCACTTAACCTAGCATGTCTTTCTCTCCTCAGTTTACTCTCACGAGGCAAATTATTTCAAAAACATTTTTTCCTCACCTGAGATAATAAAAGTTCCATATCTTTTACCTCGTGTGCAATTAAACCCTTCCAGAGTCACAGAGTCTTACGGTGTGGAAGCAGGCCCTTCGGCCGAACTTGCCCACACTGGACAATGTGTCCCAGCTACACTAGTCCCACCTGCCTGCGTTTGGCCCATCTATATCTTCTATATCTACCTTCTATTCTATTACTAAAACTCTCATCTTGCCCTCTTCCGGTTTGCTTTTTTTTAAATTTGCGCAAAAACAGAACCCTATATCACTAGGATTTTTTGCCACCTTACTCACCTTTCTCCTCTGCTCCAAACTTTTGTTCCGATCGGTGGAATATTACTAAAGTTATGAAGGTTTAAAAATCGTGAGACCAGCAGATTGGTCTTCTCGCCTGTCAGTCACCATGAAGGTAATGCCCCTTCTGGCACCCGCTGTTAATCAACGGGCCGGGTGAGGAGAATAAAATCCCGGAGGTGGGGCTGAGTCCACAAGCCGTGCTGAGTGAGTCCGCGAGCCGTGCTGAGTGAGTCCACGAGCCGTGTGGAGGAGAACGACCAGCAAAGCAGCCAATGAAGCGACCAGCACCCACTGTGAGTCCTCATCGCACCCACAACCCCTTCACCTCTGGTCCCCCTCGCTGGCTCCTGCCCCCCTCCTCCATAATACCGCACACTCCCCCATGGCTCTTGCCCCGCCTTTTATCCAAGCTCTCTCCCTCCCTGCCACATACCCCTCCCCCCCACACCCCAACCCCCCCCACACACCCCTCCCACCCACACACCCCTCCCTTCCACACACCCCTCACAACCCTCCCCCTTCCCACACACATCCCTCTCCCACACAACCCCCGCCGACACACCCCTCTCCCCAAACCCCCCCTGCTCACACGTACTCCCTCCCACACACCCCTCCCACACACCCCTCCCCCCACAACCCCCACCCACATACCCCACAAAGTGCCCCCACAATGCCCCCCCACAATGCCACACACCCCGCCCACACACCCCTCCTCCCCCACAGCCCCCCTCCCCCCACGACCCCCCCTTCCCCACACAATCCCCCCTCTCGCCCACACAATCCCCCTTCACCCCCACTCAAACCCTCCACAAACCCCTCCTCCACAACACCTCCCTGCCCACAACCCCCCCACCCACAACCTCCCTCCCCTCCACAACCCCCCCCCCACCCTCACATACCCCCCACCCACACACACACACCCCTCCCCTTCACACACACACTGCCCACACACCCCCCTCCCCCAAACCACCCCCTTCCACAACCTCCCTCCCCCCCACACCCCGCCCACACCACACCCCCCCATCCCTCCTCCTCCCTGCTCGCAAACCCCTCCAGCCCACATACACACTTCCTCTACCACCCCACCCCCACCCCCACCACCCCACCCCCCCGTGGTGAAAGGGGCCCAATGGGACCCACTTAGTCTAGTATCTCTCTAAACCTGTCCTATCCATGTACTTGCCTAAATGTTTCTTAAACGTTGTGCAAGTACCTGTCTCAACTACCTCCTCTGGCAGCTCGTTCCATACACACACCACCCTCATTCATCTGAAAAAGTTACCCCTCAGGTTCTGATTAAATCTTCCCCCCCTCACCTTAAACCTATGTCCTCTTGATTTTCCTACCCTGGTAAGAGACTCTGTGCATCTACCCGATCTATTCCTCTGATGATTTTATACACCTCTATGAGATCTGCCCCTCATCCTCCTGCGCTCCAAGGAATAGAGTCCCAGCCTGCTCAACCTCTCCCTATAGCTCAGACCCTCCGGTCCTGGCAACATCCTCGTAAATCTTCTCTGTACCCTTTCCAGCTTGACAACATCTTTCCTATAACACGGTGCCCAGAACTGAACACAATACTCTAAATGCGGCCTCACCAACGGCATACAACTGCTACACGACCTCCCAAATACTAGACTCAATACTCTGACTGACGATTCTGTGGGAACTGTCCCAAATAGATGGCAGAGAGCAGGCGGCAGAAGGAATAAGAAGGAACTCTCCTTTGTTGGGAATAAGCTGTTTCCACTCGTGGGAAAGATTAGGAGAAGAGGCCATAGCCTCAGAGTAAAAGGACGGACCTTTAGAAAGGAGATGAGTAATGAAGAGAAGGAATGGGTCTTCTTCTTGCGAATGAAACATAAACCAAAGGAATAGTTAGATCTCAAGCCGAGTGTTCATAGAGGACAGCTTCCAGGCAGGGGAGAAGGCAGGGGCTGTCTTCTTGGACCTCACAGGTGCATATGATACTGTCTGGCTGCGTGGACAACACATGAAGCTTCTGGAAACATCCCAGACAAGCACATGGTGAGCTTCATCATGGAGATGCTGAGCAACCACAGCTTCAGGCTACACACCAGCAACGGGCAATGCAGCAGGGTGAGGAAACTTAAGAACGGCGTCCCTCAGGGCTCAGTGCTGGCACCAATGCTGTTCAACATCTACATCCATGACCTGCCTGCAACCCAGTCAAAGAAGTATGGCTATGCTGATGACCTGGCCATCCTACTCAGTAAGCCCTCCTGGGAAGCAGCAGAAGAGGGCCTCTCTGAAGACATGAACATCCTGTCTTCATACCTGAGGAACTGGCGCCTCAAGCTCAGCATGGGTAAGACAACATCTTCAATGTTCCACCTCAACGACAGGGAAGCGACCTGCGAGATGAACGTCATGGTGGATAATGCCCGGTTACGGTCCCAGCCTGTCCCCACGTACCTCGGTGTGAAGCTCGACAGAACGTTGTCATTCAAACAACACCTGGAAGGTGCCAAGGCAAAGACAAGCGCCCGTGCCGCACTGATACGGCGCCTAGCCGGCACCACATGGGGAGCCACGACGAAGACACTGCGCATGTCCCCAGTGGCCCTGGTGTTCTCAGTCGCCGAATACTGCGCCCCGGTCTGGTGCCGTAGCCCTCACGCCAAGAAGTTGGATGCTGCCCTCAACAGCGCCCTGCGGACTGTCTCCGGATGCGTACGAGCCACCCCAGTAAACCAACTGCCTGTCCTCGCTGGCATCGTCCCAGCCAACATCAGACGAGAAGCAGCCACGCTGGCCCTCTCTCGAAAGGCGCAGACCAGTGAATCCCACCTCCTCCATCAGATCGTCACAGAGACACCACGACGAGTGCGCCTCAAGTCACGGCAACCCTTTGCCACGCAAGCCCAAGAGCTGCTCTGCACAACACCGGCTGACGCTTCTAAGGCCGCCTGGGTCAAGACGAGATGGAGAGACCAGTGGAAGTCAGCGGAACCATCTAGGCTACACCATTACATCAATGACCCCATGGACGTCCCTGGCCAAGACCTGCCCCGAAAGCAGTGGACACCCCTCAACCGCTTGAGGACAGGTGTCGGACGCTATGGAGTAGCGATGAAGAGGTGGGGCCTCGTGGACAGCGCCTCCTGCGAGTGTGGGAACCCAACACAGACAGTGGAGCACATCGTCACCAGTTGTCCCAAACACCGGCCACCGTATGGTGAACGAGGTCTGATTGACCTGGACGATGACACGTTGGCCTGGCTCGCCTCAACCGAGCGGCAGGTCTAAAAGACACACGACAGAAGATGAAGAAGCCGGGTGTTGAGCAGCCAGGTTGTTGTCTCTGCGTCAATGTCTGAGCTCCATTTGGTGGGTGGTAGAGCGGGCACACAGAGATGACATGGTTGGCTGTCTGTTGTTCTGCTTCGCATTAACAGGCTGGGCTCTGGCGGAGTCCCCATCTCCACACGCTGGCATTGAAATCCAGTACCAAGAGTCTGAAGAAGGGTTTCGGCCCGAAACGTTACCTATTTCCTTCGCTCCATAGATGCTGCTGCACCCGCTGAGTTTCTCCAGCATTTTTGTGTACCTTCGATTTTCCAGCATCTGCAGTTCCTTCTTTAACACTCCAGTACCAAGTCTGTTGAGCTTCACCCATACTCCTCTGGGGAGGTCATACCCTGGGCAGCTTTTATCTGGTGAAGAAATGGGTGACTTTTCGGGTCGAGACCCTTAAGGTCTTAAGGTTAAGACCCTTAAGGGTCTCAACCTGAAACGTCACCCATTCCTTCTCTCCAGAGATGCTGCTGAGTTACTCTAGCTTTGTGTGCTGAAAGTAAAAACAACAGTTGCTATTGTAAAATAGTCCACCGAGAAGATTCAACAGTGTGGTTTAAAATATTTTTATGTATAAAATCATGAGATCGGGTGGACGCACAGAGTCTCTTTCCCAGAGTGGGGGAATCGATGACCAGAGGACATAGGTTTAAGGTGAAGGGGGAGAGGTTTCATAGGAATCTGAGGAGTAACTTTTTCACACAAAGGGTGGTGGGTGTACGGAACGACCTGCCAGATGTGGTAGTTTTTATTTATTTATTTATTTTTTTAAATTATTTTTATTAGAAGTACGGTAAATTACAGTAATACACAACACTTATATCTTAATACATTCTTTATACCGCTTCATTTTTTTTTAGCTTTAAGAGAAAGATAGAAGTAAGAAAAGTAAAGAAAGTGCGCAAGAGTCGTGAAGTGCAAGAGAGTGTTGTGAAAAGAAAGCCCCTTAGAAAAGATGTTAGAGAAGGAAGTAAAGTAAGAAAGTAGATCCTAGAAAAGAAAGAAAAAGAAAGTAGGAACAATCGCAGAAAGGGAACCACCAACCAAGTCTGTTTTTATTGCTTTACCTCCCATTACCAGGTCCTGATACCATTTCTTTATTTATTTATTTTTAAAATTACTATTGCACCTCATGCTTGTAATAGGTCCAGAAACGTAGACCACGTCTTTTGGAATTGGTCTGCTTTACCTGCTAAGAGGAATCTCATCTCTTCGAGATGTAATGTTTCCAACATATTTGATGTCCACATTTTTATTGTTGGTGTGGGTGCATTTTTCCAGAATTTAAGTATGAGCTTTTTTCCCATTATTAGCCCGTAATTGAATAAGTTCTTCTGATACACGTTTAATTCAGGGATACCTTCCGATATTCCAAAAATGATCCATTCTGGTTTTGGTACCAGTTTTATTTTAATTAATTTTGAGAAAATATCAAATATTTCATACCAGAATTTTTGGATTTTTGTACAAAAAACAAAAGAATGCGCTATGGTAGCTTCTTGACATAGACATTTATCACAGATTGGTGAAACATTAGGAAAGATTTTATTTAATTTAGTTTTTGAATAATATAGTCTATGTAATGTTTTGAATTGGATGAGCGTATGTCGTACGTTGATCGAACATTTATGCACCTGTAGTAAATGGTTATCCCAGCTCTCTTTTGAAATTTTTATAGCTAATTCTTGTTCCCAGTCTCTTCTAATTCCATCTGTTGTGGGTATTTCTATGTTTAAAATGATATTATATAAGTACGATATTAGATTAGCTGATTCCGCCTTTGTCTTCATTGCTTCATCTAGTAAGTCGGAAGGCATATTATGATAGTCTTTTGTGTATTTTTTCAGGTAATCACGAATTTGTAGATATTTAAAATATTGATTATTTTTCAAATTATATTTCAGTTGTAGTTGTTGAAATGATAGTAATTTTCCCAATTCATACAGATCTTCGAGCGTTTTGATTCCCATTCTTTCCCATTGTATAAATGATTTGTCTATGGTTGAAGGTTTAAACGATGGGTTATTAACTATTGGTATTGAGAGAGATAGGTTTCTTAATTTTAGATTCTGTTTTATTTGTTTCCATGTTCTAATTGTGCTATTTATAATTGGGTTTTTATTATAATTTTTATTATTCAAATTTATTGGAGAGAGAATAATCGCTCCTATATTACTCGGGGAACAGTCCCCTTTTTCCATTACAATCCAGTCCGCCTGCTGGGCAGAATTGTCCAGCAGGTGAATCATATTTTTAATATTTACTGCCCATTTATAATACATAAAGTTAGGGAGCGCGAGACCCCCCAACTATTTTCGTTTGTTAAGGTGAGCTCTTTGTATTCTATGGGATTTATAATCCCATATAAAATTTGTAATGTCTGAGTCCAATTTTTTGAAAAACTTTTTTGGGAGATATATAGGTATTGATTGAAATAGGTATAGGATTTGTGGTAAGAAAATCATTTTTATAGCATTTATTCTGCCTATTAAGGACATCGGAAGTGTTTTCCAGAATTTAATCATATTATTTAATTTCTTAAGTAAGGGATTATAATTGGCTTTAAACATATCCTGGTAATTTCTAGTAATTTCAATTCCCAAATATTTGAATTTTTCTGTAGCTATTTTAAAGGGCAGATGTGGTAGTTGAGGCAGAGACTATCTCAACATTTAAAAGAAACAGTTGGACAGGTGCATGGATAGGACAGGTTTGGAGGGATATGGGCCAAACGCGGGCAGGTGGGACGAGTGTAGCTGGGACATAGTTGGCCGGTGTGGGCGAGTTGGGCCGAAGGGCCTGTTTCCACGTTGTATGATTCTATGTTCTCTATGTTCTCTTGCCATCTGTTTGGGACAGTTCCCACAGAAGAACCGTTCTTAGTATCAAAAGCCAAAAGCCAACATCTGTCACCTCGGTAATAATGTCTCTGCGACATTATGCAGATCAGAACTCCCTTCAGCCGTGACGAGATTGCCACCGTCTGAGGGAATCCCCGGCTGTTTGTACATCACACAGTTGTCGAACGCTGCAAAACAGCTGCTGGGGCTCTGATTAAATTGGAACAAGACCGTGTAAACAGATTCTGGAAGCGAGTGGGGAACCGGTAGTTGGACGATTAACGTCATCATCAATTCCGTGCTAAAGAGATGGGGCTGCAGAAGTCAACAATTCACCAAATCGTCCCCCTGGGCAACTCCTTTACACAAATGGCATTAATCTACTGCTCAAAGTTTCGGAACCGATCTCCGCATCATTGTGCTGCCGTGAGTCGGAATTTCATTGTTATGGAGTCATGGGTAGAGTCATAGAGTGATACAGCGTGGAAACAGGCCCTTCAGCCCAACTTGCCCACTCTGGCCAACACGTCCCAGCTACACTAGTCGCACCTGCCTGCGTTTGGCCCCTTCTCCCTCCAAACTTGTCCCATCCTTTTTCTATCTGGGACATATGACAATAAAACACTCGTGACACTTGACTCTTGACTGATGCATTCACCCTGCCGTCACTTTTTGCTCAGTTTATTAACAAATATATGGGGCGGCATGGTGATGCAGCGGTAGAATTGCTGCCTGACAGCGCCAGAGACCCGGGTTCGATCCTGACTACGGGACCAGTCGGTATGGAGTTTGTACGTTCTCCCCGTGACCGTGTGGGTTTTCTCCGGGTGCCTTGGTTTTCCCCCACATTTCAAAGACGTGCAGGTTTGCAGGTTAATTGGCTTCTGTAAACATAATCCCAGTGTGTAGGATAGAACTAGTATCCGGGGATCGCTGGTTGGCGTGGACTCGATGGGCCGAAAGGCCTCTTTCCATACTATCATCATGATATTTTTCAGGCCGATTCTTGATTAGTAAGAGTGTCAGGGGTTATGGGGAGAAGGCAGGAGAATGGGGCTGAGAGGGAAAAATAGATCAGCCCTGATTGAATGGCGGAGTAGACATGTGTAAGGAGGAACTGCAGATGCTGATTTACACTGAAGATTGACACAAAAAGCTGGAGCAATAAGGGGTAAGCCATTTAGAATGGAGAAGAGGAAAAAAATGTACACACTGAGAGTTGTGAGTCTGTGGAATTCTCTGCCTCAGAGGGTGGTGGAGGCCGGTTCTCTGGATGCTTTCAAGAGAGAGCTAGACGGAGCTCTTAAAGATAGCGGAGTCAGAGGATATGGGGAGAAGGCAGGAACGGGGTACTGATTGGGGATGATCAGCCATGATCACATTGAATGGCGGTGCTGGCTCGAGGGGCTGAATGGCCTACTCCTGCGTCTATTGTCTATTGTCTATTGTAACTCAGCGGGACAGGCAGCATCTCTGGAGAGATGGAATGGGTGACTTTTTGGGCGGAGTAAACTTGATGGGCCGAATGGTCTAATTCTGTTCCTATCACTTATGAACCTATGAACTTATGAACAAGGAACTGCAGATGCTGGTTTAAAAAAAAAGACACAAGTACTAGAGTAACTGAGCAGGTCAGACAGCACCCCTGGAGAACATTGATATCAATGTTCTTCACATATGCTGCCTGCCCCGCTGAGTTACTCCAATACTTTGTGTTTTTTGTTCTTCAATTTTAGTTTAGTGTATTGTAGAGACACAGCATGGGAAATGGGCCTTTCAGTCCAACAAAACCATGGTGACCATTGACCATTCCATTCACACTAGTTCTATGTTATTCCACTTCCGCATCCACTCCCTACATATCAAGGGTTTTTTCACAGAGGCCAATTAACAGACAAGCCAGCACGTCTTTAGAGATCTGGGAGGAAACTGGAGCGCCCGGTGCAAACCAACGCAGTCACGGGGAGAACGTGCAAACTCCGTGCAGACAGCATCCGAGGTCAGGATCGAACCCGTGCTCTGGTACTGTGAGGCAGCAGCTCTACCAGCTGCGCCACTAGGCCCCCCACTGCTGACTAGTATTTAATAGAATAATTGTGCGTGTGTTATCGTGGTCAGGATTTCTGTGATTAATATTTTTTACGGTGGCACGGTGACGCAGCGGTAGTGCAGCCGCCTTACAGCGCCAGAGCCCCAGGGTTCGATCCTGACTACGGGTGCTGTCTGTACAGAGATTGTACATTCTCCCCGTGGCCACATGGCTTTTCGCTGGATGCTCCGGTTTCCTCCCGCACTCCAAAGACGTACAGGTTTGTGGGTTCATTGGCTTCAGTAATATTGTAAATAGTCCCCAGTGTGTAGGATATGGGATGATCACTGGCCGGCGCGGACCCGGTGGGCCGAAGGGCACGTTCCCCCCATTTATCTCTAAAGTCTAAAGCCTAGTCCAGGGAAATTAGCTGACAAAATAGCTATCAATCTCGGCAGCCTTCACGTAAGTAGGATCTTGATACAGCCCGGAAACAGGCCCTTCGGCCCACCGGGCCCGCACTGACCAGCGATCCCCGCACATTATCCCACACCCACTAGGTGGCAATTTTTACATTTACCAAGCCAATTAACCTACAAACCTGTACGCCTTTGGAGTGTGGGAGGAAACCGAAGATCTCGGAGAAAACCCACGCAGGTCACGGGGAGAGCGTGCAAACTCCGTACAGACACGCAGCCGTAGTCGGGATCGAACCCGGGTCTCCGGCGCTGCATTCGCTGTAAGGCAGCAACTCTACCGCTGCGCCACCGTGACGGCCCAGAGTTATGGCACTAAATAATGCAGCTTACACAAGAGATAGTTGACATCATTTTTTTTTTGCTGAGCCAACCATCGATTGTTGAAAGCTCCTTGAAGAGATTCTCACTCTTCACGAGAAACATCTTATCACAACAAGATTAGATAACAGCCACTTACTTTGATATCAAACGGTAGAACACGGAACATTGACCAGTACAACGCAGGAATAGATCCTTCATGTCTGCCTCGAACATGATGCCAAGTTAAATTTATCCCTTCTGCCTGCACAAAATATCTATGTTCCTCCAAAATCACAATCACAATCACAATAATACTTTATTAGCCAAGTATGTTTTGCAACATACAAGGAATTTCATTTGCCAAGTCTGTCATACAAATAAAAAGCAACAGAACACACAAAACACATTTTGACATAAACATCCACCACAGTGACTCCTCCACATTCCTCACTGTGATGGAAGGCGATAAAAAAAAGTTCAATCCCTTCCCTTGTTTGTTCTCCCGTGGTTGGGGGCCTCGAGCAATCCGTTGACAGGACGATCTTGGCTCCTGTAGCCGGCGGTCGGGCCCTCCGCATCGGGGCGACCAGCTCCTGCATCGGGGGGATGTCAGCTCCCCAGCAAAAGGCGATCAAATCTGTCGGGGCTGGTCGAGCCTCTGCGTTCGTTGGAGCTCCCGACTAGCTTCTTCCGAGATGCAAGCTCGATGGTAAAGTCCACAGGCTGCAGGTTGGAGCGACCCCAGGCAAGGGATCGACTCCGATGTTAAGTCCACGCCCCGTGGGGGCGCTCAAGGTCAGTCTGAGGAGGCCTCCAGCTCCATCGATGGTAGGCCGCAGAGCGACCAGAGTCACGTCCGGAACGTAATCACATCTCTGGCAAGGTAAGAAACTGAAAAAAAAGCTCCCCCTCCCCCCTCCCCCTCCCCCCACATAAAACAAACTGGAGAACATTTACACAAACATTTAAAACACACTAAAAATTATTCCTAATTCTACTATTATTCCTTAAAGGCCTGTCTCACGAGTCTGCGGTCATTGGCGGCGAAACGGGAAGAATCTGCCGCAATAGACCGCGCACTCGTGAGAACGTACAATTCCGGGGCCGTGCGGCGGTGTTCCCAACACCGCACGGTGCTAAAATAAAACCGACAATGTTGAAAACTATAATCTTACCGCACAAGGGATCGACTCCGATGTACGAGTGCGGCACGGCCGCCCGCACGGGCCGCCGCCAGTGTGGCTCGCGCGCCGTGCGTCAAACCTCCACTGCCACAACCTCTGCCAGTGAGCCACGTGCCTCCGCCAGTGAGGCACGTGTGCGGCACGGCCGCAGGCACAGCCACCGCTACAGCGCCGCGATCAGGATGGCCGCTGCCACAGCCGCCGCTAGTGAGTCACGTGCGGCGGGCCGACGTCATCGCAGTCGGCCCGCCCTTTTTTTTACTTACCGCAAGCACGTGGGACCTGCCGTGTTTTAATTACTTGGCCCCCGCGCAGCATCCGTGCGGCGCTCCAGTGGATTGGCTCGGCGCTCTTGCCGTTGCCGTGCGGTCCCCGCTACCGGCGACGCCGCGCTTCACCGCCGATGACCGCAAACAGGTAAGACAGAGTCTTAAAGGCCTTATGACATCCAGAGATGCTGCCTGACCCACTGAGTTACTCCAGCAATTGGTGTTTTTCTTCGGTGAAAACCAGCATCTGCAGTTCCTTCCTACACAATGAAATTCTTGCTTGCAGCAGTACAGCAGATACGTAAACAGAGTACTCTGTCAAATCCATAATAAACACTAAAAGAAAGGTTCAGTATATCTAATTTAAAAATTGGACAATAAATAGACAATATTAGTGCAAAAATAATGTCCCCAAGTCTACAGTACATAGTTCAGAGCCTTTTTGAAGGCTGTAGGGTTTACTGGCCTGATGGATGTAGAGAAGAAGCTGTTCCTGAACCTGGACGTTACAGTTTTCAGGCTCCTGTACCTTCTACCTGACGGCAGGAGTGAATGGTGGGGAGGTCAGTACCCGCGATGGACTGGGCAGTGTTCACCACTTTTTGCAATCTTCTTCATTCCTGGGCATGCGAGTTGCCGAATCAGACCATGATGCAGCTAGTCAATGTGGTCTCTACTGGTACTCACCCATTTCTATGTAAAAGTCTTGCTCCATATGTCTTTTACATTTCCATCCTTGGAAAAACTTTTCTGAACGTCTACTCTATCCATGTCTCTCGTAAATTTACATAGAAACATAGAAAATAGACAATAGACAATAGACAATAGACAATTGGTGCAGGAGTAGGCCATTCGGCCCTTCGAACCAGCACCGCCATTCAATGTGATCATGGCTGATCATCCCCAATCAGTACCCCGTTCCTGCCTTCTCCCCATATCCCCTGACTCCATCCACTATCTTTAAGAGCCCTATCTAGCTCTCTCTTGAAAGCATCCAGAGAACCTGCCTCCGCCGCCCTCTGTGGCAGAGAATTCCACAGACTCACCACTCTCTGTGAGAAAAAGTGTTTCCTCGTCTCCATTCTAAATGGCTTACTCCTTATTCTTAAACTGTGGCCCCTGGTTCTGGTCTCCCCCAACATCGGGAACATGTTTCCTGCCTCTAGCGTGTCCAAGCCCTTAACAATCTTATATGTTTCAATGACAAGCCCAGCTGCTCCATTCTCTCAGCATATGACAGTCCCGCCATCCCGGGAATTAACCTTGTAAACCTAGGCTGCACTCCCTCAATAGAAAGAATGTCCTTCCTCAAATTAGGGGACCAAAACTGCACACAATACAAGTCAAGTCAAGTGAGTTTATTGTCATGTGTCCCTGGTAGGACAATGAAATTCTTGCTTTGCTTCAGCACAACACAACATAGTAGGCATTGACTACAAGGCATTCTATAAATATATACACACATGAATCAATATACTGATAAAGTGCAAATAACAGTATTGGCTAATAAAGTTCAGTGTTATGTCTGAGCCAGGTTTAATAGCCTGATGGCTGTGGGGAAGTAGCTGTTCCTGAACCTGGTCGTTGCAGTCTTCAGGCTCCTGTACCTTCTACCTGAAGGTAGTAGGGAGATGAGTGTGTGGCCAGGATGGTGTGGGTCCTTGATGATGCTGCCAGCCTTTTTGAGGCAGCGACTGTGATAGATCCCCTCGATGGAAGGGAGATCAGAGCCGATGATGGACTGGGCAGTGTTTACTACTTTTTGTAGTCTTTTCCTCTCCAGGGCGCTCAAGTTGCCGAACCAAGCCACGATGCAACCGGTCAGCATGCTCTCTACTGTGCACCTGTAGAAGTTAGAGAGAGTTCTCCTTGACAAACCGACTCTCCGTAATCTTCTCAGGAAGTAGAGCCGCTGATGTGCTTTCTTAATAATGGCATCAGTGTTCTCGGACCAGGAAAGATCTTCAGAGATGTGCACGCCCAGGAATTTGAAGCTCTTGACCCTTTCAACCATCGACCCGTTGATATAAATGGGACTGTGGGTCCCCATCCTACTCCTTCCAAAGTCCACAATCAGTTCCTTGGTTTTGCTGGTGTTGAGGGCCAGGTTATTGTGCTGGCACCATATGGACAGTTGCTCGATCTCTCTTCTATACTCTGACTCATCCCCATCAGTGATACGTCCCACAACAGTGGTGTCATCAGCGAACTTGATGATGGAGTTTGCACTATGTCCGGCTATGCAGTCATGAGTATAGAGTGAGTACAGCAGGGGGCTGAGCACGCAGCCTTGAGGTGCTCCCGTGCTGATTGTTATCGAGTCTGACACATTTCCACCAATACGAACAGACTGTGGTCTGAGAGTGAGGAAGTCGAGGATCCAATTGCAGAGGGATGCGCAGAGACCCAGTTCTGCGAGTTTGGTAACCAGCTTGGAGGGGATGATTGTATTAAATGCCGAGCTGTAATCGATGAACAACAGCCTGACATATGAGTTTCTGTTGTCCAAGTGGTCCAGAGCGGAGTGGAGGGCCAGCGAGATCGCATCCACCGTTGATCTGTTGTGGCGGTAAGCGAACTGCAGTGGGTCCAGGTTTTTGTCGAGGTAGGTGTGGTCTCACTAGGGCTCTGTACAACTGCAGAAGGACCTCTTTGCTCCTATATTTCATTCCTCTTGTTATAAAGGCCAACATGCCATTCGCATTCTTCACTGCCTGCTGCACCTGCATGCTTACTTTCATAGACTGATGTACAAAGACCCCCAGATCCCGTTGTAGTTCCCATTTCCCCCACTTGACGCCATTTAGATAGTAATCAGCCTTCCTGTTTTTGCTACCAAAGTGGATAATCTCACATTTATCCGCATTAAACTTCATCTGCCATGCATCTGCCCACTCCCCCAACCTGTCCAAGTCACCATGCATTCTCATAGCATCCTCCTCACAGTTCACACTGCCACCCAGCTTTGTGTCATCTGCAAATTTGCTAATGTTACTTTGAATCCCTTCATCCAAATCATTGATGTATATTGTAAATAGCTGCGGTCCCAGCAACCGAGCCTTGCGATACCCCACTAGTCACTGCCTGCCATTCTGAAAGGGACCCGTTAATCCCTACTCTTTGTTTCCTCTGCCAACCACTTCTCTATCCATGTCAGCACTCTACCCCCAATGCAAAATAGGTGCAGGAGGAGACCATTCGGCCCTTCTAGCCAGCACCACCATGCATTGCGATCATGGCTGATTGTCCCCAATCAATAACCCGTGCCTGCCTTCTCCCCATATCCCTTGATTCCACTAGCCCATAGAGCTCTATCTAACTTTCTCTTAAATCCATCCAGTGATTTGGCCTCCACTGCCCTCTGTGGCAGGGAATTCCACAACTCTCTGGGTGAAAAAGTTTTTTCTCACCTCAGTCTTAAATGGCCTCCCCTTTATTCTAAGTTCTATCAAGTCTTTCAGGTCAGGTCGGGGGGAGTTCCCCCCGCCACGGGTACCATTTAATCCCGTGCTACCTGCTCCATGGTCGGATAGTCGGCGACTAAACCGTCTCCCCCACCTGGTTTGCCAGGTGAGGAAGGGGCTGTGGACCCCCAGCAGGACCAAAAACAAGACCTGTCAAAGGGCAGATGGATGATTTTCTAGAGAGCCAACGGCCACCCACAATTCAGTAGAAGTTGCGATCACTGATAAAGCACACACGCCAAAATCCTATACTTCCAACGGCGGAGGTCCGCAGGAACTGGAGGACGGAGGTGTGTGGTGCGCCCATCACCGTTCCCGTCGGAAACCAGCTCCACTGCGTCGCTAATGTTTTCAACGATGATGATGAAATCAAGGTCCCCCGCTCAACCTCTAACGTTCCAGAGAAAAACATCCAAATTTGTCCAAACTCTCCTTATAGCTCATAGCCTCTGATTCAGGCAGACATCTGATGAACCTCTTCTGCGCATTCTCCAAAGCCTCTGCATCCTTCCTGTAATGGGGTCTTCTTCTTCTTCTTCTTCTTGTGTATCAGAATAAGAATGCCGTTTATTGTCATTTAAACACAAGGTTCAAACGAAATTTCGTTCCTGCGGTCATAACAGCAAAAACCCAAAACACACACTTAACACAATTCCACACAAACATCCATCACAGTGAATCTCCAAACACCTCCTCACTGTGATGGAAGGGAAAAGTCTTATCTCTTCCCTGTTCTCTGTTCTTTATTTTTTTCCCGCAGTCCAGCAGTCAAACTGCTGCATCGAGCTGATCGATCGAGGCTCTTGATGTTTGATGTTAGAGCCCCCGGCGGGCGACGGTAAGTCCCGCGGCCGTTTAAGCCACGCCGGGCGATGTAAGGCCCTGCTCCGGTTCGATTTAAACCCCTCGGTTCGGGCGGGAGAAGTTGCCGTTGCGGGAGCTCTGAAAAGCGATCTCCCACCAGGGACCCGCGAGCTCCCGATGTTACCGTCCACAGGGCCTGCAGCCGGAGCCTCCGAAGCCTCCGAAGTTGGGTCGCAGCCGCGCGCCACCACAGCGCTCCGCGCTCCGGTCGGCCAGCTCCGCGATGGTGAGTCCGCAGGCTCTGCGACTGGAGCCCCAGGTCGATTCTGGTTGGAGGCCGCCGGCTCCACGATGTTATGGCGTGCACAGCCTAAAGTTGTAAGACAACTTGTTCTGTTTGATCTTCTGTTTGTGCACGCCAGGTTGATTGCGTTCGTCGAAAGAGGGTGGACCACGTGAAGGTTGCAATCTCCCACCCCAACCTGTAATGGGGTGACCAGAACTGCACGCAATACTCCAAATATGCCAAGCAACAGTCCTATAAAACCGCAACGTGACTCCCTGACTCTTAAACTCAATTCCCCATTGATGAAGGCAAGCACGCAATGTGCCCCCTTTACCACCGCCTGCTTGTCTTGTCACTTTCAGGGACCTGTGGACATATTTCCCAAAATACCTTGGTATAGTAATGCAGTTAAGATTCTTGGCATGAAAAATGAATTTTACCTTTACATATTCGACCTCCAAAAGTGCAACACCTGACAGTGAGGGAAGGAGAGTTTGAGTCCAGTTTATTGTCAGGTGTACCGAGCTACAGTGAAAAGCTTTTGTTGCGTGCTAACCAGTCAGCGGAGAGACAACACATGATTACATTCGAGCCATTTACAGTGTAGAGATACGTGATGAAGGGAATGGCGTGAACAACATCTAGTGCAAGCTACTATCTACCTCATTGAATACCCTCGGGCTATCTTTGTTAGGGCTTCACTAAATAAAGTCCAGTAAAGTATTATCAAAAGTAGTCTGAGGGTCTATATAAAAAGAAAAAGGGTGGCTAAGGTGAACGTTGGTCCATTGGAGGGTGAGACTGGAGAGTTGTTGGTGGGGAACATGGAAATGGCAAAGGCATTAAACGAGTATTTTGTATCAGTCTTCACCATAGAAGACACAAAAAATATTCCAACGCTGGATAAACAGGGGGCGGTAGGAATGGAGGAGCTAAATACTATTAAGATCACCAAGGAGGTGGTATTAGGGAAATTAATGAGACTGAAGGAGGATAAATCCCCTGGGCCTGATGGATTACATCCAAGGGTCTTGAGGGAGATAGCGGTGGGGATTGTGGATGCATTGGTGATAATTTTCCAAAACTCCCTGGAGGCAGGAACGGTCCCAGTAGATTGGAAAATGGCCAATGTAACACCTATATTTAAAAAAGGAAGTAAACAGAAGGCGGGTAACTATAGACCGGTTAGTCTAACATCGGTGGTGGGTAAAATGTTAGAGACAATTATTAAAGAAACACTAACGGGGCACTTGGATGGACATGACTTCATCGGACAGAACCAGCATGGTTTTGTGAAGGGGAAGTCCTGTTTAACGAATCTGCTCGAATTCTTTGAGGAAGTAACAACCCGGGTGGATAAAGGGGAACCGGTGGATGTGGTATACTTGGACTTCCAAAAGGCTTTTGACAAGGTGCCACATAAGAGACTATTGCTAAAAATAAAAAATTATGGGATTGGGGGTAATATATTAGCATGGGTAGAGGATTGGCTAACAAATAGAAAGCAGAGAGTGGGGATAAATGGTTCATACTCGGGATGGCAACCGGTAACTAGCGGGGTTCCGCAAGGGTCGGTGCTGGGACCCCAGTTGTTCACAATTTATATAAATGATTTGGAGGAGGGAACCAAGTGTAATATATCAAAATTTGCGGACGATACAAAAATGGGAGGAAAAGTAGGGGATGAGGAGGATAGGAAGAGTCTGCAAAAGGATATAGATAAGCTAGGTGAGTGGGCAACAACTTGGCAGATGAAATTTAATACTAATAAATGTGAAGTCATTCACTTTGGGAAAAAAAATGATAGGGCAAGTTATTTTCTAAATGAGGTGGAGCTGCGTTGTAATGCAACGCAAAGGGATCTAGGGGTAGTAGTACATGAATCACTAAAAGTTAGTATGCAGGTGCAGCAAGCAATCAGGAAGGCCAATGGAGTTTTGGCCTTTATTGCTAGGGGGATTGAGTATAAAAACATGGAGGTCTTGCTGCAGCTGTACACAGTATTAGTGAGACCACATTTGGAATACTGTGTACAGTTCTGGGGTCCATACTTAAGAAAGGATGTACTGGCCCTGGAGGCAGTGCAGCGAAGGTTTACAAGATTAATTCCTGCAATGAGGGGATTGACATATGAGGAAAGGTTAAGTAGGCTGGAACTCTACTCTTTGGAGTTTAGAAGAATGAGAGGCGATCTCATTGAAACATATAAGATCGCGAGGGGCCTTGATCGGGTGGATGCACCGAGGATGTTCCCAATGATCGGGGAAACTAGAACTAGGGGACATAGTTGTAGAATAAGAGGGGGCTCTTTTAAAACTGAGATGAGGAAGAACTTCTTCACCCAGAGGGTGGTTAATTTATGGAATTCACTGCCCCAGGGAGCAGTGGAAGCAGAAACATTAAATATATTTATGTCTAAAATAGATGGGTTTTTAGCTGCCAAGGGGATAA
This sequence comes from Malacoraja senta, assembly GCA_038087875.1. NCBI lineage: Eukaryota > Metazoa > Chordata > Chondrichthyes > Rajiformes > Rajidae > Malacoraja > Malacoraja senta. The sequence goes on from CM075995.1 coordinate 1,577,411, forward strand.
GGGGCTACGGGGAGAGAGCAGGGATATGGACCTAGGTATGGTTAGTATAGTAAGACCTGAGTGATCTCCTGGACAAGTGTCGATCGCCTGGATTGGGGTCGGAGAGGAATTTCCCGGATTTTTTTCCCGAATTGGACCTGGGTTTTTATCCGTTTTTTTGCCTCCCCCAGGAGATCACGCGGTTCTTGGGGTGGAGAGGGGTGATAGCGATATAAAGGGGAGGGTAGTATCTTGTGTTCTGTGTCTTGTGTCTACTGTTTGTGGGTAAGGGTGTCTGTTTAGTGTTCAGCCATGAGCGAATGGCGGTGCGGGCTCGATGGGCCTGGTGGTCTACTCTCGCACCTACTTTCTATGTTTCTATGTTTCTATGTTTCTATGTCTCCGATGAGGTCGATAGCAGCTGTTCTCTGGTTGTGGTAGGATGGTTCAGTTGCCTGATAACAGGTGGGAAGAAACTCTCCCTGAATCTGGAGGTGTGCGTTTTCACACCTATTGCCCGATGGGAGAGGAGAGAAGAGGGAGTGGCCGCGGTGCGACTGGTCCTTGATAATGCCGCTGGCCTTGCCGAGGCAGCGCGAGGTGTAAATGGAGTCAATAGTAGGGAGGTTGGTTTGTGCGATGGTCCGGGCTGCGTCCGCAATTCTCTGCGATTTCTTGCGGTCCTGGATGGAGCTGTTCCCATAAATAGCAATTACCAGATTATACGTAAGTTGCGCATTTTGCTTTGCATTTTGTAAGCGTCAGTAAGTGATCGACGGGCTTGGATTGGGGACGGAGGGAGATGAGAGAGTTGTAGATAGTGACAGAAGGGTGAAGGGAGTCGTTTGATGTTGTTTCTGTTCTCCATGATGCCCCTCAGTAAAATCATTCGGAAACTCATTATCATTTCCTATAATTGTTCTTGAGATACTCAGCCCTGCGGTACCACCATAAATGTTCATATTGTGTGTTTCAAAGGCATCTGATGGGGGGGGATGGGAGGGGGACCTGTCCCCCCATGTATTGAGAGGTGGGGGACAATTCCCCCCATGTTTTGTGACCTGGGCGCTACAGCCAGTTGCAGGTCGCGCCCACGTCACCTGCGTGCCCCGGGACTGGCTGTAGCGCCCACGTCACCTGCGTGCCCCGGGACTGGCTGCAGTTCCCAGGTCGCAAAAACAAATTGAAAAAGAATACGCCTGCGGGCCGGATGATTTCAGGTTACGGGCCGGATCTGGCCCGTGGGCCGTAGGTTGCCGACACGTGTCCTAGACGCCAGGCCTCATTGTATCTCCCCCCCCCCCCCCTATGTTTTAAAAGCGATTTCCGCCCATGCTGGTGGAATAGAAATTTCCTCCAACTTAGCATTGTGAGCAAACTATTGTCCGTGGTATCCATACAATCAATTTGGGGGTGGGGAGGGGAGGTTGGGAGAAAGATGGAAGAGAGAAGGGGTAGGACTAAGTCTGGTGGGTAATGGGCTTATGCAGGTGAGGGGGGTGGGAAGGGTTTGAAGGAGATATTGTTTCTTTTTTTAGTTTAGTGTAGTTTAGAGGTACAGCGCGGCAACAGGCCCTTCGGCCCACCAAGTCCATGCCGTCCAGCGATCCCCGCACACAAATTGGGGACAATTTACATTTATACCAAGCCAATTAGCCTTTAAACCTTTACATCTTTGGAGTGTGGGAGGAAACCAGAGATCCCAGAGAACGGTTTTGAGAGGGAAAGATAGATCAGCCATGATTGAATGGCGGACTAGACTTGATGGGCCAAATGGCCTGATTCTGCTCCTATGACTTATGAACATGAACTTAAATACAAGAAAAGGCATAAAATGCTGTAGTACCTCAGCGGGTCATGGATAGGTGAAGTTTCCTTGATGGTCCTAACCCGAAACCTCACCTATCTATGTTCTCCAGGGATGCTGCC
>CM075995.1:1579518-1699518 GCA_038087875.1 Malacoraja senta
CACCTATCTATGTTGGCTCCAGGGAATTCACCTGACCCGCTGAGGTACTCCTGCGTTGTGTGCCTTTCCTTGGTAAACCAGCATCTGCAGTTCCTTGTTTCGACATTCTTAAATACAAAGTGTAAACCCATTATTATGTGCAGGAAGGAACTGCAGATGCTGGTTTAAACCGAAGATAGACACAAAATGCTGGAGTAACTCAGCGGGACAGGCAGTATCTCTGGAGAGAAGGAATGGGTGACGTTTCGGGTCGAGACCCTTACATTCAGTTGAAAGTCCCCATTGTTTGACATTTCTTATATTGTATCGAGATTTCTTGAAAAGAAAATAAATCGAGTAAAATTCGGATTTCCTGAAATAACACAAGTTACCCATAACTCAAAAATAATATGTCAGGACAAAGTTTGTGTTATTCATTACAGGAGATTTCCTTCTTGGTTCCAAATAAAATATAACACACTACTTGTCACACACTTACCCTGCTTCATTAAAATACGGAATATAGATTGTTGAATAAAATAAAAATTGTAAGATTATTGCAATATAGATCTGGCCATTCTGCCCTTTGCATCTATGCTGGTTTCTGGTAGCTTAATCCAATCACTCCCATTATCCTGATCTTCACCTCTTTGTTTCCTATCATCGCTAGTCTTTGTCACTTTCTCCACCCATCTGCCTCACCTGTATCCACCTATCACTTGACACGCTTTGTCCCACCTCTACCTCCCTTTCCAGGTTTACGCCTCGACCCGAAACGTCACCCATTCCTTCTCTCCAGAGATGCTGCCTGACCCACTGAGTTACTCCAGCTTTTTGTGACACCGGTCCCTAGACCTCCTCCCCCGACAGTCCTTTCAGGTTAGGCAGAGGTTCACTTGCACCTCCTCCAACCTCATCCACTGTATCCTTTGTTCAAGATGTGGACTCTTACACATCGGCGAGACCAAACGCAGACTGGGCGATCGTTTCGCGGAACACCTTCGCTCAGCCCGCCTGAACCAAACTGATCTCCCGGTTGCTGGACACTTTAATTCTCCTTCCCATTCCTACACAGACCTTTCTGTCCTTGGTCTCCTCCATTGTCAGAGTGAGGTTAAATGCAAATTGGAGGAACAGCATCTTATATTTTGCTTGGGCAGCTTACAGCCCAGTGGTATGAATATTGATTTCTTTAACTTCAAGTAACCCCGGCATTCCCTCTCTCTCTATCCCTCCCCATCCAAGTCGCTCTAGCTTCTCGTTTTCACCTGAAGAAGGGTTTCGGCCCGAAACGTTGCCTATTTCCTTCGCTCCATAGATGCTGCCTCACCCGCTGAGTTTCTCCAGCATTTATGTCTACCAGCTAACAATGGCCTGTTTCCTTTATCATCGTTGTTTTTTTTGCATATCTTTCATTCATTGTTCGATATCTCTCGACATCATCGTCTATATCCCTCGTTTCCCTTTCCCGTAACTTTCAGTATGAAGAAGGGTCTCGGCCCGAAAGGTCACCCATATCTTCTCTCCATAGATGCTGCCTGACCCACTGAGTTACTCCAGCTTTCTGTGTCTTAAGGGCCTGTCCCACTTGCATGCGATTGCGTGCGTTTGGCGCGACCAAACGGAAGCGGAGTTCACGCTAAGTGCGCGCTAAGTACGCGCTAAGTACGCGCGTGACGTCATTTGCGTCATGCTGACCAATCAGCTGGGCAGGAGGCGGGCCGACTGAATTTGGGCTTCGCACGGTGTTGGGTGGTGACGTCATCACGCTACGCCACGCCGGGCGGTGACGTCATCGCGCAACGCCACGCGCTAGGCGTACACCATCAAGATGCTGTGTACGACGTCAAGATGCTGCGTACGACGTCAAGATGCTGCGTACGACCGCAATGCGCCTGCGAGCCGACAGGCCATTGGCGCGCGAAATTTTTAGACACCGCAGGAATTTCGGAGCCCCGCGCGATGTCGGGACCAGCCCCGCAGAACTCCATACGCCTCCGCGCCTCTAAGTGGGACCGGCCCCGCGAGGCCCGTACTCGTCAAGCAACCACGAGGTCGCGTAATTTGCGAGCCAAGGTCGCGTAAGAGGGACAGGCCCTTAACTTTCTTTTCCAGCTTTTTCCCCCCTGCACCAGGCAGTCTGAAGAATGGTCTCGGCCTGAAACGTCGCCTGCCCATTCCCCCCCAGATGCTGCCTGACCTGTTGCATTCCTCCAGCACTTTGTGTTTTACTCATGAATTCCCCTAGAGAGGAATAGATAATGTGAACTATTTTACCCAGAGTAGGGTAATCAAGAACCAGAGGATATAGGTTTAAGGTGCGAGGGGAAAGATTACATGGTTACAGGGAAAAGGTTTAATAGGAACCCGAGCGATTACTTTTCACACAAAGGTTGATGAATAGAAATGGAACGAGCTGTCAGAGGAAGTGTGAAAACGCACATCTCCTGATAACATCAAGGGATAGTTTCTTCCTTCTGAAGAAGGGTTTCGGCCCGAAACGTTGCCTATTTCCTTCGCTCCATAGATGCTGCTGCACCCGCTGAGTTTCTCCAGCATTTTTGTGTACCTATAGTTTCTTCCTTGATGTTATCAGGCAACTGAATCATTCTACCACAACAGTCCCGAACTACTATCTACCTCATTGGTGACCCTCGGACTATCTTTGATTGGACTTTACTGGCTTAACCTTGCACTAAATGTTATTCCCTTATCTTACATCTATACACTGTAAATGGCTCAATTGCAATCATGTATTGTCTTTTCACTGACTGGTTAGCACTCAACAACAGTTTTTCACTGTACAGGTGACAATAAATTGAACCGAAACTGAAACTGAAACTGAAACTAGTTGAAGAAGATACAATAACATTCACAATTCACTTGGACAGGTACATGGATAGAAACGTTTTTGAGGTGACATGTAACTAAGGTTGATTAACTGGTCATTACCTCATTGCTAGACCACGAGCAGTGTACACATTTTCCGCTATGACTCCTATATCGCAACAGTGATGAGCTGCTAAAGTCTTCTTGCGTTTATTGAGCATTGGGACATCCTGAGGTTGCAATTAATACTTTATTAAGGCAAGAGGGGCAAGGTTCAATAGGAACCTGAAGCCCCTGTCCCACTTAGGAGACCTAAACAGCAACCTCTGGTGACCTTGCCCGCCCGCCACCCAAGGTTTCCATGAGGTCACCGGAGGTTTTGGTCACTCTCCCTAATGGTCGAAAGTGGTTTCCGCGTGGTCGAGGCTTCATCTAGGTTGCTGCTATTTTTTCATCAAGATTAAAACCGGCCTCGACTAAAAATAGGTTAAGAAATAGACCCTAGAAAAGAAAGAGAAAAAGAAAGAGGAAAAAGAGAGAAACAAATATTTTTATGAGCATTACGCAAATGGGACATACCAACTCTTCAACTATCATCCCCCCTACCCTGACCTCAATTTTTTTTTTTAAAGGTACCTTTGCACCCTATATTTGTAATAATTCTATAAATGCAGACCACGTCAGGTGGAAGTGATCTGGTTTACCTGCTAGGAGGAGTCTTATCTCTTCTAGGTGTAATGTTTCGAACATATTTGAAATCCACATGTTTATAGTTGGTATTGGAGCCTTCTTCCAAAATTTTAGAATTAGCTTTTTTCCAGTTATTAACCCATAGTCTATTAGTTTCTTTTGAAACACATTTAGTTCTGGACCATCTTCCGTTATTCCGAAGATAATCCATTCTGCTTTGGGTATCAGTCTTATTTTAAATAACTTTGTAAAGATTTCAAAAATTTCATTCCAAAATTTTTGAATTTTTGTACAATCGATACTTTTTTAGTCGCAGGTCTAGTCGAAGCCGGTTTTCTTCATAGTCGAGGAAGGTTTTCAACATATGCGTGGGAGGTGGTAGGAGGTTGCAGGTCACTTCGACCTTGATTTTTTTTTGGGTGGCGGGCAAGGTCACCAGAGGTTACCGTTTAGGTCTCCTAAGTGGGACAGGGGCATGAGGGACATCTTTTTCACACAGAGGGTGATGGGTGTATGGAACGAGCTGCCAGAGGAGATAGTTGAGGCATGTATTGCAACAGCTTTTAAAAGACACTTGGACAGGTTTAGTTTAGTTTATAGTTTAGAGAAACAGTACGGAAACAGGCCTTTCAGCTCACCGAGTCCATGCTGACCAACGATCACCCATTCACACTAGTTCTTGCCTACCAACTCAGAGCCAAATTACAGAAGCCAATTTACTTACAAACCTGCTCATCTTTGGAGTGTGAGAGGAAACCAGAGCACCCGTAAAAAACCCACGCAGTCACAGGGAGGAATAGGAATAGGAATACTTTATTAGATACATAGAAAATAGGTGCAGGAGTAGGCCATTCGGCCCTTCGAGCCTGCACCGCCATTCAATATGATCATGGCTGATCATCCAACTCAGTATCCCGTACCTGCCTTCTCTCCATATCCCCTGATCCCCTTAGCCACAAGGGCCACATCTAACTCCCTCTTAAATATAGCCAATGAACTGGCCTCAACTACCCTCTGTGGCAGAGAGTTCCAGAGATTCACCACTCTCTGTGTGAAAAAGTTTTTCCTCATCTCGGTCTTAAAGGATTTCCCCCTTATCCTTAAGCTGTGACCCCTTGTCCTGGACTTCCCCAACATCGGGAACAATCTTCCTGCATCTAGCCTGTCCAACCCCATAAGAATTTTGTACGTTTCTATAAGATCCCCTCTCAATCTCCTAAATTCTAGCGAGTACAAGCCAAGTCTATCCAGTCTTTCTTCATATGAAAGTCCTGACATCCCAGGTCACATGTCACATCCCAGGTCACATCCCAGGTCACATGTCACATCCCAGGTCACATTATTGTCACATGTGACAAAGCACAGTGAGATTCTTTGCTTGCATACACAATGTAAGAAGGTACAAACTCCGTACGGACAGCAACCATAGTCAGGATTGAACGCGGGTCTCTGGCGCTGTGAGGCAGCAACTCCACCGTTGCAACACTGTGCCATCCCTAAGGTACTTGGATAGGAAAGGTTTAGAGCAACGTAGGCCAAATGCAGGCAAATGAGACTGGCTTAGATGGGGGGCATGTTGGTTGGCCATGGACAAGTTGGGCTGAAGGGCCTGTTTCCCTGATGCATGACTCCATGACTCTAATTCATTCTTCCTACCTGTTACTTGGTACAGTATGGTGCATTGTTGCAAGGACCGGCTACATTATATTCTCCACGTGCTATTAATGTGACTTTGCTTCTTTAGAAAGAGGTGGCACATGTTGAGTCTGGACCTGCCAGTGCTTTGGGGACACAGGTGAGGAGATAATGCAGGACTGGTGGAATAAGTCAATATTACCCATCATTGGAGCTAGTCGCTTGGAGCACAGGCGGATGAGCAGTGATCTTATAGCCATGTGCAAAATCATGAGAGGAATAGATCGGGCAGACGCACAGAGTCTCTTGCCCAGTGTAGGGGAATCGGGAACCAGAGGTTTAATTGGAATCTGAGGGGTACCTTTCTCACACAAAGTCAAGTCAAGTCACTTTTACTTCTATAGCACATTTAAAAAACAACTCTCGTTGGCCAAAGTGCTTTACATTGGTGGAGGTACTAAGGTTATACAACAGTGGTTCATAGATTAAGTACATACATAAATACATACATATAGCCCTCCCTCAGAGGACGTCAAGTAAGTCAAAGGGTGGTGGGTGCATGCTAGAGGAGGTAGTTGAGGCAGGGGCTATGTTTGAAAAACAATTGGACAGGTACATGGACAGCACAGGTTTAGAGCGATATGGGCCAAACGCACGCTGGTGGGACTCGTGTGGTTGGGGCATGTTAGTTGGTGTGGGCAAGTTGGGCCAAATGGCCTGTTTCCACGCTGTATCTCTTTATGACTCTATTATCACCTCCACAATACTGGGCATGCAGGCAGGGGAAGGCAGGCAGCCACAGTGCAAGGAGAAGTACAAGTCCGTCAATCTTTTCAAAGCCAATGCCGGGTTGGCAGCTGATGAAGAGGAGAGGTCTTGCCAGTTCCCGTCTCTGCCGTGTTCTCAGACACCACGTGATTTGCCAAGATGCCGGAAGGACGATTCCTGCCCGACATGTTGTTGACCCTGTGTGCAGGAAGCAACTGCAGCAGATGCCAGTTTAAACTGAAGATAGACACAAGAGATATGGAAGGTAGACAAAAGTGCTGGAGAAACTCAGCTGGGTGCGGCAACATCTATGGAGCGAAGGAAATAGGCAACGTTTCGGGCCAAAACCCTTCTTCAGACCCTCTTCGGAGGGAGGAGGAGAACTTCTTCAAAGTAGGCATACCTTGAGGAGATTTCGCAGTGGAGCAGACAAAATGTTTAAGAAGGAACTGCAGATGCTGGAAAATCGAAGGTAGATAAAAGTGCTGGAGAAACTCAGCGGGTGCAGCAGCATCTATGGAGCGAAGGAAATAGGCAACGTTTCAGGCCAAAACCCTTCTTCAGACCATATGGAAGGGTAAAGGGCCTGTCCCACCAACATGCGATTGCATGCGTCTAGCGCGACCAAACGTGGTCGCTTGAGGCGTACGGCCTCGCGGGGCCGGTCCCACTTCCAACCGCGGAGCCGTATGGAATTGTGCGGGACTGGTCCCGACATCATACTCACCAATCAGCTGGGCAGGAGGCGGGCCGACTGAATTTGGACGTCGCACGGCGTCGGGAGGTAACGTCATCACGCAACGGCACGCCGGACGGTGACGTCATCGCACAACGCCACGCACTAGGCGTACGCCGTCAAGACGCTGCATATGGCGTCAAGACGCTGCGTACGACATCGAGACGTTGCGTACGCCCGTCGAGGCGCTTTGTACAGCCTCAATGTGGCTGCGGGCCGACAGGCCGTTGTCATGTGGGATTTTCGGACAGTGCAAGATTTTTGGAGCCCCGCGCGATGACGGGACCAGCCCCGCACAACTCCATACGCCTCCAGCGATCGAAGTGGGACCAGCCCCGCGAGGCCGTACGCCTAAAGCGACCACGTTTGGTCGCGCTAGACGCATGCTATCGCATGCTGGTGGGACAGCCCCTTAAGGTGTGAAAACGACAGATCAAGCAGACAATGTAGAACGATTGATTGTCAGCTAAGGGGAAGGTGACAAGGAGTTGCATTGTTGCTGGCTTTGACTTGTCCTTTTGTGTACCTTTCATTCATTTATTCTTTGTACCTCTTTGTGTCGCTAGTATCCCTCTCCCCTGGCTCTCAGTCTGAAGAAGGGTCTCCTTCAGTGGAGGAGGAGCCATGTTGGGGAACGGCTGCTAAGCAGCAGCCGTCCGTTTAATTCACTTTTTTGTTATAGTTTCAGTGTGTCCAGTGTCTCGTCCATTGGAGTAATCTACTTTTTAAATGTAGGGTGAATGGGGGTAACTATAGTCTAGGTCCCTACCTGGTCGGTGAGGCAGCTTTTTCTCCGAGCTGCCCCGTCGACCCATCCTCGTGGCCTACCAACGGGCATGGAGCACCGTTTCCTGGCGGGGACCGCCCAGCACCTCGGCTTCGGTGGCGGCACAGCACTGGAGCGCTATCGCGGAGCGGAGCGGGCGATGCCTTGCCTGGGTCACCGCGCTGGATCGACGCGCTGGAGCTCCGGTGAGCTGTGACCACCGAGCTCAACACCTCCGGGCTGCGGGACTGTGGAGAGGATCGGGCGGCGCAGACTTTAACATCGGGAGCCTGGGGGCTCCAAACCAGCGCGGCCTTGTCGGCTTCGGAAGCCGCGGCCTCTGGTAAGGAATGTGGCCGTTCCAGGTGGCCCAGCCGCTGAAAGGACTCTCCCGACGCCGGGGCAACAGCACCCGGCGAGAACGGCCAGGAACATCGGGCCTCCGTAGAGGCAATAGCGGAGGCCTCAATAGGCCTGACTTTGGGGAGAACTGGGGTTGGGGACTGGACATTGTGCCTTCCCCCACAGTGGTAACCATTGTGGGGGGATGATTTTTGTGTGTGCTGTCTATGTTAGTCTGTGTCCAAGATGGCGGTCGGAAGGGAGAGTGTACGCTGGCGCGGTTTGGCTGCCGCTGGTCTCCCTTCACATTGTGTTTCTGAATTTTTTGTTGTTGTTTTTTGGATCGAATTTCTGTCTTTAATTTGTGTATTGGTGATGTCTTTATAACTTATTTTACTCCGGTTATATGTTTCTTTGTTAAATTTTGTAAGGTGTCCTTGAGACTTTTGTATAGGCGCCCACAAATAAAATCTATTATTATTATTATTATTAAAAGGTCGCCTATTCCTCCTCTCCAGAGATGCTGCCTGACCCGCTGAGTTACTCCAGCTGTTTGTGTGTATCTTTTGTTGTTGACCCTGCTGCATAAAGTTTCCCCCAGGGTAAGGTTCCTGTGTTCGGAGCCAAGAGGGCCTGGCCAGCAGCTCCTTGTCCCAGCTACGTGTTCTTGCCATAAACGCTGTGCTGGTGGGTTCATTCCATCCAATTTCTTTCATCTACAGAATCTTTTCCGTGGATTGTCACCTTGTCGTGGTGGAGAAGCTTGTGTGGACCTGAGATCCTGAGAGCGATGCCGTCTGGAGCTATGCTCCCGGTAGGGCCACCCATGGCGGTAAGGTCGAGGGGGAGGTCTCTGACAAAGGGCAATCCAACCAAGACCTCAACGGTGGAACAGGCGGAGGACGATGGCTGACCTTAGTGGAGCTTCACAACGGCTGGGAAGGCAGATGACGGCTGCTGCAGAAAAGGGTCCTCGGTCGTGTTGGACTTCATGCCACTGGATCCTGACCCAGATCTGTCAAGGACCGTGTGGTGGCTGTCTGTGCACCAGTCTCCCCATGTTAAACAAAGTCACGCACATGCTTCCTCCATATAGGGAATAGCACCCTGGAGACACCCATGGTCAGCCATGACCGAAGGGGGCCTAAGAAGAACAGAACGGAACAATAGGTTATACCCCAAATGTACCCGAGTGAACCGACCACAACTGCTTGTATAAATTCCACATAGAGTCATAGAGTGCTACAGTGTGGAAACAGGCCCTTCGGCCCAACTTACCCACACCGCCCAACATGTCCCATCTACACTAGAATTATCTGCCTGCGCTTGGCCCATATCGCTCCAAACTCGTCCTATCCACCATGTACCTGTCTAATTGTTTCTTACATTTTAGACAATAGACAATAGACAATAGGTGCAGGAGTAGGCCATCCGGCCCTTCGAGCCAGCACCGCCATTCAATGTGATCATGGCTGATCATCCACATTTAGTACCCCATTCCTGCCTTCTCCCCCATATCCCCTGACTCCACTATCTTTAAGAGCTCTGTCTAACTCTCTCTTGAAAGTATCCAGAGAATTGGCCTCCACTGCCCTCTGAGGCAGGGAATTCCACAGATTTACAACTCTCTGTGTGAAGAAGTCTTTCCTCGTTTCCGTTCTAAATGGCCTACCCCTTATTCTTAAACTGTGGCCCCTGGCTCTGGACTCCCCCCAACATCGAGAATGTGTTTCCTAACTCTAGTGTGTCCAAACCCTTAATCGTCCCGTGATTTTATACACCTCTATAAGACCACCCCTCATCCTTTTTAGATATTTTTTAGATTAGATATTTATTTGTTGTCATTTGAACCTAAGTTCAAATGAAATTCTGTTTCTCCAGTCATACAAACAAGTAAAAAGAACCAAGACACAACACAATTTACACAAACATCCATCACAGTGAATCTCCTCCTCGCTGTGATGGAAGGCAAAGTCTTATCCTCCTCTGCGCTCCAAGGAATAGAGACCCAGCCTACTCGACCTCTCCCTTTAACTCAGACCCTCTAGTCCTGGCAACATCCTGGTAAATCTTCTCTGAACCTTTTCAAGCTTGTTATCCTGAGCAATATGAGAAATGATATGTTGCAGCAAGGCTGGCGCTGTGGCACAGCGGTACAGATGCTGCTTTACAGCACCAGAGACCCAGGTATGGTGCTGGCTAATTGGCTTTGGTAAAATTGTACCTGGTGTGTAGGATAGAGCGAGTGTACGGGGTGATCGCTGGTCGGCATGGATTCGATGGGCCAAAGGGCCTGTTTCCACGCTGTATAGGTTTAAAAGTGTCACTGTGGTAGAGATGCTGTCTTACAGCGCCTGGGTACAGAGACCTGGAGTTGATCCTGACCAGGGATTTTGTCGGTATGGAGTGTGAACGTTCTCCCTGTGACCACGTTGTGATTCTCTGTGTAACTCAGCGGGTCTGGCAGCATCTGCCGGAGTGGGTAGTTGAGGCAACTCTGGAGCACCTGGAGAAACACCAGCTGGCCCATGGTAACAGGGAGAACATACTAACTCCGTACCGACAGCACCCATAATCAGGATCGAACCCGGGTCTCAGGCACTGTCAGGCAGCGACTCTACCTCTGCGCCACCGTGACAACTTCAAGACGTGTATCTTTCTGTGGTAATTGGACTGTCTAAAATGTCACCTAAAGTTCCCCTAATGGGAGTGACTGAGAAAGTCGGATAACGTAGAATGGGCGATCGATGGTCGGCGCGGACTCGGTGGGCCGATGGGCCTGTTTCCTTGCTGTATCTCCAAACTAAACTAATCTGAACTTAACGGAGCTAAACAATGGCAAAGTCAACAAAAATGAGTTGGAGCATAATTGTAAAAATCCATGCAATAGTAAGTATTAAAGGCAGCCCTTTGTTAATAAAGCACAATTCAATTAATCATGAGTATGTCCGTGGAGAGATGTCTTCTTCTTCCTCTTCCTCTTCCTCTTCCTCTTCCTCTTCCCCTTCTCCTTCTCCTTCTCCTTCTCCTTCTCCTTCGCCTTCTCCTTCTCCTTCTCCTTCTTCTTCTTCTTCTCCTTCTCCTTCTTCTTCTTCCTCTTCCTCTTCCTCTTCCTCTTCCTCTTCCTCTTCCCCTTCTCCTTCTTCTTCTTCTTCTTCCTCTTCCTCTTCCTCTTCCCCTTCCCCTTCCCCTCCTTCTCCTTCTCCTTCTCCTTCTCCTTCTCCTTCTCCTTCTCCTTCTCCTTCCCCTTCCCCTTCCCCTTTCCCTTCTTCTCCTTCTCCTCCTTCTTCTCCTCCTTCTTCTTCTTCTTCTCCTTCCCCTTCTCCTTCTCCTTCTCCTTCTCCTCCTTCTCCTTCTCCTTCTCCTTCTCCTTCTCCTTCTCCTTCTCCTTCTCCTTCTCTTTCTCCTTCTCCTTCTCCTTCTTTTTCTTCTCCTTCTCCTTCTCCTTCTTGCGTGTGGCGTGCACAGCCTAAACTTGTAGGCCAACTTGTTCTATTTGATCTTATTTGATTGTGCACGCCAGGTTGACTGCATTCGTCGAAACAGGACCACGTGAAGGTTGCAATCTCCCACCTCAACAGGCAGTGCAAGATGACCATATTTCTCGAGTCATAGTCATACAGGGTGCAAACAGGTGAAAAAACAACAACATTTGAATAACTTTCAACTCGGGTTCGATCCCGACTAAGGGTGCTGTCTGTACGGAGTTTGCACGTTCTCCCCGTGACCTGCGTGGGTTTCCTCTGAGATCTTCGGTTTCCTCCCACACTCCAAAGACGTACAGGTTTGTAGGTTAATTGGCTTGGGATAAGTGTAAATTGTGCCTAGTGTGTGTAGGATAGTGTTAAGGTGGGGAGATCGCTGGTCGGCGCGGTCTCGGTGGGCCGAAGGGCCTGTTTCCGCACTGTGTCTTTAAACTAAAATAATAAACTTTTTGAACATTGCAGAGAACTTATTAAATATTAGAACCTATATTAATAAAGAAGCTGAAATATCAAAAATCAATAGGTTTTGAAAATCTGCCTTTTAAAATACTTATGTGGGGAATACCATTGTGAGATTGGAGTCATAGAGACATAGAGTGTAGAAACAGGCCCCTTGGCCTAACTTGCCCACGCCGACCAACGTCCCATCTACACTGGTCCCACCCACCTGCGTTTGGCCCATATCCCTCTACACCTGTCCTATCCATGTACCTGTCTAAATGTTCCTTAAACGTTGACGATCGTCCCTGCAGATCTCGTCTAATCAGCACGGTGGCGCAGCGGTAGAGTTGCTGCCTTACAGCACCGGAGACCCGGGTTCGATCCCGACCACGGGTGCTGTCTGCGCGGGGTTTGTACGTTCTCCCCGTGGGTTTTCTCCGAGATCTTCGGCTTCATCTCACACTCCAAAGACATACAGGTTTGTAGGTTAATTGGCTTGGTATAAGTGTAAATTGTCCCCAGTGTGTGTGTATAGGGTAGCGATAATGTGCGGGGATCGCTGGTCGGCGAGGACTCGGTGGGCCGAAGGGCCTGTTTCCGCGCCGTATCTCTGAACTGAACGAAGCGTTTTTCTCATTTGACTGCAGCCCGCAAAAAAATCGCCACGATGAAACGTTTCAAAACTAACACGCTGGAATTAACGGGTTGAGCAGTTTGCTTGCCAATGATCATTGCACTTTGCACAGATTTCATTATTAAGGGTTTGCTACGGTACAGATGCCCTTCCACATTTTCTGATAATTAGCAACCAACAAAACAAAAAAAATCCAATTATGTGCAGCCATGCCGTGCTTTTACGTGTCGCTCATACATGGTGTCAAGAATATTCAGCAGCAGAACTATACGTTATAAAACATTAAATTGCACCGAGATTGCAACATGTTTTTTTCAAATGGGAACAGTCAATCAATTTATTTTGATCAACCATCCCAAGTACAGAAGAGGCTTTCAAAACAAGGGCCATAATATCTAATTTGCAATAAATAATTTTCAATGCTGTTACACTGCAGAACGCCCTCCGTGGTATAAGCTCATAAGGTCATAAGTGATAGGAGCAGAATTACTCGACTCCGCCATTCAATCATGGCTGATCTATCTCTCCCTTCTAACCCCATTCTCCTGCCTTCTCCCCATAACCCCCGACACCCGTACTAATCAAGAATCAAGTAACGTGTCATAGAGTTACAGAGTCATACAGTGTGGAAACAGGCCCTTCGGCCCAACTTGCCCACACACCGACCAATATGTTTAGTTTCGATGAGTTTAGAGATACAGCGCGGATACAGGCCCTACTGCCGACCGGGTCCGCGCCGAACAGCGATCCCCGCACATGAACGCTATCCTATTCACACGAGGGACGATTTACAACTATACCAAACCAATTAACCTACAAACCTGTACGTCTTTAGAGTGTGGGGGGAAACAGAAGATCTCAGAGAAAAACCACTTACATCACGGGGAGAACGTACAACCTCCGTACAGACGCGCCCGTAGTCAGGATCAAACCCGGGGTCTCTGGTGCTGTAAGGCAGCAAATCTACCACTGCGCCACCGTGCTGCCCTATGTCCCATCTACATTATGTCCCATCTACATGAATCCGCTTGCCTGTATTTGGCCCATATCCCTCTAAACCTGCCCTATCAGACAATGAATGGTAGGGCTCTGGGTAGTGTTGTAGAGCAGAGGGATCTAGAAGAGCAGGTACATAGTTCCTTGAAGGTGGTGTTACAGGTAGATAGGGTGTGCCAAAAGGCTTTTGTCACATTGGCCTTCATCAGTCATGGAGTATTGAGTATAGACGTTGGGAGGTCATGTTGCAGTTGTACAAGACGTTGGTGTCAATCTAACATTGTTACCCTAAACCTGGAGTGGGTTTGAACTCAAATTTATTAATTTCAATCAACAGTATGGTGAACCAAGCCACGTTATAACATTCCCACGGACTTGCTTTTTTACTAATTATGTTTTTATTCTGAAAGATCATAAAGTCCTGAAGTAACTCAGCAGGTCAGGCAGCATCTCAGGAGAACATAGATAGTCGATGTTAGTCATAGGTCATAAGGAATAGGATTAGAATTAGGCCATTCGGCCCATCAAGTCTACGCTATTCAATCATGGCTGATCTATCTCTTCCTCCTAACCCCATTCTCCTGCCTTCTCCACATAACCTCTGACACGTGCACTAATCAAGAATCTATCTATGCCTGCCTTAAAAATATCCACTTCAGTGGCAAAGAATTCCACAGATTCGCCACCCTCTGACTAAAGAAACTTCTCCTCATCTCCTTCCTAAAAGGACGTCCTTTAATTCAGAGGCTACGATCTCTAGTCCTAGGCTCTCCCACTAGTGGAAGGTCCACGCATTCTCTTTCGAACCCCATTTCCCTTTCCTCTTGGCCGGCTGCTTATAAACGCTGGCAACAGAGGTACTAGGCAACATGCCACTTCGTATAAACGCTAAGCTGTTTGTTTGCGAGCTGTTCCTGCAGAGTGTTCGCGTTAATTTGTGCAATTTATGTCAAGTGCACTCAACGGCTAATGACATTATTCATGGGCTGTTCTTTAACGACATTAATCACAGGCCGATAGCAGAAGAGAGGTTTCAGGGCTGGGATATATATGGAGAGGGAGACTGGATCGCAAGGCAAGACCATCAGGCGAGAGGTGCCACCGTTCTCACCAGCAAATCGTCGTGGGTTAGTTGGATGAAATTTCACCCCCAAATACCTGTGCTCCTGCACCTGTTCATACGTATGTGCCCGTCCCACCTACGCGACTTTTTCGGCGACTGCCGGCACCCGCCATAGGTCGTTACAGGTCGCCGAAAATGTTCAACATGTTGAAAATCCAGCGGGGACCAGAACAAAGTACGGCTCTTTGGGCGATTACTCACGACCATACAGGCTTCACACCGCGACACGCCTGTATTGTCGTGAGTAGTCTCCTCAGTCGCCCAAAGAGTCGCAGCGTCTTTCTGGCCGCCGCTGAATTTTCAACATGTTGAACATTTTCGCCGACCTGCAACGACCTATGACGGGTGCCGGAAGTCGCCGAAAAAGTCGCGTAAGTGGGGCAGGCCCATTTGAATCACAGAGTCCATAGATTCATACAGCATGGAAACAGGCCCAACCTGCCCACAGCGGCCAACATTTCCCATCTAGTCCCACCTGCCCGCATTTGGACCATATCCCTCCAAACCTGACCTGTCCATGTACCTGTCTGACAGTTTCTAAAATGTTAGGATAGTCTCTGCTTCAACTACCTCCTCTGGTGGCTCGTTCCATACACCCACCACACCTTTGTGTGAAAATCTAACCCACATTAGTCAGGAAATGGTGTTAGGACTGTTGGGACTGAAGACAGATAAATCCCCAGAGCCTGATGGTCCACATCCCAGAGTACTCAAGGAGGTGGCCCTAGAAATCGTGGATGCATTGGTGATCATTTTCCAATGTTCACTCGACTCTGAATCAGTTCCTGTGGACTGGAGGGTAACCAATTTAACTCCACTTCAAAAAAAAGAAGGGAGAGAGAAAGCAGTGAATTATAGACCAGTTAGCCTTACATCGATCGGTAGTGGGGAAGATACTGGAGTCGATTATTAAAGATGTAATAGCAGCGCATTTGGAAAGCAGTGACAGGATCGGTCAAAGTCAGCATGGATTTATGAAGGGGAACTCATGCTTGACTACTCTTCTGGAATTTTTTGAGGATGTAACATATAGAATGGATAAGGGAGAGCCAGTGGATGTGGCATAGCTGGACTTTCAAAAAGCCTTTGACAAGGTCCCACACTGTCAGAAGGCTCAGGAATGGAAAGGACTCAAATGCAGGCTCACCGGGAAGTACTGAAGAAAACCCCAAATCCAAACGCGAGTGGAACCGAAAAATATAGACCTGGAACCGACAGAAGTCAGGACTGCTATCGAACCAACAGAATGCAGAACTGATTAGTCAGCACCCAATTGGTGATGATCTCAGGTATTTATACAACGTGATAGATTAGGGGAGCAGATTAAATGCAGGTGTTAAAGCCCTGTCCCACGGTACGAGTTCATTCCAAGAGCTCTCCCGAGTTTGCCCTGATTCGAACTCGGAGATTTACGGTAATGGCCACTCGTCGGTACTCGGGGCTCTCTTGGACATTTTTCAACATGTTGAAAAATCTTCACGAGTCTTCCCGTGCTTACCTGCCGTTAGCGAGTCTCTCCGAGTATCTGCCGTTAGCGTAACGAGCCGCTAAGAGACGTCCCCGAACTCCGACGTACCCGCTACGTTCATTTTCCATGCTTACCACGAGTTTGATTTTTTTTAAACTCGGGAGAGCTCTTGGAATGAACTCGTACCGTGGGACAGGTCTTTAACTCCTAATAGCTCAGGGGAGGAGTGTGGAAAGTGTCTCAGCGCTGGTGGAACTCGCACGTCTCCGCCTTGACAAACAGCTGCTTCTCCCGTAGCCACTGCAGGACGAGACGGACATGGCGGGTA
Organism: Malacoraja senta; assembly: GCA_038087875.1. Taxonomy (NCBI): domain Eukaryota; kingdom Metazoa; phylum Chordata; class Chondrichthyes; order Rajiformes; family Rajidae; genus Malacoraja; species Malacoraja senta. Next base: position 1,595,739 of record CM075995.1, read on the forward strand.
CGTTCCGATGCAGAGCCAGAGTAGATGAGGATGTCATCCAGGTAAACGAAGACAAACATGGCTCCAGCATGTCCTGGAGCACATCATTGACCAGAGCCTGGAAGACAGCCAGCGCGCTGGTCAGGCCGAAGGGCATTACGATGCCCGCTGGGTGTGTTGAAGGCCACTCATCTCCTTCCTTGATGCGAACCAAATGGTAGGCATTGCATAGATCCAGCTTGGTAAACATGGTGGCATGGTGCAGGCAGCTGAAGACAGACGAGATGACTGGCAATGGGGCAACGGTTTTTGACAGTGACGTCATTCAGGTCTCGATGGTCAATGCAAGGGCGAAGGTCGCCATCCTTCTTACTCACAATGAAAATTCCCGTCCCGGCGGGAGAGGAGTATGGACGAATTAAAACAGCTCCGAAATGTATCTCTCCATGTCGTTGGTCTCAGGAGCAGAGAGCGAGTACACACGACCGCGGGGTGGAGAAGTACCGGATAATAAGTCAATGGCACAATCATAAAGGCGGTGAGGAGGTAAAGAGGTAGCTCGGGACTTGCAGAAGACCTCTATCAGGTCATGATACTCGGATGGTACTTTGGACAGGTCAGGATTGTCACTAGGAGCAACAGACACAGAGATGAGGGGAAGACAAGCGGAGCGAAGACAATTAACGTGTCAATCCTCCCCCAAAGTGGAGATCTTGCCATTGGACCAGTCTACGGTGGGGTTGTGAGTAGTCAGCCAAGGCCGACCCAGAACGACAGGGACAGGAGGTGAATTTAGCAGAAGCAACTGAATTCTCTCCTGGTGGTTTCAATAGACAATAGACAGTAGACAATAGGTGCAGGAGTAGGCCATTCGGCCCTTCGAGCCAGCACCGTCATTCAATGTGATCATGGCGGATCATCCCCAATCAGTATCCCGTTCCTGCCTTCTCCCCATATCCCCTGACTCCGCTATTTTTAAGAGCCCTATCTAGCTCTCTCTTGAAAGCATCCAGAGAACCTGTCTCCACCGCCCTCTGAGGCAGAGAATTCCACAGACTCGCCACTCTCTGCGAGAAAAAGTGTTTCCTCGTCTCCGTTCTAAATGGCTTACCCCTTATTCTTAAACTGTGGCCCCTGGTTCTGGACTCCCCCAACATCGGGAACATGTTTCCTGCCTCTAGCGTGTCCAAACCCTTAACAATTTTATATGTTTCAATGAGATATCCTCTCATCCTAAACTCCAGAGTGTACAAGCCCAGCTGCTCCATTCTCTCAGCATATGACAGTCCCGCCATCCCGGGAATTAACCTTGTAAACCTACGCTGCACTCCCTCAATAGCAAGAATGTCCTTCCTCAAATTTATGTTTCCATAATTGTGTTTCCGTTAACACAAAGTTCTAGAGGGAGAGTAGAGAGTGAGGCCATCCCATTTATTCTTCCATCGTGCACTGGCTTGGCGGGGCTCTTCTACTTTAGTGGGAATCTGAATATTTCCGAGCAATAGTGATATCGATGAAGCTATCATCTGCCCCCGAGTCAATCAGAGCACTAAGTTTCAATAGCGGGTCTCCAAAGTGTACTGTAATCGGAGTGAGTCTTGTGGAAATAGGAGGGAGTTAAACCTTGCTCACCCATAATCCCTCTCTTGCTGGGGAGGGTTGGCTTTTACCGGGCAAGCAGCGATGAAGTGTCCGGGACCTCCACAGTAGAGACAACTCCTCTCCCGTATGCGTCTCTGGCGCTCGGCCTCACTCAGCCTGGTGCGGCCAATCTGCACATGTCCCCCCTCCACTGGATCAGGACCGGGATGCGTGGGGCTCCTTCTTCCCGAGGGAAGTGAGACAACCGGCTCACTATGGGGAGAGGCGTGTGATGGGTAAGGGCACTGTTTGAGAGCTGCTGACAGCTTGTCTCACTTTCGCTCTCAGAGCCGGTTATCTATCCAGATGGTTAAATCAATCAGCTCGTCCAGATCCAAGGGAAGGTCCCGTTGAGGCCAACTCATCCTCGGGTTCCCGTTGAGCCCATGGATGAAGGTACTGAGCAGAGCGGTATCACACCAACCGCTCTCCAAAGCAGTGGTTCGAAAATCAATGGCGTAATCGGCAACAGAGCATAACCCCTGGCGGAGATGCAGCATCCTCTGGGCTGCCTCTCTTCCGATCAAAGGGTGGTTGAAAATCTTTCTCAGCTCTGCCGAAAAACAGGCAAAGTCCTGGCACAAGTCTAGCTGTCTCTCCCAGACAGCTGTACCCCAGGCTGAAGCATGTCCTGACAGCAGGGAGATGGCATGGGCCTCTTCGTAGCGTTCTGCGCTGAAGCGAGGACGGTTGTAGCTAAAAAAAAAAAAGAGCACTGGGATAGGAATGACCTGCAGGTAGAAGGATCACCATGGTTTCAGCTCGGGGGAGGAGTGTGGAAAGAATCTCAAGTGTCTGGGGGCGTGGCAGGTGTGACACACACAAGAGATTAGTGCGCAAAATTAGAGCACATGGTATTGGGGGTAGAGTATTGACATGGATAGACAGGAAGCAAAGAGTAGGAATTAACGGGTCCTTTTCAGAATAACAGGCAGTGACTAGTGGGTTGCCGCAAGACCCGGTGCTGGGACCACAGTTACTTACAATTACGTATATATTGACGACTTAGACAAGGGAATGACAGTAAATGTAACATCTCCAAGTTTGAGGATGACACAAAGCTGGGTGGCAGTGTGAGCTGCGAGGAGGATGCTATGAGGCTGCAGGGTGACTTGGATAGGTTGGGTGAGTGGGCAGATACATGGCAGATGCAGTATAATGTGGATAAATGTGAGGTTATCCACTTTGGTGGCAAGAACAGGAAGGCAGATTATTATCTGAATAGTGTCAGATTAGGAAAAGGAGAGGTGCAACGAGACCTGGGTGTGCTTGTACATCAGTCACTGAAAGTAAACGTGCAGGTACAGCAGGCAGTGAAGAAAGCTAATGGCATGTTGCCCTTCACTACGAGAGGATTTGAAGTTAGGAGCAAGGAGATCCCACAGCAGTTGTACAGGGCCCTGGTGAGACCACATCTGAAATATTGTGTGCAATTTTGGTCTCCTAGTTTGAGGAAGGACATTCTTGCAAATGAGGGAGTGCAGCGTAGGTTCACCAGGTTAATTCCTGGGATGGCGGGACTGACATATGATGAAAGAATGGGTTGACTGGGCTTGTATTCATTAGAATTTAGAAGGATGACGCTGGATCTTATAGAAACATATAAAATTCTTAAAGGATTGGACAGGCTAGATGCAGGAAATTTTTTCTCATTGTTGGGTGAGTCCAGAACCAGGGGTCACAATTTAAGAGTAGGCTACTTAGGACTGAGATGAGGAAAAAACTTTTTCACCCAGGGAGTTGTGAATAGTTTAGTTTAGAGATACAGCGTGGAAACAGGCCCTTCGGCCCACCGTGTCTGCGCTGACCAGCGACTAACACTATCCTACACACACTAGGGACATTGTTTACATTTACCAAGCCAATTTACCTACACACCTGTACGTCTTTGGAGTGTGGGTGGAAACCAAAGATCTCGGAGAAAACCCACGTAGGTCACGCGGAGAACGTACAAACTCCGTACAGACAAGCACCCGTAGTCAGAATCAAACCCGGGTCTCTGGCGCTGCATTCGCTATAAGGCAGCAACTCTACCGCTGCGCCACCGTGCCGCTCGGTATCTGTGGAATTCTCTGCCACAGAAGGCAATGGAGGAAAATAGTGAGATTAAACGAGAACTTACCAGTTTGAAGTTTGATCTGTATTTTATGAGGAGTTACGATGAGGGATTACGTGAAGAACCCTCTCAGTGCGCAGGCGCGGCATACTTATCATCCAGGTATGCCATGACAATTAAACCCAGGAGTTTAATTTTCTCATGACATGGGTGGCTGATGCCTGTTACTGGGTGAGTTAATAATCCTGGATCACTGGGAAAGACCATTGGTGACTCAACCACCATGTCATGTAGAACCGGGAACCATGGCTGTGTAGGCCAGTCGGGCACCATCAAAATTCCAGAAGCAGAGTCCATCTGTATTTTGCAAAGTACCCGACTGATGAGGCAGAAGGGAGGGAAAGCATAGAAGAAGAACTTTCCCCAATCCAGCGTGAAGGCATCTAGCCCTGCTGCCTCTGGGTCTGGTTCCCAAGCGACATACATAGGTAACTGGTGATTTAGTCGTGATCCAAATAAATCGATATCTGGCGTTCCATACTGCTTAATAACTTTAGCAAATACTTTAGGGTTTAACATCCATTCGATGTTATCATTGAATTTGCGTGACCTGGTGTCTGCCACTGTGTTTAGCTTACCTGGTAGATAAGTAGCTGATAGCCAAATATGTCTTTCGACACACCATTGCCAAATCACATTGACCAATTTGTCGCATGATAATGATTTTATGCCGCCCATATGGTTAATATAAGCCACCACCGTAGTATTATCAATCTGTAACCGAACATGCAAGTGCTGCATAGTAGATACATATGCTTTTAAACCATAAAAGGCTCCCAACATCTCTAGATAGTTAATGCCCAGTGTCAGTAGTAATGATGACTCTAGGTTAGTCCATCTACCACCTGTGCTGGATATGGAGTTAGTTGCTCCCCAGCCTTGAGCACTGGCATCTGTTTGAAGAACTAAAGTAGGGTTAGTGATGATGATAGAGCTGACACTATGCCAAACATTTTCTGCCCACCACTGTAGCTCTGATATTGCTTCAGTGGGTAATTTCATGACACGATCATAGTGACCTGTATGTCGTTTTAGTGCCTGTACCTTTGCTCTTTGTAAATTTTGATAGTGCAAAGGTCCGAATTGTGTAGCCGGAAATGCTGCTACCATTTTCCCAATCACTCTTGCTACTTGTCGAATAGTTGGTCGTTTGTTGACCATTAAATTGTTGCATGATTGCGCTAATGCAACCATTTTTTCCTTTGGCAAGGTAACAGTCATATGGACTGAGTTAATTGTGAAGCCCAGGTAGTCCATGATAGTGGATGGCTTCAACTTAGATTTATCTGGATGTATGACGAACCCCAGAGTTTCGAGGAGCTGTTTTGTAGCTGATACTGCTGCCACAGCCAATTCCTTCGTTTTCCCTACTATCAGAATATCATCCAGGTATGCCATGACAATATGTTTTTGTTTTCTTAGTATTGCCATGGCTATTTTCAATATTTTGGTGAATAATCTTGGGGCCGAAGTTAGCCCATTGGGCAATGCTTTGTACTGCCACAGCTGCCCCAACCAGGTAATTTTAGGTATCTGCAATGATCTTTGTGTATGGGGACTGAATAGTACGCATCTTTAAGATCAATGCTTGCCATGAAATATCCTTTGGAAATCAGTTGTTTGGCAGTAACAAATGTTTCCATTTTGAAATGTATATACTCAACAAACTTATTTAGTGATCTTAAGTCAATGAGGATGCGACATCCCCCATCTTTTTTGGTTTTAGTGAATATATTTGATACAAATTCCAAAGGTTCATGTTTGGTCTTTTCGATGACCCCCTTTGTCCCTCACGTTTCTCTTTGACGGAGGGAGAAAATACCCTTTGGGGCCAATGCTGAACTGGCGGCGATTGTTCTGACATGAACTGAATTTTATATCCCCTAATGCTGTTGAGTATATACTTGTCACTCGTGATAGTAACCCATGCTTCTTTAAACAAGTGTAATCTCCCCCCTGTTAGTAACGCACCCTTATTCTCTATATGCTGGCAGGAACCAGACCCACCTACCTCCATGGTTATTGGTGTTTCTTTTGTTTCCTGATGTTTTTGTAGGCTTTGCCTGTCTGACGTGCTGGCGATGTTGGGGGGTGGCGCATTTTCCATGGGGTCCGCTGTGGGCCCTGATCTAAAAAAGATCTTTGGGGATAAAATGCGGTCCCCGAGCTTTCACCAGTCCCATATTGAGGACGTCGACTGGTGGATGCCATGGGGTGCTGCCGCTTGGGTATTGCAGCTCTTGGTTTGCTCGTCCCGGGGCCTGCCCTCATGAGGCCGAAAGATTTCGCTGCTTCCTCCATGTCCCTCAGTTTTTTATTGAGGTCTTTCCCAAATAACAGAGCGTCCGTCTCTGCAGCTGGGGCTCTGCACAACCCAGCAAATTTGGGATTGAGGGCAGGTCTTATGTTTTCCCGCCGGAGATTGTTGATTTCAAATTGTGTGTTGCACATCAGTGCCAGCACATCCTGCTGGCACGTATCCATCTCCGTACTGTCCACTGAACGAGCAAAGGCTGTAATGGCCGACGTCAGGAGCCTTAGGATCCGCTGTAGCTTGACTTCATGGTTACGCATGTTTGACCCCACGTGCCCCCAGATCTGGCTGTTCACAGTCTTCACTCTGAGGGCCTCACAGTTCTCTGGTGCTGTGTAAAGTTCAAGCGCCTCAAGAAGTACCTTCTCCTGTAAGGGCTTATTTGACAGATGATTGATGCTGGCCGCCATTTTTGGTTCCAGCGGTCTTCCAGCCCGTGGGGTTGCTACATAGCGGTCCACGACACCCAGCAGCTCTTCCTGCTCCTGCACCCCTTGCATACTGCCGAATTCGTCCGCCAGCCCCTGTTCCAGACCAGCCCAACCCTGGTCACCAATGCTAGCCTCCAGTAATGAGGGAGCAGAGGGCAGTGCACAAGACACTGTGGAGGAGGTGCCTGACCTACCTCTGCGAGAACGCTCCTTCTGCGTATCCCACTGGAGCATCTGCTCCAAGAGCTGTTGTAAGCTCTGGCGGCTGTCTCTCCTCCGTGTAGGTGGAGACATGTCCCCATCCGACGAATCAGAAATGACCGGCCGGATACTTTTCCTCATGGCTTTCCTCCCTGTCTGCTGTGCAGGCATTAGCGGGACTGGGCTCGGCTCGGTCTCGGGGATAGCGGAGCGCTCTATGTGCGTTCCTGCCGCCTGTTGCTGCCCCCCTGAGATTGAACGCTCCTCTGGTGGAGATGAGCTGGGGGCAGTTCTTTTGGAGAGTCTTTTCTTCTGTGTACTCATTTTGTAAGAACACGTCTCCTACTCTCCTTCTCCGTTAGACTAGTTCAGCATACTTACCCAACGGTCCGTCTTTTAATCTGCAGCCGGAGAGCCTTCCTCCAGCTGCCGCCGCTGTTGCACTGCTGGCGTAAATGCCGCGCCTGCGCATTGAGCGGGTTCTTCACGTAGTCACTCACGTGACTCCGAAGTAAAATTCACTGGATGTTTTCAAGAGAGCGTGAGAATTAGCTCTTAGGGCTAAAGGAATCAATGGATATGAGGAGAAAGCAGGAAAGGGGTACTGATTTTAGATGATCAGCCATAATCATATTGAATGGCAGTGCTGGCTCGACGGGCTGAATAGCCTACCCCTGCACCTATTTTTCTATGTTTTTATGTTTCTATTAAATCTATTCCCCTTCACCTTAAACCCACGTCCTCGTCCTCGATTCACTCACTCTGGCCAAGAGACTCTGTGCATCAACCAACACCTGAAATTAAGTTGACTTGAGTTGAGTTGAGTTTAGTTCATTGTCACGTGTACCGAGGTACGGTGAAAAGCTTTTGTTGCGTGCTAACCAGTCAGTGGAAAGACAATACATTGTTACAATCGAGCCGTCTACAGTGTACAGATACATGATAAAGGGAATAACATGAATAACCTTCCTACACACATGGCCCGTTTTCATAGATAGACACACAATGCTGGAGTGACTCGGCGGGACAGGCAGCATCTCTGGAGAGAAGGAATGGGCGGCGTTTCGGGTCGAGATCCTTCTTCCTCCTTTCTGCCTCATCAGTCGGGTCTTACGCAAAATTACAACAAGACTCGGATGTGGTATTTTGGTAGTGCCCGATTGGCCTACTCAACCATGGTTCCCTGTGATTCTCGACATGGTCTTGGAACCATGTATCTCCATTCCGAAACAGCCAGATTTGTTGATCCATCCTGTAAGGGGCGAAAGCCACCCATGCCATGACAGGACAAATCTGTTGATTTGTAGAATCTAAAAAGACCACTACTGGACCTGGGGCTGACGGACCGAACTATGAATATGATCACGGCGGCTCACAGGCAGCCCACGAAACAACAATATCTGGCATACATCAGGAAGTGGGAGAAATATTGTTCAAGGACCAACATCTCGTACTGTACGGCGAACGTAACGTCCGTTCTGGAATTCCTGGCTAGCCTTGACTATGATGAAGGGCTCAGTTATAGTGCCATAAACTGCGCCAGGAGTGCCCTTTCAGTATATCTGTGGCAAGGATCAGAGCGTCACTCTGTTGGGTCTCACCCACTGGTAACCAAACTAATGAGGGGAATATTTAATACCAATCCCCCTAGGACCAGGTCTTCCCATATCTGGGATGTCAGTGTAGTCCTTACGCTGCTGAGGAGTTGGTCACCAGCAACAGCCCTGTCCCTGCAAAGACTAACTCAAAATATAGTCATGTTGATAGCTTTGGTTTCGGCACAACGAGGCCAGTCACTACATAAATGAAGGCTGGACACGATGGCTATTTCAACTAGCAAAATAACCTTTTTCATCTACGAATTGGTAAAACAGAACAGACCGGGATCATCAGGCTTCAAATTGGAATTCAGAGCATACCCGATAAATGATCGTATATGCGCTATGACGCATTTATTACAATACATGAAGGTCACTAAACAGCTCAGAGGCAAGGAAATGGTATTACTGCTCAGCCATAAACAGCCCCATAGAAGGGTATCTGTACAAACTATTTCTAGATGGCTTAGACAGGTTTTGGGGGCTGCTGGGGGTGGATACTAACATATTTAAATCTCATTCCACCAGGGCTGCAGCTGCATCGGCAGCTATGGGATTGGAGGTACCCATGGACCACATCCTGGGGACAGCAGGATGGTCCAAAGAAAAAACCTTTCAGCAATATGCGACAAACCTGCGACGTTTGCAGAATCTATTTTAAGTTCTGTACTATGATTTACCCCATATAAAAGGGGCTATAATTTTGTTTGTTAAATAAATTCATCATGATTTTCAATGTCTGATTCATGTTTGAATATGTTAACATAATTCCTCCCTTAGTCAATTACGGCAGTCTGTGAGGCATGGACTCGTTCCACGGCATGAAATCACAGAGCTTTAAAATCTTCACGTAGTCACTCACGTGACTCCAAAGTAAAATAGTAAGATTAAACGAGAACTTACCAGTTTGAAGTTTGATCTTTATTTTATGAGGAGTAACGTTGAGGGATTACGTGCCCTCCACGCCCACCCTCGATCATAAAGTCAACTGGTATCCTAGTTGTCTAATCTTACTATGTTCAGTTCACTTACTGTTATCTGTGATTTCACACTGCTGCTTTGAAGATTGACACGCATGCGTCCTGGCGGGGTCTTCACGTAATCCCTCAACGTTACTCCTCAAAAAATAAAGATCAAACTTCAAACTGGTAAGTTCTCGTTTAATTTTCTATTAATGTTCATAGTTTTGTCCGAGCCAAGTTTAATAGCCTGATGGCTGTGGGGAAGTAGCTATTCCTGAACCTGGTCGTTGCAGTCTTCAGGCTCCTGTACCTTCTACCTGAAGGTAGCAGGGAGATGAGTGTGTGGCCAGGATGGTGTGGGTCCTTGATGATACTGCCAGCCTTTTTGAGGCAGCGACTGCGATAGATCTCCTCGATGGAAGGGAGGTCAGAGCCGATGATGGACTGGGCAGTGTTTACTACTTTTTGTAGTCTTTTCCTCTCCAGGGCGCTCAAGTTACTCGGATGGTACTTTGGACAGGTCAGGATTGTCACTAGGAGCAACAGACACAGAGGTGAGGGGAAGACAAGCGGAGCGAAGATAATTAACGTGTCAATCCTCCCCCCAAGTGGTGATCTTGCCAGTGGACCAGTTTACGGTGGGCTTGTGAGTAGTCAGCCAAGGCCGACCCAGAACGACAGGGACAGGAGGTGAATTTAGCTGGAGCAACTGAATTCTCTCCTGGTGGTTTCCGTTAACACAAAGTTCTAGAGGGAGAGTAGAGAGTGAGGCCATCCCATTTATTCTTCCATCGTGCACTGGCTTGGTGGGGCTCATCTACTTTAGTGGGAATCTGAATATTTCTGAGCAATAGTGATATGGATGAAGCTATCATCTGCCCCCGAGTCAATCAGAGCACTAAGTTTCAATAGCGGGTCTCCAAAGCGTACTGTAATCGGAGTGAGTCTTGTGGAAATAGGAGGGAGTTAAACCTTGCTCACCCATAATCCCTCTCTTGCTGGGGAGGGTTGGCTTTTACCGGGCAAGCAGCGATGAAGTGTCCGGGACCTCCACAGTAGAGATAACTCCTCTCCCTTATGCGTCTCTGGCGCTCGGCCTCACTCAGCCTGGTGCGGCCAATCTGCACAGGTTCCCCCTCCACTGGATCAGGACCGGGATGCATTGGGCTCCTTCTTCCCGAGGGAAGTGAGACAACCAGCTCACTATGGCGAGAGGCCTGTGATGGGTAAGGGCACTGTTTGAGAGCTGCTGACAGCTTGTCTCACTTTCGCTCTCAGAGCCGGTTATCTATCCAGATGGTTAAATCAATCAGCTCGTCCAGATCCAAGGGAAGGTCCCGTTGAAGCCAACTCATCCCCAGGTTCCCGTTGAGCCCATGGATGAAGATACTGAGCAGAGCGGTATCACACCAACCGCTCTCCAAAGCAGTGGTTCGAAAATCAATGGCGTAATCGGCAACAGAGCATAACCCCTGGCGGAGATGCAGCATCCTCTGGGCTGCCTCTCTTCCGATCAAAGGGTGGTTGAAAATCTTTCTCAGCTCTGCCGAAAAACAGGCAAGGTCCTGGCAGAAGTCTAGCTGTCTCTCCCAGACAGCTGTACCCCAGGCTGAAGCATGTCCTGACAGCAGGGAGATGGCATGGGCCTCTTCGTAGCGTTCTGCGCTGAAGCGAGACGGTTGTAGCTAAAAAAAACAAAGAGCACTGGGATAGGAATGACCTGCAGGTAGAAGGATCACCATGGTTTCAGCTCAGGGGAGGAGTGTGGAAAGAGTCTCAAGTGTCTGGGGGCGTGGCAGGTGTGACAAACACAAGAGATTAGTGCGCAAAATTAGAGCACATGGTATTGGGGGTAGAGTATTGACATGGATAGACAGGCAGCAAAGAGTAGGAATTAATGGGTCCTTTTCAGAATAACAGGCAGTGACTAGTGGGTTGCCGCAAGGCTCGGTGCTGGGACCGCAGTTATTTACAATTATACTGTATATTAACGACCTAGACAAGGGAATGACGGTAAATGTAACATCTCCAAGTTTGAGGATGACACAAAGCTGGGTGGCAGTGTGAGCTGCGAGGAGGATGCTATGAGGCTGCAGGGTGACTTGGACAGGTTGGGTGAGTGGGCAGATACATGGCAGATGCAGTATAATGTGGATAAATGTGAGGTTATCCACTTTGGTGGCAAGAACAGGAAGGCAGATTATTATCTGAATAGTGTCAGATTAGGAAAAGGAGAGGTGCAACGAGACCTGGGTGTGCTTGTACATCAGTCACTGAAAGTAAACATGCAGGTACAGCAGGCAGTGAAGAAAGCTAATGGCATGTTGCCCTTCACTACGAGAGGATTTGAAGTTAGGAGCAAGGAGATCCCACAGCAGTTGTACAGGGCCCTGGTGAGACCACATCTGAAATATTGTGTGCAATTTTGGTCTCCTAGTTTGAGGAATGACATTCTTGCAAATGAGGGATAATTCCTGGGATGGCGGGTCTGACATATGATGAAAGAATGGGTTGACTGGGCTTGTATTCATTAGAATTTAGAAGGATGAGGGTGGATCTTATAGAAACATATAAAATTCTTAAAGGATTGGACAGGCTAGATGCAGGAAAAATGTTCTCGTTGTTGGGGGAGTCCAGAACCAGGGAGTCACAATTTAAGAGTAGGATACTTAGGACTGAGATGTGGAAAAAACGTTTTCACCCAGGGAGTTGTGAATAGTTTAGTTTAGAGATACAGCGTGGAAACAGGCCTTTCGGCCCACCGGGTCTGCGCTGACCACACACTAGGGAATTGTTTTCCATTTATACCAAGCCAATTTACCTACACACCTGCACGTCTTTGGAGTGTGGGAGGAAACCAAAGATCTTGGAGAAAACCCACGCAGGTCACGCGGAGAACGTACAAACTCCGTACAGACAGCACCCGTAGTCAGAATCGAACCCGGGTCTCTGGCGCTGCATTCGCTATAAGGCAGCAACTCTACCGCTGCGCCACCGTGCCGCTCGGTATCTGTGGAATTCTCTGCCACAGAAGGCAATGGAGGCCGATTCACTGGATGTTTTCAAGAGAGAGTGAGATTTAGCTCTTAGAGCGAAAGGAATCAATGGATATGAGGAGTACTGGGGTTCTGATTTTAGACGATCAGCCATGATCATATTGAATTGCGGTGCTGGCTCGACGGGCTGAATAGCCTACTGCACCTATTCTTCTATGTTTTTATGTTTCTATTAAATCTTTTCCCCTTCACCTTAAACCCATGTCCTTGTCCTCGATTCACCCACTCTGGGCATCACTTGTGTTACTCTAACTTCAACCAGCACCTGAAATTAAGTTGAGTTGAGTTGAATTGAGTTTAGTTTATTGTCACGTGTACCGAGGTACGGTGAAAAGCTTTTGTTGCATGCCAACCAGTCAGTGGAAAGACAATACATGATTACAATCAAGCCATCCACAGTGTGCAGATACGTGATAAAGGGAATAACATGAATAACCTTCCTACACACATGTTTAAGAAAGAACTGCAGATGCTGGAAAAATCGAAGGTAGACAAGAATGCTGGAGAAACTCAGCGGGTGAGGCAGCATCTATGGAGCGAAGTAAACGTTGCATATTCCTTCGCTCCGTAGATGCTTCCTACACACATGGCCTGTTTCCATAGATAGACACAAAATGCTGGAGTGACTCAGCGGGACAGGCAGCATCTCTGGAGAGAAGGAATGGGCGACGTTTCGGGTCGAGATCCAACTTCAGACTGAAAATCACAGGAAAGGTAAACGAGAGGTATAGACAGCGATGTGGAGAGATATCCATGCTGCATCTATCTCTAGACAAGAGTAACCAGCGTGAAAGTAAATGACCTGAAAGTATGTGCACAGCTTTGCGAAACTTTCAACCCCTTTGCTTTAAGACCTGTGGACGAGCATAACTGTGAAATTGTGTAGCCCTCTGATGCGGAAGATGCTTCAATGTGCAATGGGAGATGGATGGTGATGTGCCAACATTGGATATCTGAGGCTTGGATAGTGGCCAAGCACCGCTAAAGGCCTTTCCATGAGAACTGGGCATGGCTCCACCAACAGTCCAGATGTTGACATTGACCAAGGCTCCCCTCAGGGTGAACTTGTCCCTAGTTTCAGGAAGGAGAAGGAAGAGTACTCTCAGTGGAGTCCACGGCCCATCTGCTTGGTGATGTGTGTGCAAACTATAAATACATCCCACTATCAGCGATATACACTGAACCATTCCTGTGACTGATGAGGCTTTCTCTCTTACACGGCAATGCAAGGACATTGTCGAGCTTCTCCTTGAAATAATTTCAACGGAGGTGAAAGAACTTTGGACCCCGACGATCGCATTAGGGCGGGACGATGGCGCAGAGTTGCTGCCTTACAGAGCTAAGCAGCGCAGGAGACCCGGGTTCGATCCCGACCATGGGTGCTGCCTGTGCGGAGTTTGCAGGTTCTCCCCGTGACCTGCGTAGGTTTTCTCCGAGATCGTCGGTTTCCTCCCGCACTCCAAAGACATGCAGGTTTGTAGGTTAATTGGCTTGGTGTAAGTGTAAATTGGCCCCAGTGTGTGTAGGATAGTGTTAGTGTGCGGGCATCGCTGGTCGGTGCGGACTGGACGGGCCGAAGGGCCTGTTTCCGCGCTGTATCTCTAAAACGAGAGCTAAAACCTCACAATATTTTAAAAGCTCAATGTTTCCTTCATCAAACAGGTGCTCTTCCCCTCCAGTGCAAAGAGCTGGAAGAAAGGGAATATTTTCTCAGGTTGCTAACTCAGTTAAAATAAACCTCCTCGGGGTAGCTTCCAGTGCATAACCTTGATCCTATCGGAGGAGAGTATTCGGAATGGAAGATAATTCGCATGGAGTGAATCTTTCTACCTTTGCCTTCTTCTCTCTGAACTATCTCTGGAATTCTCTCCCTCGACCTTTTCGTACTTTACTGCATTCCTTCAAACTCACCTCTTCGACTAAGAGGGGGCGGAGATGGACTTGGAGGGGAAGATGCTCCTCAAACTGCGGAGCATCCTGGACAATACAGCTCACACCCCCTCCATGACACACTGGTCAACCTGAGGAGCACCTTCAGCAGCAGACTGGTTCCACCAAGATGCAGCACGGAACGCCACAGGAGATCCTTCTTCCCTGTGGCTATCAAACTGTACAACTCCTCCACCTTCTGTCGTGGGGTAGACTGACTGAAAAAGACTTAATAGGAATCTGAGGGGTAACTTGTTCACACAAAGGGTGGTGGGTGTATGGAACAAGCTGCCAGAGGAGGTAGTTGAGGCAGGGACTATCCTAACATTTAAGAAACAGGTTTGGAGGGATATGGACCAAACGCGGGCAGGTTGGACCAGTGTAGCTGGGGCATGTTGGCCTGTGTGGGCAATTTGGGCCGAAGGGCCTGTTTCCACACTGTATCACTCTGACCAGAAGATCATAAGACATAGGACCTGCTGAGTTACTCCAACTGTTTGAGCCTGTTTATCTGTTGACAAGAGGCATGTCTTATTAATGATGAGAGCATTCTTATGAACCTTCCTTGTCCTATGGATGGGTCAATTTGTCCGTTACCATAAGACGATGAGACATTGGAGCATAATTAGACCATTCTGCTCCATTAAGTCTGCTCCACCATTTGACATGGCTGATCTATCTTTCCTTCTTAACCCCATTCGCCTGCCTTCACACAATCTGCCACAGGCAATGATGGTCCAATTCTACACGGCCGTCGTAGAGTCTGTTCTCACCTTCTCCATCATGGTCTGGTTTGGCTCAGCCACCAAACACGACACCTGGAGGCTGCAGCGAATCGTCCGATCAGCTGAGAAGGTTATTGGCTGCAACCTTCCCTCCATTGATGAGCTGTACACTGCACGGGCCAGGAAGCGAGCGGGCAAGATCATCTCTGACCCCTCTCACCCTGGCCACAAACTCTTTGAATCACTTCCCTCTGGAAGGCGACTCCGGACTGTCAAAGCTGCCACAGCCAGACATAAAAACAGTTTTTATCCATGAGTAGTTGCTCTACTCAACAGCCAAAAATCTGTAGCCTCCCTTTGATCTGGTATTTTGTTGGTTCACATGCTTGATCAAGGGTGTTTTATCATTAATGTTTTATTATTATTAATGTTTAGTGTTTTCTGAGTCATTCGTAACTGTCACTGTATGTCATGTTGTTACTTGTGGGCGGAGCACCAAGGCAAATTCCTTGTATGTGAATACTTGGCCAATAAACTTACTTACTTCTCCCCCTAACTTCTGATGCACTTATTAGTCATGAACCTATCAATCTCCGCTTTAAAAATACCCAATGGCCTCCACAGCCATCTGTGGCAATGGATTCCACAGATATACCATCCTCTGGCTAAAAGAGTTCAAAGGCATGATCACAAATGCAAATCATTGCACAAGCTGGTACAAGTAGCAGACACAAGAGAATGTACCAGCTTTTCTTCCTGCATTAAAAAATCCTTCATACAACGTTGCCTTCCAAGATGGCGCCCAGCCCAGGCGTCTGTTTGCGTGCTGGCCACAGAAGCAGATCCACAATCATGTATTACAATCGCTCCACACTCGGAGATCTCCACTCCCACAGCAACATTGCTGACTTTAACTATGATCTTCTTTAAACTCCCCTCAGATACACTGTGAATGGCCCCGAATGTAATCATGCATTGTCTTTATGCTGAATGGTTAGCAAGTCTGTGGAATTCTCTGCCTCACAGACTGGGTGGAGGCCAGTTCTCTGGATAGTTTCAAGAGAAAGCTAGATAGGGCTCTTAAAGATAGCGGAGTCAGGGGAGATATGGGGAGAAGGCAGGAACGGGGTACTGATTGGGGATGATCAGCCATGATCACATTGAATGGCGGTGCTGGCTCGAAGGGCTGAATGGCCTACTCCTGCACCTATTGTCTATTGTCTATTGTCCATAACAGAAGCTTTTCACTGTACCTCGGTACGCGTGACAATAAACTAAACTGAGCTGAACTTCAGCGTTTCAACCTGGCTCTGATAGATTAGACACAAAATGCTGGAGTAACTCAGCGGGACGGGCAGCATCCCTGCATGGAAGGTGTAATGTAATGTAAATGCCAGCGCCCCCTTGAGGCCAGGAGTACAAGCTGGCGAGTTGGCCGGTGCCTCGGGACTGAGGTCGAGTGACCTTCTAGAAGTTTCTGTTAGTGTTGGAAATAAACGCTTCTTACAAGATGGCGTCGGTGTGTCGGACGCGCGCTCATTGTGCTCGTCACAACAGGCAAATACAACAAACGCAACAGAAGGAATGGGTGACATTTCGGGTCGAGACCCTTCTTCAGACTGAGAGTCAGGGGAGAGGGAGACACAGAGATAAGGAAGTGCAAGGTGTGAAAACGAAACAGCACCCATTCCTTCTCTCCAGAGAAGCTGCCTGTCCCGCTGAGTTGCTCCAGCATTTTGTGTTTATCTTCGGTGTAAACCAGCATCTGCAGTTCCTTCCTACTGATAGATTACTGCTGGCATGGGTTTATCATAAGCACTAACAAGGCTTTAGCTACATAAGAAATTACAATCACTCTTGCCCAACAGCTATGAGCAACCTGATATGAAATTACCAAAATGACCTTCAAAATCAGCAATGAAGCATTTATTGCTATAATTGAGGTATAATAATCAACTTAATTAAAAGGGACACAAAGTACTGGAGTAACTCAGCAGGTCAGACAGCTTCTCCCGGGAACATGAATAGATGACGTATCAGGCTGGGACCCTTCTTATATAACCATATAACCATATAACAATTACAACACGGAAACAGGCCATCTCGGCCCTTCTAGTCGGTGCCGAACACTTACTCTCACCTAGTCCCATCTACCTGCACTCAGACCATATCCCTCCTTTCCTTTCCCGTCCATATACCTATTCAATTTATTTTTAAATGATAAAATCGAACCTGCCTCCACCACTTCCACTGGAAGCTCATTCCACACAGCTACCACTCTCGGAGTAAAGAACTTCCCCCTCATGTTACCCCTAAACCTCTGTCCCTTAATTCTCAAATCTTGTCCTCTTGTTTGAATCTTCCCTACTCTCAATGGAAAAAGCTTATCCACGTCAACTCTGTCTATCCCTCTCATAATTTTAAAGACCTCTATCAAGTCCCCCCTTAACCTTCTGCGCTCCAAAGAATAAAGACCTATCTTGTTCAACCTTTCTCTGTAACTTAGTCGCTGAAACCCAGGCAACATTCTAGTAAATCTTCTCTGTACTCTCTCTATTTTGTTGACATCTTTCCTATAATTTGGTGACCAAAATTGTACTCCATACTCCAGAATTGGCCTCACCAATGCCTTGTACAATTTTAACATTACATCCCAACTTCTATACTCAATGCTCTGATTTATAAAGGCCAGCACACCAAAAGCTTTCTTTACCACCCTATCTACATGAGATTCCACCTTCAGGGAACTATGCACAGTTATTCCTAGATCCCTCAGTTCAACTGCATTCCTCAATTCGCTACCATTTACCATGTACGTCCTATTTTGATTTCTCCTTCTTCAGGAGCTGATTCTGTTTGCTTTAATAATATAGCGTTTTAAAAGATGAATATTGGTATCACGATGCCTAGTCATACGAGCAGCATCCGTGGAGGGAATGCGCAGGCGAGGCATTTAGGTTGGGACCCTTCTTCCTGACCCAAAACCTTGCCTGTCCATTCGCTCCACTGATGCTGCCAGACTTGCTGAGTTTATCCAGCACCTTGTGTTTTGATCATGATTCCAATATTACAGTTTCTTGTGTCTGTGCGGTAAAACTGCTTCATTTCCGAGACATCTGAAACATACACCCACCAACCATGTAAAACTTTTCCCTTCATCTTCCACAAATAGGGGGCGGCACGGTGGCGCAGCGGTAGCGTGGCTGCTTTACAGCGCCAGAGGCCCGGGTTCCATCCTGACTACGGGTGCTGCCTGTACGGAGTTTGTACGTTCTCCACGTGACCTGCGTGAATTTTCTCCGGGTGCTCCGGTTTCCTCCCGCACTCCAAAGACGTACAGTTTTGCAGGCTGATTGACTTGGTATAATCGTAAATTGTCCCTAGTGTGTGTAGGATAGTCATAAGGTCATAAGGTCCTAAGTGATAGGGGCAGAATCAGGCCATTCGGCCCATCAAGCTTACTCCGCCATTCAATCATGGCTGATCTATCTCCCTCTCCTAACCCCATTCCCCTGCCTTCTCCCCATAACCTCTGACACCTGTACTAATCAAGAATCTATCTATCTCTGCCTTAAAAATATATCTATTCTCTGCCGATCGCTGGTCGGCACGGACTCGGTGGGCCGAAGGGCCTGTTTCCGCACTGTATCTCTAAACTAAACTAAACTAATCCTGAAAGGGATAACAGGCTTAATTATAACAAACATTCATGACATATACACCAGTTAGCGATGGCAGTTCAACTTACGGGCTCTAGCGTAGGTGGCACAGTTAATGCTAAGAGGCGCAGCGGTAGAGTTGCTGCCTTACAGCGCCAGAGACCCGGGTTCGATCCTGACCACGGGTGCTTGTCTGTACCGAGTTTGTACCTTCTCCCCGTGACCTGCGTGGGTTTTCTCCGGGATCTTCGGTTTCCTCCCGCACTCCAAAGACGTCCAGGTTTGTAGGCTAATTGGCTTGGGTTTGCATACTTGGTACGAGTGTAAATTGTCCCTGGTGCGCGTAGGCTTGAGTTAGTGTGCGGGGATCGCTGGTCGGCGCGGACTCGGTGGGCAGAAGGGCCTGTTTCCGCGCCGCATCTCTAAAACAAAACTCCAGGGATCTAGGTTCCAGGTTCAATCCTGACCTCCATTGTTGCCTGTGTGGGGCAGACGCATTCTCCCTGTGAATGTTCAAGTTGCCCCCCCCGCTGTTTGTGCTTCCTCCCACATCCCATCGACATGCTGATCAGCTCATTAGTTACTGCAGACTACCGCTGGTATGTGTGGGTAGTGGTAGAATCGGTGGGAGTTGATGCGCAGGTGAATAGGTTGATGAGTTCACACGCGATCGGAGCAGAATCAGGCCACTCGGCCCATCGAGTCTACTCCGCCGTTCAATCGTGGCTGATCTATCTCTCCCTCTCAACCCCATTCTCCTGCCTCCCCCCCGACACCCATACGAATCAAGAATCTATCTATCTCTGCCTTGGACATATCCATTGGCTTGGACTGCAAGGCCATCGGTGGCAAAGAGTTCCCACAGATTCACCACCCTCTGAGTAACAAAGGTCACTGTGGAATGGGATTTTGGGGAGAAGGCAGGGGAATGGGGTTGAGAGGGGGAGATAGGTCAGCCATGATTGAATGGCGGAGCAGGCTTGATGGGCCGAATGGCCTAATGCTGCCCCTATCACTTATGCACATGAACTTATGAATGTGTGCGTTAAAAGTCGCACCAAATGCATTGTAGGTCTAAAGTCTCCAGTGGGGTAGAGATGAATCGGACCGTAGCCGAGGTTATGGAGAATCCTGATAACAGAGGGGAAGTAGCTGTTCCTGAGCCTGCGCTGCCCTCTTCCAAGCTTCTGTATCTTCTGCTGGATGACACTGGGGCGGGACACGTCTTTGATCATAATGGAAGACAGAGAGACACCTCAACTTGGACTTTGTCTTCTGGTCTAGATGATATCACAATAAAAAGAAAGGATATGAGGGTGGGGTAATGAGTCAGGAGGATGAGGGGTGATCGTATAGAGGTGTATGACATCATGAGAGGAATAGATCGGGTAGATGCACAGAGTCTCTTGCCCAGAGCAGGGGGATTGAGGACCAGAGGGCATAGGTTTAAGGTGAGGGGAAAAAGATTTAATAGGAAACTGAGGCTGATGGGCCTGTCCCACTTGGGCGATTTTTAGGCGCCTGCAGGAGATTATGCAGTCGCCACATGGTCGGCGCATGTTCGTGGGTGGGTGCCGGGGAGTCGCCATCATGGTCGTGAGGAGTTCCCGCATTCTCGTCGCGGCCTCGTTATGGTCTGAATTTCACTCAGACAGCGCTTACCCCGCTTGTCCTGTCCCCCTCCTGCATAACGGGCTGGTGAAGGAAGCGATGTGTGTGTGTGTGTGTGTGTGTGTGTGTGTGTGTGTGTGTGTGTGTGTGTGTGTGTGTGTGTGTGTGTGTGTGTGTGTGCGTGCGTGCGTGCGTGCGTGCGTGCGTGCGTGCGTGTGTGTGTGCGCGTGTGTGTTCCACTCTGACAGTCGCCGTTCCAGTTGACGGTTTTTTAGGCGACTGCTGGCAACTTGACAGTCGCCAGCAGTCGCCTGAAAAATCGCCTAACGGGCCCATAACTTTTTCACACAGAGGCCGGTGGGTGTATGGAACAAGCTGCCAGAGGAGGTAATTGAGGCTGGTACCTATCCCCCGTTTAAGAAACAGTTAGACATGGATAGGACAGGTTTGGAGGGATATGGGCCAAACGCAGGCAGGTGGGACTAGTGTAGCTGGGACATGTTGGCCGGTGTGGGCAAGTTGGACCGAAGGGCCTGTTTCCATGCTGGACCACTCTATGATATTAATACATCTGAGCCATTGCATTACTGGAGAGCCTTGAAGCCTACATTAAGGCTGGCGCTGAGACCAAAATGGATCGAACCTGGGTCTCTGTTCCAGGATACCCGGAACCTGTTCCAAAATCAGTTGTAACCTCACCGCCAGATCTAGCTGCAAATTAGTATTAGGAGTTAACCACAGACTAGTTGCTCAGGAAACAGTGGGGCAGCTCACACAGCAAGCTGACGGTCTGTTCAGGGAACACCGACCACGCCTTTTGTAGTCGACACACTGGCTTTGGGAAGTTTTATTGGAAGGCAGAAGGGAAGTTAATGTCAGTGGTCTGTGGCAGCAGCTGTTCCACGGGACCCAAGCCTCTCGATCTGACCTTGCATTGAATTTGGTATTTCATTTAAACCCCGACTTCAATGAGTTGATTATCTTTTCCTAATCTCTTTCAAGTTCCACTATGTCTTTATGATTAACCTGTGCACTGCAGACTATACACCACTGGGCTGAGTTGCCTGTTCACTGTGGCTAAAAACCATTCCCCTCCAGACACCATTTATATGTTACCGTACCTTGACCTTTCATTTGTAGCAGGCTCCTGTTTTGCATTTGTGAGCAGTGCCTGTGTCTGAAAAGACCATCATGGTCGTTTTTGAAGCCTTTCATCAAGTCAAGTCAAGTGAGTGTATTGTCATGTGTCCCTGGTAGGACAATGAAATTCTTGCTTTGCTTGAGCACAACAGAACATAGTAGGCATTTACTACAAGGCATTCTATAAATATATACACAATGGTCAATATACTGATAAAGTGCAAATAACAGTATTGGCTAGTAAAGTTCAGTGTTATGTCCGAGCCAGGTTTAATAGCCTGATGGCTGTGGGGAAGTAGCTGTTCCTGAACCTGGTCGTTGCAGTCTTCAGGCTCCTGTACCTTCTACCTGAAGGTAGTAGGGAGATGAGTGTGTGGGCAGGATGGTGTGGGTCCTTGATGATGCTGCCAGCCTTTTTGAGGCAGCGACTGTGGTAGATCCCCTCGATGGAAGGGAGGTCAGAGCCGATGATGGACTGGGCAGTGTTTACTACTTTTTGTAGTCTTTTCCTCTCCAGGGCACTCAAGTTGCCGAACCAAGCCACGATGCAACCAGTCAGCATGCTCTCTACTGTGCACCTGTAGAAGTTAGAGAGAGTCCTCCTTGACAAACCGACTCTCCGTAATCTTCTCAGGAAGTAGAGGCGCTGATGTGCTTTCTTAATAATGGCATCATTGTTCTCGGACCAGGAAAGATCTTCAGAGATGTGCACGCCAAGGAATTTGAAGCTCTTGACCCTTTCAACCATCGACCCGTTGATATAAACGGGACTGTGGGTCCCCATCCTACTCCTGCCAAAGTCCACAATCAGTTCCTTGGTTTTGCTGGTGTTGAGGGCCAGGTTGTTGTGCTGGCACCATATGGACAGTCGCTCAATCTCTCTTCTATACTCTGACTCATCCCCATCAGTGATACGTCCCACAACAGTGGTGTCATCAGCGAACTTGATGATGGAGCTCGCACTATGTCCGGCTACGCAGTCATGAGTATAGAGTGAGTACAGCAGGGGGCTGAGCACGCAGCCTTGAGGTGCTCCCGTGCTGATTGTTATCGAGTCTGACACATTTCCACCAATACGAACAGACTGTGGTCTGAGAATGAGGAAGTCGAGGATCCAATTGCAGAGGGATGCGCAGAGACCCAGTTCTGCGAGTTTGGTAACCAGCTTGGAGGGGATGATTGTGTTAAATGCCGAGCTGTAATCGATGAATAACAGCCTGACATATGAGTTTTTGTTGTCCAAGTGGTCCAGAGCGGAGTGGAGGGCCAGCGAGGTCGCATCCACCATTGACCAGTTGTGGCGGTAAGCGAACTGCAGTGGGTCCAGGTTTTTGTCGAGGTAGGAGTTGATCTGCGTCATGATCAACCTCTCAAAGCACTTCATCACCACAGGCTTTAGTGCCACAGGTCGATAGTCATTGAGGCACGTTACCTTACTCTTCTTGGGCACTGGTATAATTGATGCCCTTTTGAAGCAGGTGGGGACCTCAGACCTCAGAAGTGAGAGGTTGAAAATGTCTGTAAAAACTCCAGCCAGTTGGTCCGCACAGGTTTTTAGAACGCGACCAGGTATACCATCAGGTCCAGGCGCTTTTCGAGGGTTCACCCCTCTGAAGGATTTCCTGACGTCGGCCTCTGTGACTGAGACTGAAATACCATCACAGCGAATGGGAGCTCGGCAAGGCACATCGGTGTTCTCCCTATCAAAGCGTGCGTAAAACGCATTGAGCTCATCAGGGAGTGATGTTTCGCCGACATTCGAGCTGCCTCCTGATTTCGCCTTGTAAGAGGTGATTGCATTCAGGCCCTGCCACAGCCGCCGGCACTGGGCCTGTACTCGCTGGAGTTTAGAAGGACCAAGAGGGGACCTCATTGAAACGTACCGAATAGTGAAAGGCCTGGATATAGTGCATGTGGAGAGGAGGTTTCCCCTAGGGTGGCACGGTGGCGCAGCGGTAGAGTTGCTGCCTTGCAGCGCCTGCAGCACCGGAGACCCCGGTTCGATCCTGACTACGGGTGCTGTCTGTACAGAGTTTGTACGTTCTCCCCGTGACCCCGAGATCTTCGGTTTCCCCCCACACTCCAAAGACGTACAGGTATGTAGGTTAGTTGGCTTGGTGTATGTGTAAATTGTCCCTAGTGTGCGTCGGATGATGTTAATGCGCGGGGATCGCTGGTCGGTGCAGACTCGGTGGGCCGAAGGGCCTGTTTCCGCGCTGTATCTCTAAACTAAACCAAACTAATCTAGAGGGAGAGTCTAGAATTAAAGGACGTTTCTTAAGGAAGGAGATGAGGAGGAATTTCTTTTGCCAGAGGGTGGTGAATCTGTGGAATTAATTGCCACAGAAGGCTGTGGAGGCCAAGTCACTGGATATTTTTAAGGCAGCGATAGATAGATTCTTGATTAGTACGGAATTCTGGGGAGAAGGCCGGAGAATGGGGTTGAGAGGGAGAGACAGATCAGCCATGATTGAATGGCAGAGTAGACATGATGGGCCGAATGGCCTAATTCTGCTCCTATCACATATGCACATGAACTTATGAATGTGTGCGTTAAAAGTTCCACCAAATGGTAGGTGTATTGGAGGAGTTTACTGCTGAAAGGATCAAGCTGAACCCTATTAGTACATTTTTCTTACATTGGAAACAACAGTGAGCTGACGTTAGGATATTGGAGAGGGTATGTGGCGGTGTTCCCAACTCTGAAAGCCCCACTCCTGAAAAATTGGCACAAATTCTTTGCAGTACCAAATGGATCTCAGGACAGCGACCTCCGTCAACGTCAGCAAGGTGAAGGAGGTGTGGTGGAATACATTAGGTATCAATGGTGCTGAAGATAGATCTAAAGTGCTGTTTCAGTATCTCAGCGGGTCAGGCAGTGTCTCTGGAAAAAAAAGGGATGGGTGAGGTTTTGGGTCAGGACCCTTTAGAGAAGGACCCAGTAGTCGATGAGACCGCATTTAGAATATTGTGTTCAGTTCTGGGCACCATGTTATAGGAAAGATATTGTCAAGCTTGAAGCGTCAAGTTCAGAAAAGATTTACGAGGATGTTGCCAGGACTAGAGGGTGTGAGCTACAGGGAGAGGTTGAGTAGCCTGGGTCTCTATTCCATGGAGCGCAGGAGGATGAGGGGTCATCCTATAGAGGTGTACAAAATCATGAGAGGAATAGATCGGGTAGATGCACAGAGTCTCTTGCATAGAGTAGGGGAATCGAGGACCAGAGGACATAGGTTCAAGGTGAAGGGGAAAAGGTTTAATAGGAATCCAAGGGGTAACTTTTTCACCCAAAGGGTGGTGGGTGTATGGAACAAGCTGCCAGAGGAGGCAGTTGAGGCTGGGACTATCCCAACGTTTAAGAAACAGTTAGACAGGTACATGGATAGAACAGGTTTGGAGGGATATGGACCAAACGCAGGCAAAGTGGGACTAGTGTAGCTTGGGACATTATTGGCCGTTGTGGGCAAGTTGGGCCGAAGGGCCTGTTTCCACACTCTTTCACTATGACTCTATGACCCGAAACATCACTGATGGTTTTTCTCCAGAGATGCTGTCTGGCCCGCTGTGTTACTCCAGCATTTTGTGCCTATCTTTGGTATAAACCAGAAGGTTCGACCAGCTCCGACCCAGGGTCCGATCACCCGGCGCGGGGGAGCTGAGATCCCCCCCGATGTGCGAGCTTGATCGCCCCAATGCAAAGGGCCCGACTACCGGCTGCGGGAGCCAAGATCGCCCCCGTCAACGGAAGGTTCGAGGAAGAACAAATCAGGGAAGAAGATTGATCTTTTTTTGCCTTCCATCACAGTGAGGAACGTGGGAGAGTCGCTGTGGTGGATGTTCATGTTTAAAAAATTATCGGTATGGTATCAGTTATCGGTACGACGGTACGGCAAATCGAATCCCTCGTAGATTGCAAAACATACTTGGCTGATAAAGCACTTTTATGATTATGATTGTTCTCCCTGCTCCCATCAGGCACAAGACACTCAAGCCTGAAAGCACATACCACCAGACTCAGAGGCAACACCTCTTCCCAGCTGTTCATGTTCGCGTTAACGGAATAGAATTAGGCCATTCGGCCCATCAAGTCTACGTCGCCATTCAATCATGGCTGATCTCTGCCTCCTAATCCCATTTTCCCGCCTTCTCCCCGTAACCCTTCACACCCGTTCGAATCAAGAATTTGTCTATCTCTGCCTTAAAAATATCCACCGACCTGGCCTCCACAGCCCTCAGTGGCAATGAGTTCCACAGATTAACTTCCCTCTGACTCAACAAGTTGCTCCTCACCGCCTTTCTAAAAGAGCGCCCTTTATTCCGGAGGCTGTAACCTCCGGTCCTGGACTCTCCCACCAGTGGAAACATCCTTTCCACACTCACCCTATCTATGCCTTTCATTATTCTGTATGTTTCAATGAGGTCCCCCCTCAACCTTCTAAACTCCAGCGAGTACAGGCCCAGTGCTGTCAAACGCTCATCAGAGCTGGTGGGGGTGGGGAGAGAGGAACAATTCCAAGACTGTTTGGAGTCTGTAGACTGGGCAATGTTCAGGGACTCGGCAACGGACCGGAATGAATACGCCACAGTCGTTATAGACTTCATAAAGAAATGTGTGGAGGACTGCGTCCCAACAAAAACCTTCCGAGTGTTTCCTAACCAGAAGCCTTGGATGAACCATGAGATCCGCACTCTTCTGAAGTCCAGATCCCGGGCATTCAGATCTGGAGATACAGAGGTCTACAACAAGTCCAGTTACGACCTTGGTAAGGCCATCAAAAAGGCCAAAAGGGACTTCTGCTCCAAGCTGGAGGATGAGACAGATGTTCGGCAGCTGTGGCGGGGCTTGAATGCCATCACCTCCTACAAGGCAAAATCAGGAAGCAGCTCCATTGTCAGCGAAGCATCACTCCCTGACGATCTCAATGCGTTTTACGCACGCTTTGATAGGGAGAACACTGATGTGCCTTCCCGAGCCCCCATTCGCTGTGATGGTATTTCAGTCACAGTCACAGAGGCCGACGTCAGAAGATCCTTCAGATGTGTGAACCCTCGAAAAGCACCTGGACCTGATGGTATACCCGGGCGTGTTCTAAAAACCTGTGCGGACCAACTGGCTGGAGTTTTTACGGACATTTTCAACCTCTCACTTCTGAGGTCTGAGGTTCCCACCTGCTTCAAAAGGGCATCAATTATACCAGTGCCCAAGAAGAGCAAGGTGACGTGCCTCAATGACTATCGAGCAGTGGCACTAAAGTCTGTGCTGATGAAGTGCTTTGAGAGGTTGATTATGGTGCACATCAACTCCTACCTCGACAAGAACCTGGACCCACTGCAGTTCGCTTACCGCCACAACAGATCAACGGTGGATGCGATCTCGCTGGCTCTCCACTCCGCTCTGGACCACTTGGACAACAGAAACTCATATGTCAGGCTGTTATTCATTGACTACAGCTCGGCATTTAACACAATCATCCCCTCCAAGCTGGTTACCAAACTCGCAGAACTGGGTCTCTGCGCATCCCTCTGCAATTGGATCCTCGACTTCCTCATTCTCAGACCACAGTCTGTTCGTATTGGTGGACATGTGTCAGACTCGATAACAATCAGCACGGGAGCACCTCAAGGCTGCGTGCTCAGCCCTCTGCTGTACTCACTCTATACTCATGACTGCTTAGCCGGTCATAGTGCGAACTCGATCATCAAGTTCGCTGACGACACCACTGTTGTGGGACGTATCACTGATGGGGACGAGTCAGAGTATAGAAGGGAGATCGACCGATTGACCAAATGGTGCCAGCACAATAACCTGGCTCAACACCAGCAAAACCAATTGTGGACTTTGGAAAGGGTAGGATAGGGACCTACAATCCCTTTTATATCAACGGGATGATGGTGGAAAGGGTCAAGAACTTCAAATTCCTGGGCGTGCATATTTCCGAAGATCTTTCCTGGTCCCAGCACACTGATGCAATTATTAAGAAAGCACATCAGCGCCTCTACTTCCTGAGAAGATTACGGAGAGTCGGTATGTCTAAGAGGACTCTCTCAAACTTCTACAGGTGCACAGTAGAGAGCAGGCTGACCGGTTGCATCGTGGCTTGGTTCGGCAACTTGAGCGTCCAAGAGCGGAAAAGAATGCAGAAAGTTGTGACGACTGCCCAGTCCATCATCGGCTCTGACCTCCCCACCATCGAGGGGATCTATCGCAGTCGCTGCCTCATAAAGGCTGCCAACATCATCAAGGACCCACACCATCCTGGCCACACGCTCATCTCTCCGCTGCCATCAGGTAGAAGGTACAGGAGCCTGAAATCTGGTACATCCAGGTTCAGGAATAGCTACTTCCCCACAGCCATCAGGCTATTAAACTCGCCATCAAACAAACTCTGAACTATAACAGCCTATTGCACTTTATCTGTTTATTTATGTGTGTATATATATGGTCTATGCTATATAGACACACTGATCTGTTCTGTATTTATGCTTACAATACTCTGTTGTGCTGCAGCAAAGCAAGAATTTCATTGTCTTATATGGGACACATGACAATAAACTCTCTAGACTTGACTTGTTTACCCACTTATTCCTTTTATCAGACCTCGGAAAGGTCCTTCCATGAGATAGTGTACAGTCCCAATTCTCTGGTGTACATAGTTTGTATTTTCTGCTGAGAACTATATTAGGGCCTGCCCCGCTTTCCCGAGTTACTCACGAATTCTCCCGAGTTTTCCCCTTGATTCAATCTCGGAGAATTACGGTAATAGCCAGCCGTAGGTACTCGGGGCTATTTTCTTTACTCCTGGACACTTTTCAACATGCTGAAAAAAACGTCCCGACTTACCTGATGCCCCGAGTACCTACGGCTGGCATGATGAGCCGCTACGAAATATCTAGGGACGCCCGCGGACTGGCTACGGACATTCTCTGAGTTTGAATCAAGGGGAAAACCCGGGAGAATTCGTCAGTAACTCGGGAAAGTGGGACAGGGGCTTATTTTGTACCTTTGCGTCTATATTGCGCACTTTGTGTCTGTACGGAGTTTGCACGTTCCCCCTCAAACCTGCGTGGGTTTTCTTCGGGAGCTCGGCCAGTTGGTTAACTGGCTGGGTACAACTATAAATCGTCCCTAGTGTGTGTCGGACGGTGTTAATGAGCGGGTGGTCGCTGTGTTGGCGCCGACTCGATGGGCCGAAGGGCCCGTTTCCGCGCTGGGTCTCTAAATTAAAACTGAAAAGACGGAAACCGATTAAGAATTCTCAGGGGATTAAGGCAGGGCTATCCTGTTTAAAATAAATGAGCCAACACTTTGTAACTATAATGGCAATCAGAAGATCTGAGCAATTAAAGCCAAAATCGTCAAGCAATTTTAAGAAGGCAGATCAAAGCCATCGTAAAACCACCGGTACACATCTGCACTATTGATAAGTAGTGTACTTATGGGTTTAGATTGATGCACTGATTGTTCTCCTTGCCCCAACACGTCTCGGCATGTACGTTTCTGCTCCGCACTTATTAATCCTTACCTGAAAGGCTTAAGCAGAGAATTACGTGGGTCATTTTACCCCAGATCAACCCTTCCTTTCAGAGAGCCTTTCAATAGCCACGGTGGGTAGTTACTGAGGACATTGGCCGTTTAGTTCCCGGTGAGCCTACAGTATTGAGTGCAACAGTGGAAATTCATCTTTCCCCTTTGATGTGGTTTTCTGCGGGTTCCTTTCATCATCACAAAAGGCCAAATGAAACCTCAAGAGTGAAGGCACTGTAAAGGACAATAGGCTTGAGCTTTGACGGTGCTGGGCCTCTGCTCGCTGGAGTTTAGAAGGAATGGGAGGGGGGGATCCTCATTGAAACTTACCGAATAGTGAAAGGCCTGGATAGAGTGGATGTGGTGAGGATGTTTCCACTTGTGGGAGATTCTGAGACCAGAGATGCTAGACTCTCCCACTCGTAGACTCTGGAGCTTGGCAACAGGACCTTTGGCCCATCGGGTCTATGCCGACCATCAGAGGGTGGTGAATCTGTGGAATCCTTTGCCACAGAAGACCGTGGAGGCCGTCAGTGGATATTGTTAAGGCAGAGATAGATGGATTCTTGATTAGTGTTGATGCCAGGGGTTATGGGGAGAAGGCAGGAGAATGGGGTTAGGAGGGAGAGATAGATCAGCCATTAGACAATAGACAATAGACAATAGACAATACACAATAGACAATAGGTGCAGGAGTAGGCCATTTGGCCCTTCGAGCCAGACTGCCATTCAATGTGATCATGGCTGATCATCCACAATCAGTACCCCGTTCTTGCCTTCTCCCCATATCCCCTGACTCCGCTATCTTTAAGAGCCCTATCTAGCTCTCTCTTGAAAGTATCCAGAGAACCGGCCTCCACCGCCCTCCGAGCCAGAGAATTCCACAGACTCACAACTCTCTGTGTGAAAAGGTGTTTCCTCATCTCCGTTTTAAATGGCTTACCCCTTATTCTTAAACTGTGGCCCCTGGTTCTGGACTCCCCCAACATCGGGAACATGTTTCCTGCCTCTAGCGTGTCCAAACCCTTTATAATCTTATATGTTTCAATAAGTTCCCTCTGATCCTTCTAAATTCCAGAGTATACAAGCCCAGCCGCTCCATTCTCTCAGCATATGTCAGTCCCGCCATCTCGGGAATTAACCTTGTAAACCTACACTGCACTCCCTCAATAGCAAGAATTATTGAATGGCGGAATAGACTTGATGGGACGAATGGCCCAATTCTGTTCCTATTACATGATCCCTTCATCATATGATCTTGTGCCTATCCACACTGATCCCACTTCCCTGCATTACTTCAATGTCCATCTCTGACCTGGTCATTCAAGTATCTGTCAGAGTCATAGAGTCATTGAATCATTCAGCATGGAAACAACGGCCAACTTGCCCACATTGGTTAAAGTGCCCCATCTACACTCGTGCCACCTGCCCGCGATTGGCCCATATCCCTCTAAACCTGTCCGATCCATGTACCTGTCCAAATGCTTCTCAAACGTTGCGATAGTCCCTGCCTCAACTACCTCCTCTGGCAGCTCATTTCAGTAGCCAACCATTCTTTGTGTGCAGAGCTGTCCCTCATATCGCCTTTGAACCTCGCTCTCACCTTGAACCCATGGCCTCTAGTGTTAGACACCCCTATCATGGCAAACAGGTTCTAGCTAATTACGGGTGGCACGGTGGCGCAGCGGTAGAGCTGCTGCCTTACAGAACCAGAGACTCCAGGTTCGATCCTGACTACGGGTCGCTGTCTGCACGGAGTTTGTACGTTCTCCCCGTGACCTGCGTGGGTTTTAACCGGGAGCTCCGGTTTCCTCCCCGGTCTCCAAAGACGTACAGGTTTGTAGCTTAAATGGCTTCTCTAAAAGTGTAAATTGTCACTGGCGAGTGTCGGGCGGGGTTAGTGTGGGGGAATCACTGGTTGGTACGGACTCCGTGGGCCGAAGGGCCTGTGTCCGCGTTTTATCATCAAACTAAACTAAACCAATGCACTATCTTTGCTTCTTATAAATTCATCTTGTCACTTCTCAACCTCCTTTTTTTCACGGGAAAACAGACCCAGCCTCTCCAATCACTCCCCATAACTCAAGCCCTCAAAATCCCACGGGAAAGAGAGGCAGAGAGTGAGAGAACAGAGAGTCAGTCCGACAGAGAGTGAAAGATGAGAGAGACGGGCAGAAAAGACAGACAAACCCTAGACGGACGGACAGACAGACAGACGGACAGAGGAAAAGAAAGAAAGATTTAAAAAAACAGAGAGACAAATCAACAGAAAGAAAGAGTTTCAGAAAAAGAGAGAGTGGGAGAGAGGGAGAGAGAGAGGGGGAGAGGGAGAGGGGGGGAGAGGGAGGTAGAGGGGGAGAGGGGGAGAGGGGGAGAGGGGGAGAGGGGGGAGAGGGAGAGAGAGGGGGAGAGGGAGAGGGAGAGAGGGAGAAGGAGAGATGGAGAGGGGAGAGAGAAAGAGAGAGAGCGAGGGAGAGGGAGAGGGAGAAGGAGAGGGAGAGGGAAGAGGGAGAGAGAGAGGGAGAGAAAGGGAGAGGGGGAGAGAGAGAGAGAGGGGGATGGAGAGAGAAAGAGGGAGAGAGGGGGAGAGGGAAGAGAGGGAGAGGGAGAGGGAGAGAAAGGGAGAGGGGGAGAGAGGGAGAGGGAGAGAGAGAAAGAACGGGAGAAGGTTGAGAAAGACAGGAGAGACATAACAAGAAACAGAGACAGAGAGGCAGGCAGTCAGGCAGAGACAAATGACAAAGGGAGAAATGAAGGGGGAGATATTGAAACAGAGTGTGGGAGATAAAATACTTTATAATGTAGCATCAATTATGTGTAGAAACCAGATGAAGGGTTAAAATTTCCAGAACAGCCAGAGAACGACACTGCTCTGTTTAAAATAGCACAATTGTCAGGACTGACTAATTAAATGCCCAGCGTCTCCTTATGAAAAGTCACCCCCTGAGCTTCATGTAGTACTTCATCAGTAATGACAAGACACTCTAAACTGCGTGCTCAAGTCCCCAGAGCAGGTTTGAACCTTCCACCTGCTTCCTCAGGGGGGGGGGCGGAGGAGGTGGGGGATGGGGCGCGGGGCTGGGGGGACATTTTATGTTTTATACAGGGACGATTGCTGGTGATGTGGCTATTAAAACCTTATCCATCCACATCCAAGCCTGTACCTTTCCATAAGTTCATCTTCATAAGTGATAGGAGAAGAATTAGGCCGTTCGGCCCATCACGTCTACCCCGCCATTCAATCATGGCTGACACCTCTAGTTTTTTCTACGAGAGTCAAGAATGTTTTATTGACATATGTCCCAGATAGAACCTGAAATTTTCATATCTCTAGATTCCCTCTCCCCCGACTCTCACTCTGAAGAAGGGTCTCGACCCGAATCGCTGCTTAATACATTTCTCCGGTGATGCTGCATGACCCGAGTCCATGAGTTACTCCAGCGTTTTGAGTCCGTATCCAAGTTATATTGAGAATGTACAATGTCTACAACTTAGTTTAGCTTCGAGATACAGCGCGGGAACAGGCCGTTCCGCCCACCGAGTCCACACCGACCAGCGATCCTCCACACACTAACGCTATCCTACACACAAACGGTACAATTTACAATTATACCAAGCCAATTAACCCACAAACCCGTATGTCTTTGGAATGTGGGTGGAAACTGGAATCCTGCACCAGCATTCCCAAGTCCCTTTGCACCTCCGATTTACGGATTCTCTCCCCATATAGAGAATAGTCTACGCCTTTATTCCTACGACCAAAATGCATGACTCCCCACTTCGTCACACGATATTCCATCTGCCACTTCTCTGCCCACTCTCCCAACCTGTCCACGTCCTTCTGCAGAGTCCCTGCTTTCTCTACACTACCTGCCCTCCCTCCTATTTTTATATCATCCGCAAACTTGGCCACAAGCCTTCAAGCGTCCAAATCATTAATATACAAAGTCAATGGAGTGATTAAAAATGGCAAGCATCCTGAGAATCCAGGTGCAGTACTCAACCTTGCAAATAGAAATGCTTGGTGATCCACGAGCAAAGTCCAAATCAACAAACGGTCCCATTTTCATTTCCAGATATCTGAACATTCCTGGCTGAGGAATGAAGACCAATGCAAGGAGTGCCAGCAGAACCTGAACACACTGGAGGCAAATCACCAGGGGCTGTTGAGCTCCCTACAGGTAAGCTGGCATTGTCCCATCAGGAGGTCCAGAGACCAAAAGAAAAAGTAGTCTAGGCTTCCACCAACAGGATGCTCAGCATAGATACATAGATACATAGACAATAGGTGCAGGAGTAGGCCATCTGGCCCTTCGAGCCAGCACCACCATTCAATGTGATCATGGCTGATCATCCCCAATCAGTACCCCGTTCCTGCCTTCTCCCCATATCCCCTGACTCCGCCAGCCCTGAGAGCTCTATCTAACTCTCTTTTGAATGCATCCAGTGAGTCAGCCTCCACTGCCTTCTGAGGCAGAGAATTCCACAAATTCACAACTCTCTGTGTGAGTTTTTCCTCATCTCAGTTCTAAATGGCCTACCCCTTATTCTTAAACTGTGGCCCCTGGTTCTGGACACCCCCAACATCGGGAACATGTTTCCTGCATCTAGCATGTCCAATCCCTTAATAATTTCCTATATTTCTATAAGATGCCCTCTCATCCTTCTCATCCTTCCAGTGAATACAAGCCCAGTCGCTCCATTCTTTCATCATATGACAGTCCCGCCATCCCGGGAATTAACCTGATGAACCTGCGCTGCACTCCCTCATTAGCAAGAATGTCCTTCCTCAAATTAGGGGACCAAAACTGCACACAATACTCCAGGTGTGGTCTCACCAGGGCCCTGTACAACTGCAGAAGGACCTCTTTGCTCCTACACTCAACTCCTCTCTTTATGAAGGCCAACATGCCATTAGGTTTCTTCACGGCCTGTTGTACCTGCATGCTTACTTTCAGCACTTGGATAGGTTCATCATCGACTGAGCCTACAGATTCACGGGCACTGGCTGGCCGGCTAAAGGAACGGCAGAAGGGGCGGTGTGGTGGCGCACCGGGAGAGTTGCTGCATTACAGCGGCAGAGACCCGGGTTCTCAATTTTACTGAAGCCAATTAATCTGCAAAACTGCACACTCTTTGGAGTGCGGGAACACAACAAAGATCTCGGAGAAAACCCACGCAGGTCACGGGGAGAACGGCAAACTCCGTACAGACAGCACCCGTAGTCAGGATCGAACCTTAAAATTAGGGCACATGGTATTGAGGGGTAGAGTGCTGACATGGATAGAGATGTGGCTGGCAGACAGGAAACAAAGAGTAGGGATTAACGGGTCCCTTTCAGAATGGTAGGCAGTGACCAGTGGGGTACCGCAAGGCTCGGTGCTGGGACCGCAACTATTTACAATATACATCAATGATTTGGATGAAGGGATTCAAAGTAACATTAGCAAATTTGCAGATGATACAAAGCTGGGTGGCAGTGTGAACTGTGAGGAGGATGCTATGAGAATGCAGGGTGACTCGGACAGGTTGGGGGAGTGGGCAGATGCATGGCAGATGAAGTTTAATGCGGATAAATGTGAGGTTATCCACTTTGGTGTCAAAAACAGGAAGGCAGATTACTGTCTAAATGGCGTCAAGTTGGGAAAAGGGGAAGTACAACGGGATCTGGGGGTCCTCGTTCATCAGTCTATAAAAGTAAGCATGCAGGTACAGCAGGCAGTGAAGAAAGCGAATGGCATGTTGGCCTTTATAACAAGAGGAGTCGAGTATAGGAGCAAAGAGGTCCTTCTGCAGTTGTACAGGGCTCTAGTGAGACCACACCTGGAGTATTGTGTGCAGTTTTGGTCCCCTAATTTGAGGAAGGACATTCTTGCTATTGAGGGAGTGCAGCATAGGTTTACAAGGTTAATTCCCGGGATGGCGGGACTGTCATATGCTGAGAGAATGGAGCGGCTGGGCTTGTACACTATGGAGTTTAGAAGGATGAGAGGGCATCTTATTGAAACATATTAGATTGTTAAGGGTTTGGACACGCTAGAGGCAGGAAACATGTTTCCGATGTTGGGGGAGTCCAGAACCAGGGGCCACAGTTTAAGAATAAGGAGTAAGCCATTTAGAACGGAGACAAGGAAACACTTTTTCTCACAGAGAGTGGTGAGTCTGTGGAATTCTCTGCCTCAGAGGGCGGTGGAGGCCGGTTCTCTGGATACTTTCAAGAGAGAGCTAGATAGGGCTCTTAAGGATAGCGGAGTCAGTGGATATGGGGAGAAGGCAGGGACGGGGTACTGATTGGGGATGATCACATTGAATAACGGTGCTGGCTCGAAGGGCCGAATGACCTACTCCTGCACCTATTGTCTATTGTCTAACCCAGGTCTCTGACACTGTGAGGCAGCCCTGTTATAGTCATAGAACCATACCGCATTGAAACAGGCCCTTCGGCCCAACTTGCCCACACCGGCCAACATGTCCCAGCTACACTTGTCCCACCTGCCTGCGTTTGGCCCATATTCCTCCGAACCTGTCCTATCCATGTACCTGTCTAACTGTTTCTTAAACATTGGGGTAGTCCCAGCCTCAACTACTTCCTCTGGCAGCTTGTTCCATAAACCCACCACCCTTTGTGTGAAAAAGTTACCCCTCAGATTTCTTTTAAATTAGTTCCCCTTCACCTTGAACCTATGTTCTTTGGTCATCGGTTCACCAAATGTTCCAAGGGATTTGATTTTAGTGCAAAAACACCATGTTTAATTTTCATGGCACAATGTGAATTGGATATCTATATAGCTGGACTGAGCCAAGATGATTTTCATTTACATCCAGCTTCAGGTCCTTGTCAATGGTTCATGACTGTTTCTAACCAAACTGGCATCTTGCACAATAGAGGTGTAACACAGGGCCATCATTTCATTAAGGCGAGAAGATTACATTCCTGCATTTCACCCTTGCCTTTAGTGTCAGGGGTTAAGGGGAGAAGACAGGAGAATGGGGTTAGGAGGGAGAGATAGATCAGCCATGATTGAATGGTGGAGCGGTCTTGATGGGCCAAATGGCCTAATTCTGCTCCTATCACTTATGACCTTTAGGATGTCTGGTCTTAGACTTAGACTTTAGAGATACAGCACAGAAAGAGGCCCTTCGGCCCACCGGGTCCGCGCCCTGCACTGGGCAAGAGACTCTGTGCGCCTACCCAATCTATTCCTCACATTGTTCCAGATTCCAACATCTGCAGTCTCATCTCCACTGAGAACAGCAATGGGAAATTAATTGCTGCAGTTGTGCTTTACTTCACCGTGGGACAGCCCTGAGGTACTGTAGAAACACGGGGCTTTCCACTTTCTGTACATATGTCAACTGTTCACAAGGTGGTCCAGGGAGTCATGGACAAGCAATGCTTCCACAAGAGAACTCTGGTGCCAGGGAGTTTGTTCCTCCACCCTTCCCACGACATTTATTTATCCCTGGAGAGAGATTGGTCTGCCAACAGTCATACAACACAACAAGATATAAATGAAACATGAAATTAAAGGGAAGTCCAGGATTGGGGATGTGCAAGGATTGGGGAGTGGGGGGGGAGTCAGTCTACCCCACGACAGAAGGGGGAGGAGTTGTACAGTTTGACAGCCACAGGGAAGAAGGATCTCCTGTGGCGTTCTGTCCTGCATCTTGGTGGAACCAGTCTGTTGCTGAAGGTGCTCCTCAGGTTGACCAGTGCGTCATGGAAGGGGTGAGGTGCATTGTCCAGGACGCTCCGCTGTTTGCAGGAGCATCCTCCCCTCCAAGACCATCTCCAGTCAATCCAACTTTATTTTGGGCGGCACGGTGGCGCAGCGGTAGAGTTGCACCGGAGAACCGGGTCCGATCTTGACTACGGGTGCTGTCTGTACGGAGTTTGTGCGTTCTCCCCGTGACCTGCGTGGGTTTTCTCCGGGTGCTCCGGTTTCCTCCCACACTCCAAAGACGTACAGGTTTGTAGGTTAAATGGCTTCGGTAAAAATTGTACATTTCCCCTAGTGGGTAGGACAGTGATATTGTACGGGGATCGCTGTTCGGCGCGGACTCAGTTTGCGATGGAGTTTGAGTTTGAATTTAGTTCATTATCACGTGTACCGAGGTGAAAACCTTTTGTTGCGTGCTAACCAGTCAGCGGAAAGGCAATACATGATTACAGTCGAGCCATCCACAGTGTACAGATACAGGGATGAAGGGAATAACGTGAATAATATTCAGTGCAAGACAAAGCGGAAGGGCCTGTTTCCGCACTGAATCTCCGAACTGAGGCTAAACTAAACGACTTATTTTTTTTTCAAACAAGGTTCCAGGAATGAGATCAGACGTTATCGCCAGGCAGATTTGGCCCAGCAGATGTTTTTATTTGTGACTGAGTTAATGTTTTATTTAGTTGAAATGTGCACAATTGTTGGGCTGAAGAAATATGGGGAGCGAGGCGTGAGTAATGTGGCTGCAATGTTCTCCAGGCTCCTGGATGATATCATAGACCCCAAGGACACAGCTCGAGTGACTGACGAATATAATCTATTCAACCCTAACCTGCACCCCCTCTGAGAAGTGAGTTATACACTTACTCACTGCGGTCTACATTGTTTTACTGAATGTCCCACATGATCGCTGAAAGAAAATGACCCAGTTTGTAACATCCTCAAAAACTAGTTTAGACGAGTTTAGATTCGAGGTACAGGCCCACCGAGTCCGCGCCGACCAGCGATCCCCGCACATTATCACTACCCTACACACACACACACACACTGGGGAAATTTTTTTACATTTATACCAAGCCAATTAACCTCCAAACCTGTATGTCTTTGGAGTGTGGGAGGAAACCAGAACGCCCGGAGAAAACCCACGCAGGTCCCGGGAGGGAACGTACAAACTTCGTACAGATAAGCAACTGTAGTCAGGATCGAACCGGGGTCACTGGCGCTGTGAGGCAGCAACTGAACCAGCAAACATAGGCATAAGGTGGGAAGGAAAAGATTTAATAGGGACTTGAGGGGCAACTTTTTCATTCAGAGGATGATGGGTATATGGAATGAGCTGCCAGAGGAGGTAGTTGAGGCAGACACTATAACAGCATTTCAAAGACTGGGGGAGTTAACATGGATAGGAAAGGTAGAGAGGGATATGGGCCAAACATAGGAAAATGGGACTATCTAGATGCAACGTGATCGACATGGACGGGTTGGATCAGTGGGTGTGTTTACTTGCTGTACGACTGATTAAGCATCTGAGACGTACAGAATGACAACCACCAGCGACTTTTGCGAACAAAGATGTTCTGTTTAAAAGATGGTGATGTGGAATTATCTAGCATAAGGTAACTTTAACCGGTATTAAACACTTGTGAACTTGGTGGCCACCAAAACCCCAAAGGCGAATTTTGAGGACATCTTGTCCATTGCCAAATTGTTAGACGGGCATGTGTTCATCATATCCATCATCCCAGTGTGCATTTTCCAGGTTTCCGATTGGTTTCTCCATATGGCAGATAGAATCACAGTCAAACAGCATGAAAACAGGCCATTCGGCCCAGCTCATCCATGCCGACCAAGGTGTTCCATCTAAGCTAGTAAAATCAGCCCGATTGGTTCGGCCCATATCCCTTCTGCCCACGTATCTGTCCAAGTGTCTTTCCAGAACCAGGGGCAACAGTCTTGGAATAAAGGGGAGGCCATTTAAGACTGAGGTGAGAAAAAACTTTTTCACCCAGAGAGTTGTGAATTTGTGGAATTCCCTGCCACAGAGGGCAGTGGAGGCCAAATCACTGGATGAATTTAAGAGAGAGTTAGATAGAGCTCTCGGGGCTGGTGGAATCAAGGGTTATGGGGAGAAGGCAGGCACGGGTTATTGATTGGGGACGATCAGCCATGATCACAATGAATGGCGGTGCTGGCTCGAAGGGCCGAATGGCCTCCTCCTACACCTATTTTCTATGTTTCTATGGTTCTATAGAGTTATGAGACTTCAAGAAATGTTATGTTCTGTCGAAGTCTGAAGAAGGGTCTCAAACAGGAGAATGGAGTTAGGAGGGAGGGATCGATCAGCCATGATTGAATGGCGGAGTAGACTTGAAGAGCCGAATGGCCTAATTCTGCTCCTGTCAAGTATGAACTTAAAACGAAAAGTCACCCATCCATGTTCTCCAGGGATGCTGCGACACCTGCTGAGTTACTCAAGCACTTTGTGTCTTGTTTTGTACTGCTGACATTACTGGGAATGCTGCATTTAATGCCCTTTTTTGCTTGCCTTTTGGTTGAGTTTTCTTGGTACCATCGATGTGTCGCCAGAGATGTGAGCTGCTGCCTCTGCCTAAATGTAGAGGATTTAAAAAATAAAAGTTTAGTTTAGTTTGGTTTAGTTCAGAGATACAGCGCGGAAACAGGCCCTTCGGCCCACCGGGTCCGCGCCGACCAGCGATCCCCCGCGCATCAATACTGTACTGCACACACCAGGGACAATTTGCACATGTACCTCGCCAATTAACCTGCACGTCTTCGGAGTGCGGGAGGAAACCGAAGTTCTCGGAGGAAACCCATGCAGGTCACGGGGAGAAGGTGCAAACTCCGCACAGACAGCACCCGTAGTCAGGATCGAACCCGGGTCTCCGGCGATGCAAGCGCTGTAATGCAGCAACATTACCGCTGCGCCACTGTGCTGCCCATTTGCCGATAGTGAAATTAAACTAGCCTGCATTTTACTTGACATATTACTTTTTTTACCTATAATATGGAGAACATTTCCACATCAACTGTTCCAGTGAATAGTGCTGTGCTCATTGATCAGAGATTAGTTAATACTGCAGTGCATTGAACAGAACTAAGCCTACATGCATGAAGAGATAACAGAGGCGGTGACATACTGGGCACGTATTTTAATTACACTTTTTACTTGCCCTTTCTCACTCTAATATTAAGTGTTTTGGCATCATCTTATAACAATCTGTACATAGAACTATCAATGTTCCGCTAGCAGTTTAGTTTAGTTCAGAGATACAGCGTGGAAACAGGCCCTTCGGCCCACCGAGTCCGCGCCGACCAGCGATCCCCGCACATTAACACGATCCTACGCACACTAGGGACAATTTACAAACCTGTACGTCTTTGGAGTGTGGGAGTAAACCGAAGATTTCAGAGAAAACCCACGCAGGTCATGGGGAGAACGTACAAACTCCGTACCGACAGCACCCGTGGTAAGGATCGAAGCCGGGTCTCTGGCGCTGTAAAGGCAGCAGCTCTACCGATGCGCCACCGTGCCGCCCTTTGATTTTATCGGGATGCATCGCGGCATGGTTTGGGAACAGCTCCTTCCAAGACCGCAATAGGCTGCAGAGAACTGTGGACGCAGCCCAGACCATCACACAAACCAACCTCCCTACCATTGACTCCATCTACACCTCACGCTG
Organism: Malacoraja senta; assembly: GCA_038087875.1. NCBI lineage: Eukaryota > Metazoa > Chordata > Chondrichthyes > Rajiformes > Rajidae > Malacoraja > Malacoraja senta. The sequence goes on from CM075995.1 coordinate 1,636,048, forward strand.
CCTCGGCAAGGCCGGCAGCATAATCAAGGACCAGTCTCACCCCGGTCGCTCCCTCTTCTCCCCTCTCCCATCGGGCAAGAGGTACAGACGTGTGAAAACGCACACCTCCAGATTCGGGGACAGTTTCTTCCCAGCTGTTATCAGGCAACTGAACCATCCTATTAACAACTAGAGAGCAGTCCTGAACTACTATCCACCTCATTGAAGACCCTCGGACAATCTTTAATCTGACTTTATTAGACTTTATCTTGAACTTAACATTATTTCCTTTATCATGTACGTGGACAGCTCGATTGCAATCAAGTGTAGCCTTTCTGCTGACTGATTGGCACGCAACAAAAACGTGACAACAAACTAAACTTGCCAAATGAAATATTGATTGCACAAATTACGACCAAATTATAATTCTTATTTTTTTTTTTTTTTTAATTTTTTATTTTTTAATTTTTTTTATTAGAAGTATTTTACATTACAGTTATCTGCAATAACATAACATAATTTTATACAATTCTTGTACCACTTCTGTTTTTCAACTTTAATAGAAAAAAGGATAGAAAGAGCTAGCAAAGACAGTCAGTGAGTGAATGAAAAAGTGGTCCAGGAACACTCTTGTGAACCTAAACCACAAGAAGTAGTTAAAGAAGAAAAGAAAAAAAAGAGAAAAAATAAAATAAGATAGGACAATATGAAAGGGATGTACCTACTTCTTATCTTTACTCACCCCTCGCCAGGTCCTGAAACCATTTATTATCAACATTTTGTTGCACCCTATGTTTGTAATAAGTCGATATATGGAGACCAAATCTTTGGAATTGGTCTTGTTTACCTGCTAGGAGGAATCTCATATCTTCTAAATGTAACAATTCCGACATATTAGAAGTCCACATTTTTATTGTTGGCGAAGGAGCATTTTTCCAAAATTTCAATATCAGTTTTTTTGCCGTTAATAAACCATAACTAAGAAAACTCCTTTGAAACGCAGTCAGCTCCAAACTTGCTTCTGTTGTTCCAAAAATAATCAGTTCTGCATTCGGTTTCAATTTTATTTTAAATAATTTAGAGAAAATTTCAAAAATGTCATTCCAAAATTTTTGAATTTTTATACAAAAGACAAAAGAATGTGCTATAGTTGATTCTTGGACTAGGCATTTATCACAGTTAGCAGAGGTATTAGGGTAAAATTTACTTAATTTAGCTTTTGAATAATATAATCTATGTAAAATTTTAAATTGAATCAGAGTATGTCTTACGTTAATCGAACATTTATGCACATATAATAGATGTCTATCCCAACTCTCTTTCGAGATTTTTATAGCTAGTTCCTGTTCCCATTCTCTTCTAATCCCGTCCGATGCTGGAATTTCTATGTTTAAAATGGAGTTATACAAGTATGATATTAAATTAGCTGATTCCGCTTTATTTAGCTAATTCTTATTTTCCATTGCCCAATGACTACACACAGTGCAGCCTGCCAGCTCCCAGAGTCAAAGCTAGATACATAATTGAGCAGTGTTGGAAGGAACTGCAGATGCTGGTTTACACCAAAAATGCTGGAGTAACTCAGCGGGACAGTTAGCATCTCTGGAGTCAATAGACAATAGACAATAGACAATAGGTGCAGGAGTAGGCCATTCGGCCCTTCGAGCCTGCACCGCCATTCAATGTGATCATGGCTGATCATCCCCAATCAGTACCCCGTTCCTTCCTGCCTTCTCCCCATATCCCCTGACTCCGCTATTTTTAAGAGCCCTATCTAGCTCTCTCTTGAAAGTATCCAGAGAACCTGCCTGAGGCGGAGGACGGTGGAGGCCTTCAGACTCGACCCGAAACGTCACCCATTCCATCTCTCCAGAGATGCTGCCTGTCCCGCTGAGTTACTCCAGCTTTTTATGTCTATCCAAGGTCAGGAAGGAACCCTGAGGCAGCGAGGAAGCAATTCTGCATCACTACGCCACTATTCTTGGCTTTCCATGTATTATTTCCTTAGTTGGGAACAATCAACTATGAAATCAAATTATCGACTGGAAAAGTTCGGGATGATGGATGTGCAAATCTCTCGATCGCTGGAGAAAAGGAATTGGTGATGTTTCGGGTCGAGACCATTCTTCAGACTGAGAGTCAGGGGAGAGGCAGAAATGGAGCGGGTTCGGGAACAAAGAGCTTCATTCAACATTCGTGAGGGGTTTGCCAGAGGACTGACTCACAGGACACCACTATAGCGGGGGGGGGGGGGGGGGGGGAGGATTCTTGCAAAGGTGATAGGACATGAGTATGTTTCAACCTTAAGAGTCATAGAGTCACAGAGTGATACAGTGTTTGGAACAGGCCCTTCGGCCCAACTTGGCCACACCGGCCAACATGTCAATAGACAATAGACAATAGTGCAGGAGTAGGCCATTCAGCCCTTCAAACCAGCACCGCCATTCAATGTGATCATGGCTGATCATCCCAGCTACACTAGTCCCACCTGCCTGCGTTTGGTCCATATCCCTCCAAACCTATCCTATCCATGTACCTCCAAATGTTTCTTAAGCATTGCAATAGTACCTACCTCAATTGCCTCCTCTGGCAGCTCGTTCCATACACCCACTACCCTTTGTGTGAAAATGTTACCCTCATATTCCTATTAAATCTTTTCCCCTTCACTTTAAACCTATGTCCTCTGGTCCTCGATTCCCCCACTCTGGGCTAGAGACTCTGTGCATCTAAACCTTCTGACATCAATTTATGTGCAGAAATGTCTAGCTAACAAACGCTCCATTGAATCTATACTCTCTGGGTTTTAGTGTGTAGGAAACACAGTGGTATGAAAAGTTGCCAGGACTAGAGGGTCTGAGCTACTAGGAGATGTTGAGCAGACAGGGACTCTATCCTTGGAGCGCAGGAGGATTAGGGGTGGTCTTTTCGAGGTGTACAAAATCATCAGTGGAATAGATCGGGTAGACGCACAGAGTCTCTTGCCCAGAGGCGGGGTATCGCACTGTATCTCTAAACAAATTTAAACTAAACTAAACTACTATGGACTTCTAACCACAGACTTCAGTTTTTTTTAGTCTTATGTTTAAGAAGGAATGGCAGATGCTGCTTTAAACTGAAGATAGACTCAAAAAGCTGGTGTAACTTAGCGGGACAGACAGCATCTCTGGAGAGAAGGAATGGGTGACGTTTCTGGGTCAAGACCCTTCTTCAGCCAGATAGATAGATTATTAATAAGTCGTGTGTCAGGGGTTATGGGGAGAAGGCAGGAGAATGGGGTTAGGGGGAGAGATAGGTCAGTCACGATTGAATGGCGGAGTAGACTTGTTGGGCCGAATGGCCTAATTCTGCTCCTATCACTTCTGATCTTACTTACGTATGATCTAACTATTTCATGGCGGACACAAGGAATTGCAGATGCAGGAATCTTGAGTAGAACACAAAGTGCTGGAGTAACACAGCAGTTCAGGCCGCATCTCTGGAGAACATAGAATAGGCCACGTTTCAGGTTAGGACCCTTATTAATGCAGAAAGAAAGAATTGCAGATGCTGGTTTATACCAAAGATAGACACAAAGTGCTGGAATTACTCAGCGGGTCAGGCAGCATCTCTGGAGAAAAACGATGGGTGAAGCTTCGGGTCAGGACATGGTCCAAAGAAGGGTTCCGACCCGAAACGTCACCTGTCCTTTTTCTCCAGAGATGCTGGCTGAACCGTTAAGTTACTCCAGCACTTTGTGTCTATGTTTGGAATCATTCCTCAGTCTGATTGTAGGAGGATGAGAAGGCTGGAATAGAGGTGGGGGCTGGAAAAAGATTGGCAAGTGATAGGTGGGTGCAGGTGAGGGAGGTGGGCGGGGGGGGGGGGGTTAGATTGGCAGATGGTTGGACAGAGGCTAGAGATGAAAAGGGGGCAAGAGGGTGAGAAATGGGAGGAAAGGAGACAAAGCAACTCAAGGGTCCTAATCTGAAATGCCACCTATCATGTCCTCCAGAGAGGCTGCCTGACCTGCTGAGTAACTCCAGCACTTTGCGTTGCAAAAATGTGATTGCTCCATTGGATTGTTAGCCCATTGTCACGTGTACCGAGGTACAGTGAAAAGCATTTTTGTTGCGGCTAACGCAGTCAGAGAAGAAGGGTCTCCACCCGAAACGTCACCCATTCCTTCTCTCCAGAGATGCTGCCCGATCCGCTGAGTTACTCCAGCTTTTTGTGTCTATCTTCAGAGAAAATACTATACATGATTACAATCATGCCCTCCGCAGTGTACAGATACAGACAATAGACAATAGGTGCAGGAGTAGGCCATTCGGCCCTTCAATCCAGCACCGTCATTCACTGTGATCATGGCTGGTCATCCCCAATCAGTGCCCCGTGCCTGCCTTCTCCCTAAGTCCCCTGACTCCGCTATGTTTAAGAGCTCTATCTAACTCTCTCTTGAAAGCATCCAGAGAATTATTGGCCTCCACTGCCTTCTGAGGCAGAGAATTCCACAGATTCACAACCCTCTGTGTGAAAAAGATTTTCCTCATCTCCGTTCTAAATGGCTTACCCCTTATTCTTAAACCGTGGCACCTGGTTCTGGACACCCCCAACATCGGGAACATGTTTCCTGCCTCCAGCGTGTCCAAACCCTTAATAATCTTATATGTTTCAATGATCCCCTCTCATCCTTCTAAATTCCAGAGTGTACAAGCCCAGCCGCTCCATTCTCTCAGCATATGTCAGTCCCACCACCCCGGGAGTGAACCAACTCCCTCAATAGCAAGAATGTCCTTCCTCAAATTTGGAGACCAAAACTGCACACAATACTCCAGGTGTGGTCTCACTAGGGCCCTGTACAACTGCAGAAGGACCTCTTTACAGCATCAAGGGAATAACGGTTAGCGCAGTTAGAGGACGAAATTCTGCTGGTGGGGCAGTTGAAATGATTGGAGCGATTGTAATGAGTGATTGCAGATCCACTTCTGGGACCAGCACGCAGACAGTCGCCTGGCTCTGGAGCCATCTTACCAGTGCATATGCCCATGAATGAACGATGCTTTATCACCACATGTGACAAGCCGCAGTGATATTCTTTGTTCTGCCTCCCCAAGGTATGCAAAGAGTCGCTACATAAAGGGCGCCGACAGAGTTACAAAGTATTCCGTTTTACACAAACCATTTTTAATACATTCCATTTGTGGTCCCCCTTAAAGGCCTGTCTCACGAGCCTGTGGCCATTGGCGGCAAAACGGGAAGAATCTGCCGCCATAGACCGTGCACTCGTGAGAACGCACAATTCCGGGGCCGTGCGGAGTTGTTCCCAACACCGCACGGTGCTAAAATAAAACCTACACTGTTGAAAAATATTTTCCTACCGCACAACCTCCACCAGTGATGCACGAGTGCGGCACGGCCGCCCGCACGGGCCGCCGCCAGTGTGGCTCGAGCGCCGTGCGTCAAACTTGCACTGCCACAACCTCCGCCAGTGAGGCACGTGTGCGGCACGGCCGCAGGCACAGCCACCGCTACAGCGCCGCGATCAGGACGGCCGCCGCCACAGCCGCCGCTCGTGAGTCACGTGCGGCGGGCCGACGTCATCGCAGTCGGCCCGCCCTTTTTTTTACTTACCGCAAGCACGTGGGACCAGCCGTATTTGAATCACTCGGCCCCCGCGCAGCATCCGTGCGGCGCTCCCGTGGATAGGCTCGGCGTTCTCGCCGTTGCCGTGCGGTCCATTCTACAGGCGAAGCCGCGCTTCACCGCCGATGACCGCAAACACGTAAGACAGAGTCTTAAGTTCTTGGCGGTTCCCCCCATGCCGGGACCTCCTTTGTTTGTCCCCAACCCTTTGTGGTCCCCCCCCCCCCGCACACTGGGTCGTCCTTGGATTCCCCTCCCTCCCCCCCTCATGGCAGTCCCCCACGCCAGGTCCTTCATTGTTACATAGAAACATAGAAACATAGAAAATAGGTGCAGGAGTAGGCCATTCGGCCCTTCGAGCCTGCACCGCCATTCAATATGATCATGGCTGATCATCCAACTCAGTATCCTGTACCTGCCTTCTCTCCATACCCCCTGATCCCTTTAGCCACAAGGGCCACATCTAACTCCCTCTTAAATATGGCCTCAACTACCTTCTGTGGCAGAGAATTCCACAGATTTACCACTCTCTGTGTGAAAAATGTTTTTCTCATCTCGGTCCTAAAAGACTTCCCCCTTATCCTTAAACTGTGACCCCTTGTTCTGGACTTCCCCAACATCGAGAACAATCTTCCTGCATCTAGCCTGTCCAACCCCTTAAGAATGTTGTAATTTTCTATAAGATCCCCCCTCAATCTTCTAAATTCTAGCGAGTACAAGCCGAGTCTATCCAGTCTTTCTTCATATGAAAGCCCTGCCATCCCAGGAATCAGTCTGGTGAACCTTCTCTGTACTCCCTCTATGGCAAGAATGTCTTTCCTCAGATTAGGAGACCAAAACTGTAGGCAATACTCCAGGTGTGGTCTCACCAAGACCCTGTACAACTGCAGTAGAACCTTCCTGCTCCTATACTCAAATCCTTTTGCTATGTTCTCCCCCTTCCCCTCACGGCGGTTCCCCCAACCAGGGTCATCCTTTGTTCTGTGGATTTGCCAATCTGTGGAATTCTCGGCCCATTCACAGGATGTATTCAAGAGAAAGTTAGATAGAGCTCTTAGGGACAGTTTCTTCCCAGCTGTTATCAGGCAACTGAATCATCCTACTGCAACCAGAGAGCAGTGCTGAACTACTATCTACCTTATTTGTGATCCTCGGACTTTAATGGCTTTACCTTGCACTGAGCGTTATCATGTATCTATACACTGTAAACGGCTCAATTGTAATGATGGATTTTTTTTTCCGCTGACTGGTTAACACGCAATAAAAGCATTTCATTTACCTCGGTACACATGACAATGAACTAAACTAACTAAGTAGGTTTGGAGAGATATGGGCCAAACGTGGGCAGGTGGGACTAGTGTAAATGGGGACGAGCTGGGCCGAAGGGCCTGTTTCCACACAGTATGACTATGACTTCCTTACTTACTGCCTATTATGCCTCCTGGCATGTAGGGACAGCAACAAAGGTCCTCCACTCAGTAGTGTTGATTCCTTCAGTTGCTGTTTCCGTAACATATTTCTTTTACGAGACAGGGTTGATAGCCCTGTGCTCAACCTCCAACCTGGAGGACCAGTGGATCGCTCTTCGTCTCGCCTCTACCCTTCGACCTGTCCAGCAAGGGAGACCCGAACAGGAGAGGAATCTCCCGCTGGCATAGTTCTAGGGGTCACTGAGACACACAAGCTCCCCGACCATGACAAGGTTGCAATCCAACGGGGAGTATGACTATGAATCTATGACTATATCGGAGGCCTCGTTGGTGCTTGGAACTCTATTCTCCCCGTGTATCCAGAAATGGAAGTCAAGGTGGGATGAGCAGTGTGGACGGAGAGTCTCGGAAGTGGGTAGAACCAACTCGATCAAGCCCAACCTACTAAGCCAAAGTAAGTAAGTAAGTAAGTAAGTTTATTGGCCAAGTATTCACATACAAGGAATTTGCCTTGGTGCTCCGCCCACAAGTAACAACATGACTTCGGCCCAGCTCGTCCCCATCTACACTAGTCCCACCTGCCCACGTTTGGCCCATATCTCTCCAAACCTACTTAGTTAGTTTAGTTCATTGTCATGTGTACCGAGGTAAATGAAATGCTTTTATTGCGTGTTAACCAGTCAGCGGAAAAAAAACAACATGACATACAGTGACAGTTACGAATGACTCAGAAAACACTAAACATTAATAATAATAAAACATTAATGATAAAACACCATTGATCAAGCATGTGAACCAACAAAATACCAGATCAAAGGGAGGCTACAGATTTTTGGCTGTTGAGTAGAGCAACTACTCGTGGATAAAAACTGTTTTTATGTCTGGCTGTGGCAGCTTTGACAATCCGGAGTCGCCTTCCAGAGGGAAGTGATTCAAAGAGTTTGTGGCCAGGGTGAGAGGGGTCAGAGATGATCTTGCCCGCTCGCTTCCTGGCCCTTGCAGTGTACAGTCCATCAATGGAGGGAAGGTTGCAGCCAATAATCTTCTCTGCTGATCGGACGATTCGCTGCAGCCTCAAGGTGTCGTGTTTGGTGGCTGAGCCAAACCAGACCATGATGGAGAAGGTGAGAACAGACTCTACGATGGCCGTGTAGAATTGGACCATCATTGCCTGTGGCAGATTGTGCTTCCTCAGCTGCTGTAGGAAGTACATCCTCTGTTGTGCCTTTTTGACTGTGGAGTCAATGTTCGCCCCCCCACTTAAGGTCCTTGTTATGGTACAGCCCTGGAGTTGAGTTTAGTTTGTTGTACTGAGGTACAGAGATAATAATAAAACATTAATGATAAAACACCATTGATCAAGCATGTGAACCAACAAAATACCAGATCAAAGGGAGGCTAGTGGGAAGACAATACATGATTACAATCGAGTCCATCCACGGTGTACAGATACATGACAAAGGGAATAATGTGAAGTGTAAAGGGCCTGTCCCACTGTACGAGGTAATTCAAGAGCTCTCCCGAGTTAAACAAAAAATCAAACTCGTGGTAAGCATGTAGAATGTACGTAGCGGGTACGTCGGAGCTCGGGGACGTCTCTTAGCGGCTCTTAACGCTAACAGCAGGTACTCGGGAAACGCGGTAAGCTCGTGAAGACTCGTGAACATTTTTCAACATGTTCACGACATTGTGTGAATTCGATGTGGATTAGTGTGGATTCAAACACAACATTCACAACATGTTCATTTTTCAACATGTTGAAAAATGTCCACGAGAGCCCCGAGTACCTACGGGCGGCCATTACCGTAATTCTCCGAGTTCGAATCAGGGGAAACTCGGGAGAACTCTTGAATTAGCTCGTACAGTGGGACAGGCCCTTAAGATTAAGTCCAGTGAAGTCCAATCAAAGATAGTCTGAGGGTCTCCAATGAGGTAGATAGTAGCTCAGGACTGCTCTCTAGTTGTTGGTAGGATGGTTCAGTTGCCTGATAACAGCTGGGAAGAAACTGTCCCTGACTCTGGTGGTGTGCTTTTTCATACCTCTATACCTTTCGCCCGATGGGAGAGGGGGGAAGAGGCAGTGGCCGGGGTGAGACGGGTCCTTGATTATGCTGCTGGCCTGGAAGTGAAGTGTAGATGGAGTCAATGGAAGGGAGGTCGGTTGCCTGTGATGGTCTGTGGCTGCGTCCACAATTCTCTACGATCCGTTATCGAGGCAGAGTGAGGCGTAAACCCTGGTCACGGCACCAACACAAACACAGAGGAAACACTTGCAAAGTCCCGACGAACACACAAAAAAGGCTCTGGAATCAATCGCCGTCCTCTGGTAAACTGTTCCACCAGATGGGAAGATCTTGAAAGTGGAGAGCTGTCAACAGCTCAAAAGGTGTTTGGAATAACTAAAAAGAAAACAGCTTGCCTGGATTGAGGCATCCGAGCATCTGCTCCTTCCAATCATAGGGAATCGAAAAAACAAGCCTGTTTAATCTCACTTCACCAACTGGCAGCGATCGGGACTCTGAGAAACTGAGGCTCCAGCCCAAAAAGTTATCAAGGAATATGCCTGCAAGGTCTTGGCAAAGCCACAGAGCAATACTGTTCAGAAGTTCAGAAGTGCTAGGAGCAGAGTAAGGCCATTCAGCCCATCCAGTCTACTCTAACATTCAATGATCACAATGAATGGTGGTGCTGGCTCGAAGGGCCGAACGGCCTCCTCCTGCACCTATTTTCTGTTTCTATGTTTCTATGTTTCAATCATGGCCGGCCTATCTCTCCCTGCTAACCCCATTCTCCTGCCTTCGCCCCATAACCCTTGTCACCCGTACTAATCAAGAATCTACCGTATCAATCTCTGCCTTAAAAATATCCATGGACTTGGCCTCCACGGCCTTCTGTGACAATGAATTTCTACAGATTTACCACCCTCTGACTAAAGAAATTCCCTTTCTAAAGGTACATCCTTTCATTCTGAGGCTGTGCCCTCTGGTCCTAGACTCTCCCACTAGTGGAAACATCCTCTCCACATTCAAAATGTGTTGAAAGGGCTGATCACTGCAGATTCAATTAGAACACTAAGGGGGGGGGGGGGGACTGAGGAAGATGTACCAATGACAGGGAAGCAAGGATGCGAACACTAAAACTAGTAGTTCAAGTCAAGTTCAAGTGAGTTTATTGTCATGTGTCCCTGATAGGACAATGAAATTCTTGCTTTGCTTCAGCACAACAGAACATAGTAGGCATTGACTACAAAACAGATCAGTGTGTCCATATACCATTTTATAAATATATACACACATGAATAAATAAACTGATAAAGTGAAAATAACAGATAATGGGCTATTAATGTTCAGAGTTTTGTCCGAGCCAAGTTTAATAGCCTGATGGCTGTGGGGAAGTAGCTATTCCTACAAGGACAACTAGGATAGGGGAATGGGAGCGAGAGGGGGAAACTCCTGCATTGGTTTGACTCCTACATTCTTTAACCCCCCCCCCCTTTCATCACTAGCCACCAACCCAACCATGGAATTCCTACTAGTTACTCCTGTGATAGGCAGAGCAATGTGTACTGGTTACTCCTGTGATAGGCTGGTTACTCCTGTGATAGGCAGAGCAATGTGTACTGGTTACTCCTGCCCTAAAACAAGATAAGACAGATATGGAACACTAATGTGTAGGCAGGAACTGCAGATGCTGGTTTACACCGAAGATAGACACAAAATGCCGGAGTAACTCAGCGGGACAGGCAGCATCTCTGGAGAGAAGGAATGGGTGACGTTTCAGGTCTCGACCCTTCTTCAGACAAAAGAGTCTCGACCCGAAACGTCACCCGTTCCTTCCCTCCAGAGATGCTGCCTGTCCCGCTGAGTTACTCCAGCATTTTGTGCCTTTCTATGGAAGAATCAACTCGGTGGATTGAGAGATCTGATTCAACTCATGTAGATTTTTCTCAGCTATTGTAATTACCCTGTCACCTTCCAGAAATAAATCCCCCAATCCACCGAGTTTATTATTTCCATGGGTAGACACAAAAAGCTGGAGTACCTCAGCAGGACAGGCAGCATCTCTGGAGAGAACGACTGGGTGACGTTTCGGGACGAGACGCTTCTTCAGACTTAAGTTGAATCAAACATTGGTACTTCAGGATGCAGGAAGAATCATTAAATAAATTAATCTGTCACGATATGGTCAAATCCCGACAGAAATCTCAAAAGCTATAAGCTGAAGGGAATGGTGGATTACCTCCTCATCTGCCTTTAGGCTGGATGGAAGACATGGTACCCAGACGGGACGTCGAAGGACGGGAAGCCGAAGATAAGAAGTGGAAGCCAAGATGCCGAAAGGCGTTGTGTCCGTTCAGCGTCGTGTCCGTTCAGCGTTGTGTCCTTTCAGCGTTGTGTCCGTTCAGCGTTGTGTCCTTTCAGCGTTGTGTCCGTTCAGCGTTGTGTCCTTTCAGCGTTGTGTCCGTTCAGCATCGTGTCCGTTCAGCGTCGTGTCTGTTCAGCGTCGTGTCCGTTCAGCGTTGTGTTCGTTCAGCATCGTGTCCGTTCAGCGTCGTGTCCGTTCAGCGTTGTGTCCGTTCAGCTTCGTGTCCTTTCGGTGTTGTGTCCGTTCGGTATCTTGGCTTTTCGGCGTGATGTCCGCTCGGCATCTTGGCTTCGGCTTCTCGTGCTTCGACGTCCTGTCCGCACACGGGAAGACATGACGGAGAATCCCTAATGGCAAAGAAGTCACGGAGTGGCGCAGCTAGTAGAGCTGCTGCCACACAGTGCCAGAGGCCCGGGTTCCATCCTGACCTCGGGTGCTGTCCGTGTGGAGTTTGCACGTACTCCCAATCTGACCGTGTGGGTTTCATCCGGGTGCTCCGGTTTCCTCTCACATCCCAAAGGCTGGGCGGGTTTGTAGGTTAATTGGCCCTTCTGTAAATTCCACCTAGCGTGTGAGGAGTGGATGAGAAAGTGGGATGATGTAGAACGAGTGTGAATGGCTGATCACTGGTCGGCATGGACTCTGTGGGCCAATCAATGTTACTTCAATCAATGAAGGTATCCAGGGATATTCTTGCTCGGTGCAGTTCAGGTTCAGTCAAGTCAAGTCAGGTTCATTTGTCACATATACATACAAGATGTGCAGTGAAATGAAAGTGGCAATGCTTGCGGGATTGTGCAAAAACTACAGAACAGAATAGAACAGAATCAGTATTTACATATTAGAAAAAAATGTCCTCGGACGTTGTGCCCTCCTAAAGTCCACAATCAGCTCCTTAGTTTTTATGACATTCAAGGGGGCTGTTGTCCTGACACCAGAGTGCCAGATCAGCCACCTCCTCCAGGTTGGCCTTCTCATCGTTATCGGAGATCAGGCCCACCACCACAGTGTCATCAGCAAACTTGATGATAGAGTAGGTATGTTACAAAACTTACCTTCAGTCGCGCTGTAATTCTGCCACTGGCCGTGTGCGCGATTTTGGCGCCTTTAAGGGGGGGCGGGGTTAAAACGCGGGTTTCTCCTCCCTTGTCCTGGTTAATATTTTGTTGGAGTACAAGCGTTGGCTGACAAATCGTTCCTAGTGGCCTTTTGTGTATTTTTTATTTTTATTAAATCGTCAATGTCAGCGCTAGAGTAATTTTAAAATCAGCTCCTGAAGCGTCAACGCCGATAATGGGGATGGATTTCACACGCGGGACAGGTAAACGAAAGTGGTTTCTTTAAATGTATAAAAGTGCTTCTCAAGAAGCCTTTAATTCACATTATTTCATGCGACACGGTGATTTTATCCCCCGAATTAACGGCAGTATTTTTCATGCCAATACGGGGTTAAATTCACCGCAAATGAACGTTCCAAAAGATCGCGTTCCAGAAATGCTCACACACAAGATGATTTAAATCCCCATTAATTTACAGGTATTAAACATTCAATTCCTTCCATTTGGCCTGTAAATTCATGAAAATTAGATTTAAAAATTATGTTATATTGTGAATTATTGTGTGAATGTTATTTGGACACTTAGGCTATTTAAAAATGTTAATCTATTCTTAAAAAATTGATAGATGTTTAGATCTAGTAATTGAATTTTGTAATTAGCTACAATTAGATAACTAACTAATTATATGCTTTACTTTCATGTCTTCTAAGTAAGATTGTTTCATATTTGTTTCAGAATGCTTCAATCTATAATAACTGAAAATTTCTTTCAGTTATCTTAATTTTTAAGAAAGTTATGGGCTTTTCACTGTCCTCGATCACAGCTTTTATGTTAAGTCAATGGAAAAGCAATAGGGAACAAGATGCTAATTTCCGAGTATGAAAATGGCCATAACTTCTTTAATACTGAAGATATGAAAGTGAATTAGGTGTCAAATTAAACTTCCTTTTATGCTTTATCTGATGGGATAAATTGAAGACTTTATTTTTAAAATCTCAAAATTTTGTAACATTGCTAGATAGAGATGGAGCTGAACCTGGCCACACAGTCATGTGTGTACAGGGAGTAGAGTAGGGGGCTGAGGACGCAACCCTGGGGGGATCCTGTGCTCAGGGTGAGGGACTTCGATGTATGTCTTCCCATCTTGCCTACCTGGGGCCTGGCGGTGAGAAAGTCCAGGACCCAGGCACACAGGGGAGTGTTCAGCCACAGTTCCAGCAGCTTCTCAGCATGTCTGGTGGGGACTATCGTATTGAAGGGTGAACTGAAGTCTATGAACAGCATCCTCACACAGCCCCCCCCCCCCCCCTTCTGGCTGTCAAGGTGAGAGAGAGCGGTGTGCAGAACCTGGAAGACGGGTTGAGAGATACAGCGTGGATACAGGCCCTTCGGCCCTTCCCGAGTCCCTGCTGATCAACGATGATCCTTACAATAGTTCTATCGTACCCACTCGGGACAATTTTACAGAAACCAATTCACCTACGTCCTTGGGATGTGGGAGGAAACCGGAGCACCCAGAGAAAACCCACACAGTCACAGGGAGAACGTACAAACTCCATACAGGCAGCACCTGTGATCAGGATTGAACTCGGGTCTCAGGCACTGTAATAGCCCTGTCCCACGGTACGAGTTCATTCCAAGAGCTCTCCCGAGTTTAAAAAAAAATCAAACTCGTGGTAAGCACGGAGAATGAACGTAGCGGGTACGTCGGAGCTCGGGGACGTCTCTTAGCGGCTCGTTACGCTAACGGCAGGTACTCGGGAAGACTCGCTAACGGCAGGTAAGCACGGGAAGACTCGTGAAGATTTTTCAACACGTTGAAAAATGTCCACGAGAGCCCCGAGTACCGATGAGTGGCCATTACCGTAAATCTCCGAGTTCGAATCAGAGCAAACTCGACAGAGCTCTTGGAATGAACTCGTACCGTGGGACAGGGCTGTAAGGCGGCAACTCTACTGCTGCGCCACCGTGCCGCCCACAGTTAGGAGAGTACTTATTGTGGTCTTGTACCTACAGTAAATGCTCCAGATTCCCCTCATGGAGAAACTTTGTCCAATGAGCCAATGTATTTTTGGAGCGAGACAACCAAAATACCAATTGTTGTGAGCTCACTAAAGCTAGCTGGAGCAGGTGGGCACGGTGGCGCAGCGGTAGAGCCGTTGCCTTACAGCACCAGAGACACGGGTTTGATCCTGACTGAGGGTGCTGTTTGTTTGAATTTTTTTAGCGTTCTCCCCGTGACCTGCGTGGGTTTTCTCCGAGATCTCCACTTTCCTCCCACACTCCAAAAACATACAGGTTTGTAAGCTAATTGGCTTTGGTGAAATTGTAAATTGTCTCTAGTGTGTGTAAGATATTGTCAGTGTGCGGGGATCGCTGGTCAGTGCAGACTCGGTGGGCCGAAGGGCTGCTTCCGTGCTGTATTTCTAAACTAAACTAAACTAAATAATGCAACAAAAACAAGATATCCAATGACATTGCATTTCATAGAAACATAGAAAATAGGTGCAGGTCGGCCATTCGGCCTTTCGAGCCAGCACTGCCATTCAATATGACCGTGGCTGATCATCCAAAATCAGTACCCTGTTCCTGCTTTCTCCCCATAATCCCTTGATTCCGTTAGCCCTAAAAGCTAAATCCAACTCTCTCTTGAAAACATCCAGTGAATTGGCCTCCACTGCCTTCTGTGGCAGAGAATTCCCCTTTAAAAAATACTCAGCCAGAGCAGATTTGAAATATTTTGAAAAGTTAATCATCACAACTTTCTTTCCCTTTTCCAAGAGTTTGAAAATATAATGAAGACAAGCAAGCTGTAGAAAATGACACCTCATCTGAGATTAATGTTGACATTGGATCATAGCAAGGCGACATCCTGGTACCCACAGGCATTTGGCAGCTTCTGTTTTACTCAAATATGCTTTTCAAAAATAAGCTGAAATTACAATTTCTAATGTCATCGGTTCACGTTATAGGAGCATAACGAGGCCATTCGGCCCACGTCTATTCCGCCATTGAATCATGGCTGATCTATCAGCTTTTCACTGTACCTCAGTAGACACTAAACTAAATTAAACAGATCTCTCCCTCCCAACCTCATTCTCCTGCCTTCTCCCCATAACCCCTGACTCCTGTACTAATCAAGAATTAGTCCATTTCCTCCTTAAAAATATCCATTGATTTGGCCTCCACAGCTGTCTGTGGCAATGAATTCCACAGATTCACCACTATCCGACTAAATAAACTCCTCCTCATCTCCTTTCTAAAGGTACGTCCTTTTATTCTGAGGTGATGTCCTCTGGTCCTCGACTCTCCCAACTAGTGGAAACATCCCTTCCACATACACTCTTTCCAAGCTTTTCACTATTCAGTAAGTTTCAATGAGGTCCCCCCCTCCCCTCATCCTTCCAAATTGATAGAGAATTGATAGAGGATTGTTCAATAAGATGTGGTTTGGAGTGTAAGTCCCGCTGATGGCCCACTGTTAAACATGAAGAATCTGTAGAACAGAGGCTGGTGAGAAGTGATTCAGAGAGACGCCTTACACAGGGCATCAATGTTATGGCCAGGTTCACGAACAGCTTCTTCTCCACAGCCATCAGGCTATTAAACACTACAACCTCCAAATAAGCTCTGAACTACATAGACTTAGGGGCATTGGTTTTGTCTTTACGCACTATTAGTGTTTGTTTGTTCACATGTTTCTGTGTGTGTGTGTGTGTGTGTACTGTATGTGTATCTATATATATACACACACACACACACGTATATAAATATATATACGTATATATATGTGTGTGTGTGCAGGAAGGAACTACAGATGCAGGAATAGACAAATATCCAATTATTCTAATATTCGATAAATCTATATACTTTTAAAACTCTCTGGCTGTCGTCCGTCTGTACGTCCGACGGCCTACTTGACTTTGCCGCGCGGCCTTTGATACGGCCCCGGCCCACGCGGCGCGCGGAAAGGCCCACGTTTTTCGCCATTTTCAAAGAGATGACATTTATCTTTACGAATAGCCACTCCTGATTAAATTCGGTCCTGTTTATGTACACGTTTTTTAATAAAATCCATCCCCCCCCCCCACCCCCATCTCCGATTTTCTCCGATTTTTTCCGAAAACGACGCCATCTTTTTTCCCCCGATTTTCTCCGAAAACCACGCCATTTTGTTTTCGCCGATTTTCTCCGATTTTTTCCGAAAACTACGCCATCTTTTTTTCCCCGATTTTAACCCCGGGGTCTGAATCACCTTCGGGAACAACACCCCGGGGTGTCAAGCACTTTCGGGGACCAGACCCAACGGGTCTGCACTTGGTCTAGTATACAATAAAAATAGACAAAATGCTGAAGACAAAATGAAAATTCATGACCTAATTCACGACCTTTTTTACTCGTGGACATTTTTCATCAGGCTGGAAAAAACGCCCCAACCAACTTGGTGCCACGAGTACCTACGACTAGCATCACGGCCTGATACGACCTACCTACGACCTCCTACGACCTCGTGACGACCATGCTGCGAGTATGAGTCAAGGGCAAACTCGGCAGAGGTCGTGAATTAGGTCATGAAAGTGGGACAGGCCCTTAACTCAGCGGGGACAGGCAGCATCTCTGGAGAGAAAGAATAAGTAACGTTTTGGGTCGAGACCCTTCTTCAGACTGAGAGTCAGGGGAGGGGGGAGGCACAGAGATATGGAAGGGTAAGGTGTGAAAACGAGAGATCAAAGGGGACTAAGGTCAAGGAACATATAGAATGGATCATTGTTAGCTGAGGGGAAGGTGAAAACCTTCAATGCTTTACATAAACTGTTGCAAACCATGTAGAAACTACACAAAGAAAATGTAATACCAGGATAAATATTAACGTAAGTCTGAAGAAGGATCTTGTCCCGAAACGTCACCCATTCCTTCTCTCCAGAGATGCTGCCTGTCCCGCTGAGTTACTCCAGCATTTTGTGTCTACCTTTGAATTAAACCAGCATCTGTAGTTCTTTCCTACACATAAATATTAGCGTTTATGTGTTGAAGACCCTGCATTATCACAAAGTTATTAGTTTAGTTTAGTTTAGCACGTAAAGGGCCCTTCTGCCCAACGAGTCTGCGCAGACCAGCGATCACCCCATACGCCTACGCACAGGGGGAAATTTACAATGTTACAAAAGCCAATTAACCTGCAAACCTGTACGTCTTTGGAGCGTGGGAGGAAACCGGAGCAGCCCGGGGAAAACCCACGCGGTGACGGGAAGAACGTGCAAACTCCGTACAGGCAGCACCCGTGGCCAGGATCGAACCCGGGTCTCTGGCGCTGTGAGGCAGCAACTCTACCGCCGTGCCACCGTGCCGCCCTCGTTAACGTGTCGGGTCGAACGGCTTAAGTGCCTGTCCCACTTGGCAATTTTTTCGGCGACTGTCGGCATCATTGACTGACATATCAGGTCACCACAAAATGTCGCGGCGTGACGCGGCGTGATGACGATACATGATCACAATGTATAGATGCATGATAGAGTGGGGGGGGCTTTGGATCAGCGTTCTCGTCGCGCCCCCCCCGTCAGTACCCAGGCTCGCCTGGGGAAGCCAATGATCCTACCAGCAGACTAAATTCTACAAGACGACGCCTGAGAGCCAAGTCAAAGAATCCTAGTCATTACCCCAAAGCCGAAAGCAGTGACAACGACCAGCCTCAAGAGCACCTAGCAGTTGGACCCGCTCTCCGAAAACTACAGCTGAATGTTGAAGGCCTCTCTGCAGCCAAGCGACGCCTCATCGAAGTCCTCGCCCACCAACACTTCATTGGCGTCATCTGTCTATTCAGGACTGGACATGGCCCCTGCCTGGCCAGCCTTCACAAATGGGGCAGCAGCCCAACCCCACGGTGTGCTTGTGGAGAGCAGCAAACAATGCAACACATCATCATCATTGAAGCATGCCCTCAAAAAAGACTTAGAGGACTAGTCACCCTTCATACAGCAGATCAAGAGGCAACTGCTTGGCTAAAGGACTATGCATTCGCTAAATAAAATGACGTATTGACGCGCGATGTCTCCTCAAGTGTCGCAACATTTTTTTTTTTCGCCTGCTGGATTTTGAAATCTTTCGGCGACCCTGATACGTCAGTCAATGACGTTGGCAGTCGCCGAAAAAAAATCGGCAAGTGGGACAGGCCCTTCAATGATGCTAGGACTCAATGCAATCCTGTTTTTGTGCTCTGGTTCTGCCTTCGTTTGAGACAAAGACCAGAAATGTGTGCAGCGCAAGTACAGTTTAACCAGGTGCGTTTAAACATTAGCATAAACACTCTGCTACCTTTTCTAAAAGCATCATTATCTTTATCCTGCTGCCAGTTTAATCTGGTTTATCTGGTCTGATCCAAAGATTATTTTCACTTGAAGTAAATGAGGGGAATTGGACAAAGCGTCAGTGATTGTAAGCAAACATCAATACTAATAGTGTGAATGGTGGAGACACACAAAACATAGCCATATAAGATATAAATACCAATTAGTTCCCCCAATGTGTTATTAAACTGTTAAACCAATGTGAAAAAACTCTGAAGAGTCGACTTCTAAACTGCTAAATGAGAATGCTAATAAATAATACATTTGGAAAACGTGTTTCATTCACAGCTACTCAATGTGCAAATATTATTCTTACAATTACTGCTTTATATACTAGTAATCTCACTTGATACTACTAATAAGCAGAAGCACGTTACTGCTTCCAAAAGATCGAGCATCGAAGGTAGAACAGCACAGCAGAGGAACAGGCCCTTCGGCCCGCAATGTCTGTGCCGCATCTGATGCCACGAGCAACTCTAATCTGATGGAGTTGGCCTTGCCATCAGGTGAGAGCATTATCTCACAGCAGGGAAACAGGCCCTTCGGCCCTACTTGCCCATGCTGATTGAAGTGGCATACTGGGCTAGTTCCATTTGCCTACATTTGCCACAACGTCCTTTAAGCCCTTCCTATCCATGTAGGTGCGCGAATGTCTTTTAAAAGTCATAATATTATCCGTTTCTATAGAACTCAACAAACGCTGTTCACTGTACCTTGGTACACATCACAAATTACTAAACTAAACCAATTTCAGTTTCAGGTTTCAGTTCAATTTATTAAAAAATAGCGGAGTCAGGGGATATGGGGAGAAGGCAGGAACGGGGTACTGATTTGGGATGATCAGCCATGATCACATTGAATGGCGGCGCTGGCTCGAAGGGCCAAATGGTCTACTCCTGCACCTATTTTCTATTGTCTATTGTCTATTGTCTATTGTCACGTGCACCGAGGTATAGTGAAAAGCTTTTGTTGCGTGCCAACCAGTCAGAGGAAAGACAATACATGATCACAATGTATAGATGCATGATAGAGTTATAAGAGTGTGGAGCGATTGTAAAATGTGATTGTCGATCTGCTTCTGTGGCTAGTATGCAAATGGTCGCCTGGCGTGGGCGCCATCGTGGAAGCATCCCGTAAACTAAACTAAACCAAAAAAAATGTCACAAGCCATGCATCTGTCCAAATGCTTTTCAAAAGTCAAAATTGTATTCATTTATATAGCTTCTTAGAAACATAGAAATATAGAAAATAGGTGCAGGAGGCCATTTGGCCCTTCGAGCCAGCACCGCCATTCATTGTGATCATGGCTGATCGTCCCTAATCAATAACCCGTGCCTGCCTTCTCCTCATATCCCTTGATTCCACCAGCCCCTAGAGCTCTATCTAACTCTCTCTTAAATCCATCCAGTGATTTGGCCTCCACTGCCCTCTGTAGCAGGGAATTCCACAAATTCACAACTCTCTGGGTGAGTTGTGAATTTGTGGAATTCCCTGCCACAACCTCTTCTGGCAGGCAACAAAATCTTATCACTGTACCTTGGTGGATGTGACAATAAACTAAACTAAACTAAACAAAAGATGTTACATGGCTTAACCCTGTTGCAATATTCCTGTATCTCATTCAGAGATGTTAGTAATTGGGCACTAACATCTCATTAGTAATCGGGCATTTTTCTTTTTCTCCTAAGATAAGATGTTGCAAACATTACGTACTATCTGCCTGATCTGAGAGAGGCCTCAGCCAAGACCATCGATGGGGTTTCAACATGAGAAGGAAAGACAATGACCAGTGGGTCTTGGAAAAAAATTATTCAAGATCAAATTGCTATCTCAATCACAATTCGCTTAAGCTATGGATTGAGCATTTTGTTCATAAGTGATGAGGCCATTAGGTCCATCAAGTCAACTCCGCCATTCAACCATGGCTGATCTATCTCTCCTGCCCCATTCTCCCGCCTTCTCCCTATAACCCCTGACAACCGTACTAATCAGGAATTCATCTATCTCTCTACCCGGAAGTGGCGGTGCGGCACTGGCTGCAGCGGCTCATCGGCACTCCTGTTTGTTTGTGTTTTTTGTGTTGTTTATTTCGTTTTGGTTAGTCTAGTTTTTGGTTTTTAGTTTGTGTTTTGGGGGGGTGGGGGGTTGTAACGGGGTTTGCAGTCTCTCCCTGCAGGGGAATGCGACTTTTTGTCGTATTCCCCTTCTCTGCCTCCGTCTGTGCTGAGGCCTAATGGAGCTGATGACCTCGAGGCTCCGGAGGCAGAGCCCGTCAGGACTCGCCCTGAGCTCGCTCCCGTGAGGGTGGTCCGGCTCAGGGCTGGAACAGTGCTCCCGTGAGCGCCCATGTCGGGGCGGCCCGGCCCGAGGGAGGTTCGGCGCCCAAGTCGGGGCGGCCCGGCCGGGGGGGAGAAGCGACGCCCAAGTCGGGGCGGCCCAGCCCGAGGCTGAAGACGGCACGGTACTCACGTGAGGGTGGCTGGGACGGTGTTCTGGCGGTGGTGGCCTGAGTCTGGGGTTCGGCCGCGGGTCAGCGGCTGCGTCTGCAGGACTGGTGGGCGGCAGCTTCGACCACCCCGGGCCGCGGTGTTTGAGCCGCGGGAAACATCGCCCGGGGGGTATCACCTCAGCGCA
Organism: Malacoraja senta; assembly: GCA_038087875.1. Classification (NCBI taxonomy): domain Eukaryota; kingdom Metazoa; phylum Chordata; class Chondrichthyes; order Rajiformes; family Rajidae; genus Malacoraja; species Malacoraja senta. Next base: position 1,657,480 of record CM075995.1, read on the forward strand.
GAGGGAGAAGAGGAGGGAAGAGACTGCAGACCTAAGACTTTTGCCTCCATCACAGAGGAGATGTTGGGTGGACTCACTGTGGTGGATGTTAATATGTGTTTATTGTTGTTTCATGTACGACTGTTGCAATTTCGTTCAGACTACGGTCTGAATGACAATAAAGGGCTATCTAATCTAATCTAATCTAATCTAAAAATATCCACTGACGTGGCCTCCACGGCCTTCTGTGGCAATGAATTCCACAGATTCACCACCCTCTGACTAAAGAAATTCCTCCTCATCTCCTTCCGAAAGGAACATCCATTAATTCTGAGGCTATGGCCTCTGGTCCTGGACTCTCCCACTAGTAGAAACATCCTGGCCACATCCACTCTATCCGGGTCTATCCATTGTAAATAATGAATTCCTGTAAGCAATTTAAAAACAAGCATTTCCTACAGTAAAATCGATGAGATAAATTATTTGCAGAGTTATGATTTTTTTTTTACATTTGCCTGCTAGATAAAATTCTTAAAGGATTGGACAGGCTAGATGCAGGAAAAATGTTCCCCATGTTGTGTGCGTCCAGAAGCAGGGGTCACAGTGTAAGAATAAGGGGTAGTGCCATTTAGGACTGAGATGAGGAAAAACCTTTTCACCCAGAGAGTTGTGGATCTGTGGAATTCTCTGCCACAGAAGGCAGTGGAGGCCAATTCACTGGATGTTTTCAAGAGAGAGTTAGATTTAGCTCTTAGGGATAACAGAATCAAGGGTTATGGGGAGAAAGCAGGAACGGGGGAACCGATTCTGGATGATCAGCCACGATCATATTGTATGGCGGTGCTGTCTCGAAGGGCCGAAGGGCCTATCTCCTGCACCTAGTTTCGATGATTCTATGTTTGTAAGCATTGTCTGTTGTTCAGTGGGAAATAACAAGGGAGTAGTATGAGCGGTGGCTGCGGACGGAGGCAAGTGGGGTGAAAGGTAAGGACCGGGGGGAACCTTATCCTTGTTCCGTCTGGGGGGGGGGGGGGAGGAGGAGAGGGAGCAAAACTGCGATACAAAGAGGAGTGCTGGATGCTGTGGATGGTGGGATGAAAGTTCAGCACCAGGGGAGTCCTATCCCTCAGGGAGCGTCGGGGGATATGGTGAGAAGACAGGAGAATGGGGTCAGGAGGGAAAGGTAGATCAGCCATGATTGAATGGTGGAGTAGACTTGATGGGCCGAATGGCCTAATTCTGCTCCTATCACATGACCTTATGACCTTATCCTTAGACGGACTCAAAAAGCAGGAGTAACTCAGCGGGTCAGACAGTATCTCTGGAGAAAAGGAATAGGCAGGTGGGACTAGTGTAGCTGGGACATGTTGGCCGGTGAGGGCAAGCTGGGCCGAAGGCCTGTTTCCACACTGTATCTCTCTATGACTCCAGGTGATGTTTCGGGTTGAGATCTATCCTTATTCTGTCTGGGAGTTGGTGGGGGGAACTAGTTTGGATGTAGAGGCTGATAAGGATGAGAGGTAAAGACCCGCATGGTAGTGCAGCGGTAGAGTTGCTGCCTTAATCAGGGAAGTGATAACTGCACCCACATGGAAACTCACTCATTCAAGCACAATGATCAATAGCCAAACTCTCTGCTTTTTTTTATCAGAGGTGGAGATGATCAAAAGCAGCGTTTCAATGGAAGAATAACATCAGCTGAACAACTCAGGTGGCACTGTGGCGTAGCGGTAGATTTTGCTGCCTTACAGTCAATCCTGGCTACGGTTGCTGTCTGTGCAGAGTTTGTACATTCTCACCGCGACCACGTGGGTTTTCTCCAGGCGCTCAGGTTTCCTCACGCATTCCAAAGATGTACGGGTTTGTAAGTTAATTGGCTTCTATAAACGCGAAACTGGGGCAATTGGCTTCGGGTAAAGATTGTAAATTGTCCCTAGTGTGTAGGGTAGTTCTAGTGTATAGGGTTCACTGGTCGACGCGGACTCGGTGGGCTGCAGGGCCTGTTTCCGTGCTGTATCTCGCAACTAAACTAAACCAGGGGAACTATCCTTGTTCCATCTTATGCAGGGGGAGCGAGACATCATTGGACAAGGGAGAAGTGTTAAGGCTCTGTCTTACCTGTTTGCGGTCATCGGCGGTGAAGCGCGGCATCGCCGGTAGCGGGGACCGCACGGCAACGGCGAGAGCGCCGAGCCTATCCACTGGAGCTCCGCACGGATGCTGCGCGGGGGCCGAGTAATTCAAATATGGCTGGTCCCACGTGCTTGCGGTAAGTAAAAAAAAAGGGCGGGCCGACTGCGATGATGTCGGCCCGCCGCATGTGACTCACGAGCGGCGGCTGTGGCGGCGGCCGTCCTGATCGCGGCGCTGTAGCGGTGGCTGTGCCTGCGGCCGTGCCGCACACGTGCCTCACTGGCGGAGGCACGTGCCTCACTGGCGGAGGCTGTGGCAGTGGAGGTTTGACGCACGGCGCTCGAGCCACACTGGCGGCGGCCCGTGCGGGCGGCCGTGCCGCATTCGTGCATCACTGGTGGAGGTTGTGCGGTCAGAATATAGTTTTAAACAGTGTAGGTTTTATTTTAGCACCGCGCGGTGTTGGGAACACCGCTGCACGGCCCCGGAATTGTGCGTTCTCACGAGTGCGCGGTCTATGGCGGCAGATTCTTCCCGTTTCGCCGCCAATGACCGCAGACTCATGAGACAGGCCTTTTATATCGTTAGATCTAAATGAGTTGCAATTATTATGCAATTAAGTAGCTATAATAAAAATGGGAAATTATAAATGGCTATTTAGTCCACAAGATTGATGAGAACTGACCATTCCAAGATGAATAAGGAAATACTCACAGTGCTAGAATAACTCAGCGGGTCAGGCAGCATCCCTGGAGAACATGGATAGGTGACGTTTCGGGTCGGAACCCTTCTTCAGCTTCATGAAGGATACTGACCCAAAATGTCACCTATCCAGGTTCTTCAGGCATGTGGGTGAAGTCCTTCTGCAGAGTCCCTGCTTTCTCTACACTACCTGCCCTTCTGCCTATTTTCGTATCGTCTGCAAACTTGGCCACAAAGCCTTCAATCCCCCTCGTCCAAATCGTTAATATACAATGTGAAGAGCAGCAGCCCCAGCACCGACCCCTGTGGAACTCCGCTGAGACACTGGTAGCCAACCTGAAAAAACAAACCTATACTGCCACTCTTTGCCTTGTTCTTGTTTCTGGGGGAGATCAAGTCATCAGAACCCCAGCAGGGTTTTAGAAGCTCGAAACATTAATCCCTCAGAACATAAGGGAGAATTAAATGTCAAAGAACTGAAATAAAAACCAAATGTGCCAACTTGGACTGCCAACATTCACACAACACCACGTATGGAAAAATAAATTTTTAATTGTGATGTGTCAGGATGTGCCAGGAGCGCCACATGGGAGCAGCAAGTTTATCTTTGGAAACTTCAGCATGAACATATCAGGCCAGGTGACTTGAACCCTGCTGTGAAAGAGTTGAGTGTAGACGTTGGGAGGTTGTAGGACGTTGGATGTTGCAGTTGTACAAGACGTCGGTGATTCGGGGTACTGTGTTCAGTTCTGGGCACCGTGTTAAAGGAAAGATGTTGTCAAAGCTGGAGAGGGTGCGGAGAAGATTTACGAGGATGTTGCCAGGACTCGGGGGCCTGAGCTATGGGAAGAGGTTGGGGCAGGCTGGGACTCTATTCCGTGGAGAGCAGGAGGATGAGGGGTGATCTTACAGAGGTGTACAAAATCATTATAGATCGGGTAGACGCACAGAGCTTCTTGCCCAGTGTTTGGGAATCAAGAACCAGAGGACATAGTCTTAAGGTGGTGGGGGGGGGGGGACATTTAGTTGGAACCTCAGGGGTAACTTTTTCACACCAAGGGTGGTAGGGAGAATCTAGGATCAGAGGCCATAGCCTCAGAATTAAAGGACATTCCTATAGGAAGGAGATGAGGAGGAATTTCTTTAGTCAGAGGGTGGTGAATCTGTTGAATTCATTGCCAGCAGAATGCTGTGGAGGCCAAGTCAATGGATATTTTTAAGGGAGAGATAGGTAGATTCTTGATTGGTACGGATGTCAGGGGTTATGAGGAGAAGGCAGGAGAATGAGATTAGGAGGGAGAGATAGATCAGCCATGATTGAATGGCAGAGGAGACTTGAAGGGCCAAATGGCCTAATCTTGCTCCTATCACTTACAAAACTTATAAACATCAATGATTGCATTTTACCAATACTTAATTGACTGTAAAGGATTTGAAGACATCGTGGAAGTTGCTATGTGTATTTCTCTCCATAAAATCATTGTTCACCGTTAAATCACATAAACCTTTCATCATCATTTTACCTTCCGATGATGATTATCTATTCATCTAGAAACGAATGATAAGTATATGTAGCTAATCTCCTAATAGGCCTGTCCCACGACGATTTTTTAGGCAACTGCCGGCGACTGTCATAGTCATAGCAGGTCGCCGGAACGCCGACGACAATTTACGTCATCCTGGCGACAACCTACGACAGCACCTACGTCAGGAGAAGTCAAGCTACGCTCATTGGCGTCAAACCCACTGGCGCCGAAAAGTTTTCAACATGTTGCAAAAATGTTGTAGTGACCAGTAAGACGCTACAACTTTCTGCGCGACTCAGGAGACGACTCCCGGCGACCACCGGCGAACATGTGGCGACAAACTGGTCGCCTGTAGTTGCCGAAAAAATCGCCTAAGTGGGACAGGCCCATAATGCTTTTTGGCCCATTTTCTTTACACTGATTGAAATATGTTATATTTTATTATTCCTCCTTAAGAAATGAATCCAAGCATATCCTCTACAAGAATTCATGAGTTATAGTATGAATGTCCATCTGTTACCAAAGTACATATCTTAAACGTATCTTCGGAATTAAAACGCGCAGGGATAATTCACAGTGGACAGCAAGTTGTATGCTGGATCATATACTATCTGAATATAATTATACTTTAATGTTGATTTCCCTGGCAGCTGCCATAAATCACTGTTTCAATTCATTTTGTTTTTCTTGCTGTTTCATTTCATTCTTTTTATTTCTGTTGGTAGCAAAGAATTCACAGTAGAATCATAGTCATAGTGTTATACAGCATGGAAAAAAAGCCTTTCAGCCCAACTTCCACCTGCCGACCAATATACCCCATCTACACTAGTCCCACCTGCCCATGCTTAGTCCATATCCCGCTAAACATATCCTTTCCATGTACCTGTCCAACTGTCTTTTAAACTTCGCGATAGTACCTGCCTCAACTACCTCCTCTAGCAGCTCGTTCCATACACCCACCATCCTTTATATAAAATAGTTACCCCTCAGGTTCCCCTATTAAATCATTGGACAAAGTGGTGAAATCATTGGACAAAGTCAGCATGGATTTATGAAAGGTAAATCATGTCTGACGAATCTTATAGAATTTTTCGAGGATGTAACTAGTAGAGTGGATAAGGGAGAACCAGTGGATGTGTTATATCTGGACTTTCAGAAGGCTTTCGACAAGGTCCCACACAAGAGATTAGTATACAAACTTAAAGCACACGGTACTGGGGGTTCAGTATTGATGTGGATAGAGAACTGGCTGGCAGACAGGAAGCAAAGAGTAGGAGTAAACGGGTCCTTTTCAGAATGGCAGGCAGTGACTAGTGGGGTACCGCAAGGCTCGGTGCTGGGACCCCAGCTATTTACAATATATATTAATGATTTGGACGAGGGAATTGAATGCAACATCTCCAGGTTTGCGGATGACACGAAGCTGGGGGTCAGTGTTAGCTGTGAGGAGGATACTAGGAGGCTGCAAGATGACATGGATAGGTTGGGTGAGTGGGCAAATGGCATGGCAGATGCAGTATAATGTGGATAAATGTTAGGTTATCCACTTTAGTGGCAAAAACAGAAAGTAGACTATTATCTGAATGGTGGCCGATTAGGAAAAGGGGAGATGCAACGAGACCTGGGTGTCATGGTACACCAGTCATTGAAAGTAGACTGGTGTACAGGTGCAGCAGGCAGTGAAGGAAAGCGAATGGTATGTTAGCATTCATAGCAAAAGGATTTGAGATAGGAGCAGGGAGGCTCTACTGCAGTTGTACAGGGTCTTGGTGAGACCACACCTGGAGTATTGTGTACAGTTTTGGTCTCCTAATCTGAGAAAGACAATCTTGCATAGAGAGAGTACAGAGAAGGTTCACCAGACTGATTCCTGGGATGTCAGGACTTTCATATGAAGAAAGACTGGATAGACTCGGCTTGTACTCGCTAGAATTTAGAAGATTGAGGGGGGATCTTATAGAAACTTACAAAATTCTTAAGGGGTTGGACAGGCTAGATGCAGGAAGATTGTTCCCGATGTTGGGGAAGTCCAGAACAAGGGGTTACAGTTTAAGGATAAGGAGGAAGTCTTTTAGGACCGAGATGAGAAAAACATTTTTCACACAGAGAGTGGTGAATCTGTGGAATTCTCTGCCACAGAAGGTAGTTGAGGCCAGTTCATTGGCTATATTTAAGAGGGAGTTAGATGTGGCCCTTGTGGCTAAGGGGATCAGGGGGGTATGGAGAGAAGGCAAGCACTGGATACTGAGTTGGATGATCAGCCATGATCATATTGAATGGCGGTGCAGGCTCGAAGGGCCGAATGGCCTACTCCTGCACCTATTGTCTATGTTTCTATGTTTCTATGTTTCCCCCCTCACCTTAATCTTTTGTCCTCTGGTCCTCAATTCCCCTACTCTGGCCGAAAGAATGTGCATCTGCCCGATCTATTCCTCTCATGATTTTGTACACCTCTATATGAACACCCCTCATCCTCCTGCGCCCCAAGGAATAATATCCTAGCCTGCTCAACCTCTCCCTATAGTTCAGGTCCTCAAGTCCTGGCAACATCCTCGTAAACCTTCTCTGTACCCTCTCCTCCTTGACAACATCTTTCCCCATAACATGGTGACCAAAACTGAACACAATACTCCATAAACGTGGCCTCACCAACGCCTTATATAACTGTAACGTGACCTCCCAACTTCTGTACTCAAGTACTATAGCCCGTGAACTTCTCAAGCCAGATCAGATCATGTTGGTCTATTGCCTGACCTGCTGAGTTCTTCTAGTAGTTTGGTTTTTGCGTCAAATTCCACCGTCCGCCATCTCAGGTATCCACAATTACTAAACTCTGGTTCCTTTAACTTCAAGGTCTTACCTAGTGAACACAACTTTGACCATTCCAACTAAAACAACATCAGTTTGGATGAGTGGACTCCAAAATTTAGATTTAGGTTTATTATTGTCATATGTACCAAGGTACAGTGAAAAGCTTTGTTCGTTATGCTATTCAATAAGATCAGATCATACTATCTTAGGACCTTATTGAAACATATAAGATTGTTAAGGGTTTGGACACGCAAGAGGCAGGAAACATGTTCCCGATGTTGGGGGAGTCCAGAACCAGGGGTCACAGTTTAAGAATAAGGAGTAAGCCATTTAGAACGGAGACGAGGAAACACTTTTTCTCACAGAGAGTTGTGAGTCTGTGGAATTCTCTGCCTCAGAGGGCGGTGGAGGCCGGTTCTCTGGATACTTTCAAGAGAGAGCTAGATAGGTCTCTTAAAGATAGCGGAGTCTGGGGATATGGGGAGAAGGCAGGAACGGGGTACTGATTGTGGATGATCAGCCATGATCACATTGAATGGCGGTGCTGGCTCGAAGGGCCGAATGGCCAACTCCTGCACCTGTTGTCTATTGTCTATACTATGCTTAAATACAACCAAGCAAAAATCTAGACCACACTTCTTCCCACCCTGCTTCCTGTAAAGACTCTATCTCCTAATCCCAATTCCTCCAATTCCTCTCCCCTGACTCATTCTGAAGAAGGATCCCGACCCGAAATGTCACCTATTCCTTCTCTCCAGAGATGCTGCCTGTCCCGCTGAGTTACTCCAGCATTTTTTGTCTATCTTCAAACTCAAGTACAATAGGTAGAGCAAAGGGGAAGGTACAGAGTGCAGAATATTAGTTTTGTTTTGGTTTAGTTTAGTTTAGAGTTAAAGGCCCTATTTCCCACTGAGTCCGCGCCGACCAGCGATCCCCACACACTTACACTATTCTACACACGCTAGGGACAATTGACAATTATACCAAGCCAATTAACCTACAAACCTGCATGTCTTTCGAGAGTGGGAGGAAACCAGAGATCCTGGAGGAAACCCACGCAGGTCACGTGGAGAATGTACAAACTCCCTACAGACAAGCACCTGTAGTCAGGTTCGAACCCGTGTCTCTGGCGCTGTAAGGCAGCAACTCTACCGCTGAACCAGAATTCCCACAATATAGTTCCCAGCATTGCAGCACATCAGTTCCATCAGGGTCCACTGTCTGTAATGCGGTAGAAGAATGTACATTATATTTTTTAGATAAGTGCCTCCTGCTATTAACCTAAGCCCTAATTACCTCAGTATTGCCCTGGTATTACCCTAAACCATTGAGTTGTAATCTTAGATTATGCCCTCTATTCTAAATTTACCCTCCTGTGCCAAGCGACTTTGAGTCCTGAAAAGCGCTATATAAATAAAATCTATTATTATTATTATTATTATTATTATTTTTCTCTATCCATCAAACGGTAAAATATCCATGAGGTCATTAGGTCATAAGTGATAGGAGTCCTTCGTGCCAGCACTGCCATTCATATGATCTTCGTCTTATGGAGTCCACACACAAGATTAGAAGTTGTTCAGCCAGAGCTGAGCACACTTCTCGGCATCGGCGTACAATGGTGTCTGTCTTGTCGCTTCTTGTGCTTCTTGTGCTTCTTGTGCGTGGTGGTGGAAAGATTGGTGAAAACAGGACCGCGACGTGAATGCTCTTCCTTGACCCCATTCATATGATCATGGCTGATCATCCAAAATCAGTACCCCGTTCCTGCTTTCTCCCCATATCCCTTGATTCCGTTAGCCCTCAGAGCTATATCTAACTCAATATAAACTAAACTAAACTTATTTATTTATATAGCGACTGCATATTCTAACTCTGCTGCTGGAAGGCAGTAACTCTACCACTGCGCCGCTGTGCCGCCCATTTTACTTCGGAGTCACATGAGTGACTACGTGAAGAAGCCCGCATGCGCGGTCAATTACGTCTAACGCATTGCGCAACAACTGGCTGGCAGGCGCGTCGCTCCTCCAGCGGTAAGTTTACAAATTCTCAGTTAAGTGTTTAAAACTTATTCTGAGGTTGTTTCTATTTGGTTCGATAATTCTTGGTCGCAGAACAAGTAGGAACTGCTAGGAGAGGTGCTAATGTCCAAGGTGAAGTCCAGACAGGCTGCGGGGGAAAGCAGTTACGGAAGACCGCGGGAGTGTGGGTAGCGGGCGGCCGTCAATTTCGCCTTCCGAGTCGCTGGCGTGGCGGCCAGCGGCTTCAGACTTGGTGCCGGTCGAGAGCACCTTGGCAACTCCGCTAGGACAGAAAGCCACAAGAAAGTCTGTAAGGCCTGTTGACTCGGACGAGTCGGGCCAGGAGGGTTCCCTCCTACAATGGATAGCGTCTTCGGACATTATCCCAGATGCTCCATCATGATATGCTCCAACGAACTGAGTTATATCAGCGCGGGTCTCCTCGGGGCCCGCGCAGCGGCACCTGGTTCAGGGCTGCACAATGTCTCCCTCTCTGAGGAGGGAGCATTCGGGGTCAGTTTTGGTCTGACTCGGAGTTCGGAGGTATAGCCGGGAGCATACCACAAGGCACGAAGGGCGTGAAGCAGATGTGCTGCTATGGCATCGAAATCTACAATTCCATCACAAACAGGATCCAGGAAGTATCGCACACCTGCTAACTGTGCTTCGTTAAACGTGCCGGCTGTTAACAACTCCATCTGGGGTTACATCGGACGGGGCATCAGAGCCCAGGAGGTGAAGCTCCAGAAAATACTAAAGTTGCTCGCCTCAGGCATCAGGGCCTTTGCCAGGTCGGTGGATGGGGGTCCCATGTCTGATGTGCAACAGAATACCCTGGCATTAATGTGTAACGCACATTTTGAAATCAACTGCTTACGCAAAAATGCCATCCGTCCTACCCTGAACCCAAATTCGCGGCACTGTGCAAGGCTAGCAACGTACAACCACCGAATTTCTTGTTCGGTGACGATCTGCCGAAGCAGGTCAGGGAGCTGGACGACGAAGCGAAAACGGTCGGCTAATGAAAGTCCCATCAACTAGCAAAGCTTCATCATTCCGGCGGCAGCACCCCTACGCTCCTTCAACAACAAACGGTTCATTGAAACTGGTGGGAAGGCCGAACACTCTGGGCAGAGGTCTTTTTAAGGCCAAGCCCAAGCCGGCCCTCGTCAAAGATGCGCAGTTGGCGCACTCCATTAGTCCTACACCCCAAACCTCGGGGGCCGAAATAAACACCATTCATCCACCGGTAACCATGGAGGTAGGTGGGTCTGGTTCTTTCAGAACATATTGTGTATGGATCAGTTACAAGTTGGTGGGAGATTGCACTTGTTTTTGAATGAATGGCACTGGATAACATCAGATCCGTTTATACTGCACAGTATACAAGGGTTCCAATCGAATTCTTTCTCAATTCGTTTCCACCCACACAGCATACACCGAACCGGATATTTGTTCTTTCACAACAGGAATGTTTGGATGTACAAGCTGAAATTGAAGTATTATACAAAAAAGGGGTAATTGAGAAGTCATGTCATGATCCTCACCAAATTGTGTCTAATATATTACAAGGCAAAAGAAGGAAGGAGGATGCCGAATCATCCTTGATTTGACTCAACTTAACTCCTTTGTGCAGTATAAACATTTCAAAATGGAAAACGTTGTTACTGCCAAACAACTGGTTTCCAAAGGATGTTATATGGCATGCATCGATCTTAAAGATGCATACTATTCGGTACCCATTCATTGGGATCACCGGAGATATTTGAAGTTTAGCTGGATGGGGCAACTGTGGCAGTTTAAAGCATTGCCTAATGGGTTAACTTCAGCCCCCAGATTATTTACAAAATTATTAAAACCGTGCTGGGGCTACTCCGGGCTCAGAATCATATTGTGATGGCTTACTTGGATGATATCCTAATCATAGGGGAAACTCTGAAATTAGCTGAATTATCTGTTTGAGAGATTGGGGTTTCTCATCCATCCAGTTAAATCCAAGTTGATACCATCTAGAGTTATTGATTATGCAAAGGAGCAGGCACTCAAATTCCATGCAGGTCACTTCAGTAGACCATGCGGTTGCCAGCTGAAGCCCATTGCTGAGTTACAATGGTGGATGATGAATATTCGGCATGCTCCAGTAAAATTTTGGTCGATAAACCTTCAGTTATTGTACAAACTGATGTTAGTGCTCTAGGATGGGGAGCTACTAATACCATCTCTAGCTGCGGTGGCAGATTGAATGTGCATGAGTCATTGATTCTTCAGTCACATGGTATTAACTACTTAGAGTTGTTGGGAGCACTCTATGGGCTGAAGGCTTATTGTGGCAATATGCATCATTTGCATGTTCAACTTCAATTGACAACACTACAGCGGTGGCATACGTTAATCACGTCAGTATCCTGTGATAAATTGGCTAACCTTATTTGGCACTGGTGTATTACAAGAATCATTTGGGTTTCAGCTATCTACTACCAGGTAGATTCAACATGTCACGGAAATTCAATGACAACACAGAATGGATGTTTAATCATGAAGTGTTTAACGACATTGTCGCTCGGTATGGCGTACCGGATATCGATTTGTTTGCATCCAGACTCAATCACCAGTTACCAAAATATGTTTCATGGGAACCAGACCCAGGGGCAGTGGCAGTAGATGCATTCTCGCTACACTGGGGTGGAATGTTTTTTATGCATTCCCCCATTTTGCCTCATCAGTCGGTGCTTGCTTAAGATCCAGCAATATTCAGGCATTTTGGTAGTACCTGACTGGCCTACACAGCCATGGTTCCCACTCGTTCTGGAATGATAACACAGCCTTTTAAGGCTGTCCCCAAATGCAGAAAATCTACTGGTTCACCCTGTGACTGGGGAGACCATCCACTACATGACCGAATTAATTTATTGGTTTGGCAATTTCTGAGGAGACCGTTCCTGGGGCTCGGACTATCAGATCGTACGGTGGACGTGATCACTGCGGCCTGGAGGATAGTACCAAGAAACAGTACATCTTTCATATCAAGAAATGGGAGGTGTTCTGTTTACAGTCGAACATATCGTATGACACGGCACGCATAATGGATGTGTTGGAATTCCTCTCTACACTATATTTTGATGAGAGACTGAGTTATAGTGCCAGGAGTGCCTTATCGTCATACTTATTGCTGGGATCGGGACACCACTCTGTTGGATCTCACCCTTTGATATCCAGGTTCATGAAGGGTATCTTCAACTCAATCCCCCCACGCCCAGGTACTCGGAGATATGGGATGTGAGCGTGGTGCTCACGCTACTTCGCCAGTGGGCTCCAGCTACATCCCTGCCTTTGCCCAAACTCACTTACAAAGTGGTCATGCTCATGGCGCTGGTTTCAGCGCAACGGGTCCAGGCGTTGCAAAAGCTGCGACTGGACAGGATGGTTTCATTTGTAAATAATATAACATTTTATGTTTATGATTTAATCAAGCAGAGCAGACCAGGGTGTCAGGGCTCAAACTCATTTTCATGGCATACCCCATGGACCTTCGGTTGTGTGTAGTTACACATTTACAACAGTACATCAAGGTCACCAAGAGCCTCAGAGGCTCCGAATTAACTATGTTCATTAGTTTCAAAAAACCTCATAAGAAGGTATCAGTACAGACCAAGGTTAAAACAGGTTCTGGCTTGTGCAGGAGTGGACACTGACATTTTAAAATCTCACTCCACCAGGACTGCATCAACGTCAGCAGCGAGGGTAATGGATGTTCCTCTCGACCACATTCTAGCGGCTGCAGATGGTCAAATGAAATAACTTTTCAAAGGTTTTATAATAAACCATTGCCAGTCCGGGGTATTTGCCAATTCCATTTTAGATTATGTTTTATAGTTTCCCCCTGGATGAGAGGGGTCACTATTATTTTCATTTGCTCATTAAAGCATCAGCATGTTTAAATCTATGTCATGTCTGAATGCATTATTTATTTTCACTCATCCTTGGTCAACTGATGCAGTGTGTGATGCATGGACTCGTATCCATGGCATGAAATCACAGAGCTTTGAAATCTTCACGTAGTCACTCATGTGACTCCGAAGTAAAATAGTAAGATTAAACGAGAACTTACCAGTTTGAAGTTTGATCTTTATTTTATGAGGGGTTACGATGAGCGATTACGTGCCCTCGGCTCCCAACCCTCTTATCATAAAGGTCATCTGGTAGTTCTAGTTCTCTCCAATCTTACTATGTTCAGTTCAACTACTGTTATCTGTGATTTCACATCGCTGCTTTGAAGATTGACGCGCATGCGGGCTGGCGGGCTTCTTCACGTAATTGCTCATTGTAACTCCTCATAAAATAAAGATCAAACTTCAAACTGGTAAGTTCTCGTTTAATCTTACTATTAACAATAACAACCTCCTTCTCAATCCAAATTGGGCTCACGTTGTGCAAAAAGCCAATTTCAAAAGTAAAATCAAATCAAGTTTAGTTTAGTTTATATAGCCATATAAATTAAACGAAACTAAAGTCGAGGTTCCAGTTCAGTCTCTTACAGAGCTAAGGGCCCGAGCTGTCATTGAAACGAAACAATCCACTGATGTTTGTTTTAATGGATGCCACCCCGGACTTTCCATCTTGTCACTGCAGTCCCAGATGTTTGGAAGCTGAGCCAGCCCTCCTCTCCCCTTCTCCCCCTCCTGTTATTCTTGGTCCCCTGCACAATATGTGTACGCTTCAGTGGGAAAGCATGCGTGGAATTAGACTCCACAGCACACTGCTGGGAGCGGCTGCGATGCACTTCATATCAGCACAGCAGTGATGTGTCAACATCAGAGTGTGGGAGACTGTCCCCATAGCTCCTGCTGATTTGGTTGTCAACACCCAGCAACTCTTCATTTGATTTTACTTTTGAAATTCACTTTTTGTACAGCCTGAGGACGCTTTGGATTTAGAAGGAGGTTGTTGTTATTATTATTATTGGGCGGCACGGTGGCAGAGTGGTAGAGTTGCTGCCCGAGTCCCAGGTTCGATCCTGACTCCGGGGGCTGACTTGTACATTCTCCCTGTGACTGCGTGGGTTTTGCTTTTCCTGCTTCTGTTTCTAATGTTGTTGAGAAATGAATCACAATAACGTGAATTTATTTTTTCCTTAAAGCATTCATTTCGCTGAACACCTGGGGCAGCAGCGCAGCGGTAGAGTTGCTGCCTTGCAGCGCCAGAGACACGGGTTCAATCCTGACTACGGGCGCTGTCAGTACGGATTTTGCACGTTCTCCCCGCGACTGCGTACGTTTTCTCCGGGTGCTCTGGTTTCCTCCCACATTCCAAAGACGTGCAGGTTTGTAGGTTAATTGGCTTCTGTAAATTGTCCTTAGTGTATAGACTAGAATTAATGTATGGGTGATCGCTGGTCGGCACGGACTCTGTGGGCCGAAGGGGCCTCTTTTCTCATTTTTTCTAGTTTAGTTTAGTTTTAGAGATACAGCGCGGGAACAGGCCCTTCGGCCCACCGAGTCTGCGCCAACCAGCGATCCCCGTACACTAGCGCTATCCAACACACATGGGGCAATTTACAACCTTTACCGAAGCCAATTAACCAACAAACGCGTACGCCTTTGGAGTGTGGGAGGAAACAAGAGCAGATGGGGAAAACCCACGCAGGTCACGGGGAGAACGTACAAAACTCCGTACACTGGTGTTCAGGATTGAACCCGGGTCTCTGGCGCTGTGAGGCAGCAACTCTACCGCTGCGTCACCATGCCGCCCGTGCTACCTCTAATACTAAAAATTAAAAGTAAATTATCAATTTAAGACACTAAATGTTCGACCGTACAGCACATGCTTTTGCTTTGTGACTGTACAGAGACAAGAAATCAATCATAACATGCAATTATATACAGCCCAATGTAACGTGGAGGAAGGAACTGAAGATGCAGGTTTACATCGAAGGGCCTGTTTCCCCGCTGCATCTCTAAACTAAACTAAAGGTTCATGCCGACCACAGTTTCCCTCTCAACTTGTCCCTTTTCCCCAATTTTGGTCCATATCCCTCTGTTGCATTGTCATGTTTTTGAAACTATGTTGTGTAGGAAGGGACTGCAGATGCTGGTTTGCACTGAAGGATAGACACAAAATGGCCGGAGTAACTCAGCGGGACAGGCAGCATCTCTGGAGAAAAGGAATAGGCGACGTTTCGGGTCGGGACCCTTCTTCATCTCATGTTTCAGTCTGTAGCAGGGTCTCAAAGATGGGTCATAAGAGGAATAGATCGGGTAGATGCACAGAATCTCTTGCCCAAAGTGGGTGAATCAAGGACCAGAGGACATAGGTTTAAGGTGAAGGGGAAAAGATTGAATAGGAATCCGAGGGGTAACTTTTTCACACAAAGGGTGGTGGGTGTATGGAACAAGCTGCCAGAGGAGGTAGTTCAGGCTGGGACTATCCCAACATTTAAGAAACAGTTAGACAGGTACAGGTTTGTGTTGGGCCTGGAGTTTAGAACAATGAGTGGGGAACTCATTGAAACATTCAGAACAGTGAAAGGCTTGGATAGAGTGGATGTGGAGAGGATGTTTTCACTCTTGGGAGAGTCTGGGACTAGAGGTCATAGCCTCAGAATTAAAGGACGTTTTTTTTGGAAGAATTTCTTTAGTCAGAGGGTGGTGAATCTGTGGAATTCTTTGCCACAGAAGGCTGTGGAGGCAAGTTGGTGGATATATTTAAGGCAGAGATAGATAGATTCTTGATTAGTGCGGGTGGGGAGAAGGCAGGAGAATGGGGTTAGGAGGGAGAGATAGATCAGCCATGATTGAATGATGGGGCATCTTGGTTGGCATGGGCAAGTTGGGCTGAAGGGCCTCTTTCACGCTGTAGGGTCTCTATGACTCTGGGGCCTGTGCTGTTGCAGTTTGCCGGGGAGTCATTTTGAAGAAGAGAGTTCCTGTCATTGAGACCGAAGAATTTATTTGGGATTCACGGAGTGATTTTGGGTTGGTTCAGAGCACCAGGCTGCCTGATATTGCTGCACAGATGGAAACCTTGGCCATCATCCCACTGAACCTCCAACACAACTACAAGCATAAGGACAGAGACCAAAGGCAAGGCCAAGTTTCTGGAGCAAGACAAAATGGGAACTGCTCTTGCCAACAAGGCCTATCCCACTAGAATGTTCAGGAAGCCGCGTTCCTGTTCCAAGTACAGACTAGATCGGGTCGAATGTCCTAATTTTGCTCCTATTACATATGAATATGAACTTTAATCAGACTTTATCCAGCACTCTATGTTATTCCCTTTATCCTGTATCTTTGTCTTAGTTTAGATTATTGTCACGTGTACCGAGGTACAGTGAAAAGCTTTTAGTTTAGTTTAGAGATACAGTGCGGAAACAGAAGGCTGTGGAGGTCAAGTCCGTGGATATTTTTAAGGCAGAGATAGAGAGCTTCTTGATTAGTACGGGTGTCAGAGGTTATGGGGAGAAGGCTGGAGAATGGGAATAGGACGGAGAGATAGATCAGCCATGATTCTTGAATGGCGGAGTCGACTTGATGGGCCGAACGGCCTAATTCTACTAGAATAGAATAGAATAGAATGCCTTTTATTGTCATTCAAACAGGTTTGAACGAAATTTCATTCCTGCAGTCATGACGTTACAAAAAAGAACCAAGACACACACTTAACACACTTTACACAAACATCCATCACAGTGAATCTCCAACACCTCCTCACTGTGATGGAAGGCAAAACTACTATTCCTTATGACCTTATGGCATGTATTGATTTACTCCACATTTCACAGACCGGGTGTCACAGTTTAGTTTAGTTTTGTTATCTGTAGCTCCTTCCTACACATTCAGTTTTCGTTAGGAAGGAACTGCAGATGCTGGTTTACACCGAAGGTAGACACAAAATGCTGGAGTAACTCAGCGGGACAGGCAGCATCTCAGGAGCAAAGGAATGGGTGACGTTTCGGGCCGAGACCCTTCTTCAGACCACCATATATGGTTTTTTGGGAGAAGGTGCGGGGCTGGGGTACGATCAGGTTGGAGGCAGTGGAGGGCAGACAGCCGGAAGTGATCAAGAAGGGACTCGACCCGAAACGTCACCCATTCCTTGTCTCCAGAGATACTGCCTTACCCGCTGAGTTACTCCAGCTTTTTGCATCTATCTCAGTAATAAAATCAGAAATGGGCTGTGAGATTATGGCCTGGTTCTCATCTGTGGAGTCATGATTAGTTTAGTTAGTTTTTAGACAATAGACAATAGACAATTGGTGCAGGAGGAGGCCATTCGGCCCTTCGAGCCAGCACCGCCATTCAATGTGATCATGGCTGATCATCCCAATCAGTACCCTGTTCCTGCCTTCTCCCCATATCCCCTGACTCCACTATCTTCTAGAGCCCTATCTAGCTCTCTCTTGAAAGTATCCAGGGAACCGGCCTCCACCGCCCACTGAGGCAGAGAATTCCACAGACTCACGACTCTCAGTGAGAAAAAGTGTTTCCTCGAAAGGATTCCTTTGGTTTAGTTTTGTTTATTGTCACGTGTATCGAGGTACAGTGAAAAGTTTTTTTGCTGTGTTTCTCCAGACAGCGGAAAGGCTATACATGATTACAATTGAGCTGTCCATAGTGTACAGATACAGGATAAAGCGAATCATGTTTAGTGCAAGACAAAGTCCAGTAACGTCTGATTACAGATAGTCCGAGGGTCTCCAATGAGGTAGATGGTTGCTCAGGACCGGACGCTAGTTGTTTTTGGTTTAGTTTTAGTTCAGAGATATAACGCAGAAACAGGCCATTCGGCCCAGTGAGTGTACCAGCAATCCCCGCATATTAACACAATTCTACACACATTAGGGACTTTTTTTACATTTTCCCTAACCAATTTACCTACAAACCTGTACGTCTTTGGAGTGTGGTAGGAAACCAAAGATCTCGTAGAAAACCCACGCAGGTCACGGGGAGAACGTACAAACTCCGTACAGACAGCAGCTATAGTCGGGATCGAACCCGGGTCTCCAGCGCTGCAAGCGCTGTAAGGCAGCAACTCTACCGCTGCGCCACCGTACCGCCCTTGGTGGTTTAGTTGTCTGACAGGATTGCTTGGAGCACAGGAGGATGAGGGGTGGCTTATAGAAGTGTACAAAATCGTTAGAGGAATAGTTTGAGTAAACACAGTTTCTTGCCCAGAGTCAGGAAATCAAGAACCAGGGGCCATAGATTTAAGGTGAGGGGGAGGGGGAAGATTTAATAGGAATCAAGGGTGATTTTTTCACATAATGGGTGGTGTGTGTATGGAACGAGCTGCCAGAGGTTGTAGTTGAGACAGGCACTATCGCAACGTTTAAGAAACATTTGGGCCGATGCATGGATAGGACAGGTTAGAGGGATATGGGCCAAACGCTGGCAGGTGGGACTAGTGTACACGGGACACGTCGGTCAGCATTGACAAGTCGGACTCATGGGCCTGTTTCCACGCTGTATGACTCTATGACTCTATAACAGCTGGAAGAAACTGTCCCTGAATCTGGAGGTGTGCGTTTTCACACTTTTGTCCCTCTTGGCCGATGGGAGAGGGAGAAGTGGGAGTGACCGGGGTGACGAGACACATCCATGATTATGCTGCTGGCCTTGCCGAGGCAGTAGTGTGAGGTGTAAATGGAGTCAATGGAAGGGAGGTTGGTTCGTGTGATGGTCCGGGCTGCGTCCACAATTCTCTGCAACTTCTTGCGGTCTTGGTTGAATCTGTCTAAGGCCCATTTGTAGAAGCAGATCGGCACTACTGAGTAGACTCCTCTCAGAGACTGAGGAGAGACCTGATAGAGGTATATAAAATTAGGATAGGTACAGTGAGTTTTGTTGTGGATGAAGTCTTCATTTCCCTGCCACAACGTATGAAGTTCAAGCTCCTGTAGCTCCTCGAATCCTTATTGAGGCTAACTTGTGTAAAAGAGCTTTCATACCCATAAAGGAATGTTTACTATCCTTAAGAAATACACCTGTGGCTATAAAGGTACGTGTGCGGATGTGGCGCCGACGGACGAGAAGCCAAGCTAAGAAGTGGAAGCCAAATAACTGAATGGAAACAAAGCCGAAACGCCAACTAACCGAAAGGATGGGACGCCTAAATGCAAACTAACCGAAAGGGCGGGACGCTTAAAAGCCAACTAACCGAAAGGCTGCGTCACCTAAAAGCAAACTCACAAAATGGCCGCTCTGCGTGGACCACGTGGAGGGTGGCCGTGGGAGAGTGGGGCTGTCCCGAGCCATGCGCAACTTGGTGCTTGGGTTCAGATTGCCCAGTCACCTATGGCTTGTGTGGGAAAATTACCCTCAACCTCCCACCCTTGGAGACGGGAATGCCGGGGTCATTTTCCCACAATGCCGAAGGCTGTGGGTTGGGTGGAGCGGAGGTTTGGGACAATGTTCGTCCCAAACATGTGAAGTGATGGACGCGGGGGTCTGGACCAATCGCTGACAAGTCCCGCCTCCCGGCAACGTCATGTCCGTTATTTGACTTCTCTGTTGAGCGGCAGCCGGTTCGTTGGCTTGCAGGCGACGCAGCCTTTCGGTTAGTTTGCATTTAGGCGTCCCATCCTTTCGGTTAGTTGGCGTTTCGGCTTCGTTTCCATCTGGTTATTTGGCATTTCGGCTTTGTTTTCATTCGGTTATTTAGCTCCACTTCTTTGCTTCGGCTTCTCGTCCATCGCGCCACTTCGGGTACCATAAAAGTACATTTCAAAATAGCATCATAATACAAAATGATGACATAAAATGTGAAA
The DNA here is from genome assembly GCA_038087875.1 of Malacoraja senta. Taxonomy (NCBI): domain Eukaryota; kingdom Metazoa; phylum Chordata; class Chondrichthyes; order Rajiformes; family Rajidae; genus Malacoraja; species Malacoraja senta. Next base: position 1,677,414 of record CM075995.1, read on the forward strand.
TTTGTTTCTGTAATGTACTGGTCATCACATTCCCCTGACATGTGAAAGGTTCCCGGTGTGGACAGCACTGTGGCGCAGCGGTAGAGTTGCTGCCTTACAGCGCCTACAGCACTAGAGACCATGTGAGTTTTCTCCGAGATTTAGTTTAGTTTAGTTTAGTTTAGAGATACAGCGCGGAAACAGGTCCTTCAGCCCACCGAGTCTGCGCCGACCAGCGATCCCCGCACATTAACACTATCCTACACACACTAGGGACAATTTACACTTACACCAAGCCAATTAACCTACAAACCTGTACGTCTTTGGAGTGTGGGCGGAAACCGAAGATCTTGGAGAAAACCCACACGGTCACGGGGAGAACGTACATACTCCGTACAGGCAGCACCCGTAGTCGGGATCGAACCCAGGTCTCCGGCGCAGCAAGCGCTGTAATGCAGCAACTCCACCGCTGTGCCACCGTGCCGCACTCCGAGATCTTCGGTTTCCTCCCACACTCCAAAGACGTGTAGGTTAATCGGCTTGGTATAAATGTGTTAGTGTGCGTAGATTGCCGGTCGGCGCGGACTTGCTGGGCCGAAGGGCCTATTTCCGCGCTGTATCTCCACACTAAACTAAATGAAAATACGACTCCAATTTATTCAACAAAATCTGAAAAAAATTGATTCCTCATTCGAAGTGTTGATAATTAAAACTGGAACATAATGTAACATTATATTGTCAACATCTTTAACGTTATAATTAGAGCTTTGGAGTGATGTAAAAAAATTAGTCACAATTAGTCAGGCAATTAAAGATTAATTGCAGGTTAGTCTGGTTTTAATCACTTATTAAGCAATGAGGAAAGGCCAGTATTTAGTGCAGGCGCGCTGAATATGAGAGGGAGGCTGAAGGGGACGGGTGTGGAGAAACAGAGAGGGAAAGTGGGGCATGGACAAAGGTTGTTTAGTTTAGTTTAGAGATACAGCGCGGAAACATGCCCTTCAGCCCACCGAGTCCGCGCCGACCAGCGATCCCCGCACATGAACACCATCCTACACACACTAGAGACAATTTACAATTTTACCAAGCTAATACACCTACAAACCTGTACGTCTTTGGAGTGTGGGAGGAAAACCGAAAATCTTGGGGGAAAACCCATGCAGGTCATGGGGAAACTCCTTAAGGGCCTGTCCCACTTGGCTGTGTTTTGCGCGCCATTTAGGCGACCTGCTAGCGTGTGGGTAGCATGTGGGTAGCGTGTGGGTAGCATGTGGGTAGCGCGGGGACGGGCGTACAGAGTGGCGTGGAGGAGTGTGGACTTCGTCCTGCACGAAATCTTCGCGCGCCAGTGATGGCCCAAGTGGGACAGGCCCTTTACAGACAAGCACCTCGTAGTCAGGATCGAACCCGGGCCGCTGGCGCTGTAAGGCAGCAACTCTACCGCTGCGCCACCGTGCCGCCACCGTTGTTCTGGGGTAAAGAGGGCATGAGTGGGATGGAGGGAAGGGAGGAAGGTGAGGAGGAGGGGGAGTGAGATTGGAGGCGGGTGGCTATCTCCACTTGTGCATATGTGCATGGTACGGAGGCTAGTCCCAAAGCCTCGGACACAGCTCCGAGCTCATTGTCTATTGAGTGGTTGTGATCCCTGCTCACCTACAGTCCCACCAACCCACATGTGCTCCATATCCCTCCAATCCACAAGTGCTGCAAGTCTCTACGGGGTAGGTGGGGATGGTCACAGCACAAACAGTGGAAGGAACGGACAACATGTCCAGCAATCCACCTCGCCATCCCAGGAAGCAGCTTCTGCCCCACCAGAGGAAGAGTTGCTGCCTTACAGTGAATGCAGCGCCGGAGACCCAGGTTCAATCCCGACTACGGGTGCTGTCTGTGTGGAGTTTGTACGTTCCCCCCGTGACCTGGGTGGGTTTCCTCCGAGATCTTCGGTTTCCTCCCACACTCCAAAGACGTGCAGGTTTGTAGGTTAATTGGCTTGGTAAATGTAAAAATTGTCCCTAGTGGGTGTAGGATAGCGTTCATGTGCGGGGATTGCTGGTCGGCGCGGACCCAGTGGGCCGAAAGGCCTGTTTCCGCGCTGTATCTCTAAACTGAAACAGTCACAGTGTCATAGAATGATAATCATAGAGTCATAGTCATAGAGTGATACAGTGTGGAAACAGGCCCTTCAGCCCAACATGTCCCCAGCTACATTGGTCCCATCTGCATCTTGGTCCACATTGGTCTACATTGGCCCCATCCCATCTTGGTCCATATCCCTCCAAACCTGTCATATCCATGTACCTGTCCAATTATTTCTTAAACATTGGGATAGTCCCTGCCTCAACTACCTCCTCTGGCAGCTGGTTCCATACACCCACCACCCTTTGTGTGAAAAAAATACCCCTCGGATTCCTATTAAATCTTTTCCCTTTCACCTTAAACTTATGTTCTATGGTCCTCGATTCACCTATTTTTGGGCAATAGACTGTTCATCGACTTGATCTGTTCCTCTCATGATTTTGTACACCTCTATAAGGCAATGCCTCATCCTCCTGCGCTCCATGGAATAGAGTGCCAGCCTACTCAACCTCTCCCTATAGCTCACACCCTCTAACCCTGGCAACATCCTCGTAAATCTTCTCTTATGCTGATAGAATGGAGCGGCTGGGCTTGTACTCTCTGGAGTTTAGAAGGATGAGAGGGCATCTTACTGAAACATATAAGATTGTTAAGGGTTTGGACACGCTAGAGGCAGGAAACATGTTCCCGATGTTGGAGGTATCCAGAACCAGGGGCCACAGTTTAAGAATAAGGGGTAAGCCATTTAGAACAGGGACGAGGAAACACTTTTTCTCACAGAGAGTGGTGAGTCTGTGGAATTCTCTGCCTCAGAGGGCGGTGGAGGCCGGTTCTCTGGATACTTTCAAGAGAGAGCTAGATAGGGCTCTCAAAGATAGCGGAGTCAGGGGATATGGGGAGAAGGCAGGAACGGGGTATTGATTGGGGATGATCAGCCATGATCACATTGACTGACGGTGCTGGCTCGAAGGGCCGAATGGCCTACTCCTGCACCTATTGTCTAATGTCTATTGTCTATTGTCTGCACTCTTTCCAGATTGACAACATCTTTCCTATAACATGGTGCCCCATAACTGAACGCAACACTCTAAATGCGGCCTCACCAACGTCTTATACAACCGCAACCTGACCTCCCAACCTCCATGCTCAATGCTTGGAAATGCGACATTGGAAATGCTGGGAAACAAATACAAGGAGATTAACACTAGCTCTTCGTTCATTCACAGGAGGAATTCCACCCGGAACTAAATCTGCCTTCAGTGATTAAAAACAGAACAAGTGAAATGAAGTGATCCATGCTTGCCAACTCGTTAAGAGAAGTAGGTGACCAGCTATTTGTTCTTGGTTCATAAAACCAAAGAGGAACTGCAAATTGCAACCGTGAGCCGACTCAAGCGTAATGAGTAACTTGTATGTTTCTATATTCCCAACTATACAAACATATTCCCATCATGAGCACAATTACAGGCACAAAGATTAAACATAGTTAAGTATACATAGAAACATAGAAAATAGGTGCAGGAGTAGGCCATTCGGCCCTTCGAGCCAGCACCGCCATTCAATATGATCATGGCTGATCATCCAAAATCAGTACCCCGTTCTTGCTTTCTCCCCATATCCCTTGATTCTGTTAGCCCTAAGAGCTATATGTAACTCTCTCTTGAAAACATCCAGTGAGTTGGCCTCCACTGCCTTCTGTGGCAGAGAATTCCACAGATTCACAACTCTCTGTGTGAAAAGGTTTTTCCTCATCTCAGTCCTAAATAGCCTACCCCTTATTCTTAAACGGTGACCCCTAGTTCTGGACTCCCCCAACATCGGAACAGTTTTCCTGCATCTAGCCTGTCCAATCCTTTAAGAATTTTATATGTGTCCATCAGAAACCCTCTCATCCTTCTAAATTCCGGTGATTACAAGCCCAGTCGACCCATTCTTTCATCATATGTCAGTCCCATCATCCCGGGGATTAACCTGGTAAGCCTACGCTGTACTCCCTCAATAGCAATAATGTCCTTCCACAAAGTAGGAGACCAAAACTGCTCAAAAATACTCCAGATGTGGTCTCACCAGGGCCTTGTACAACTGCAGTAGGACCCCCTTGCTCCTATGCTCAAATCGTCTCGCTATGAATTGGTAATAGTTGGTAATGTGCATAGAAGGTTTTGTTCAAATTCAGTTGGTACATTCATTAAAGGTTTAGTTCAAAGGTTTCGTTCAAATGCCATATGTCAAATGTCAAGAGAGTTTTATTGTCATAAGTCCTGAAACGGAACAATGACATATTTACTTGCAGCAGCACAACAGACAAAGAGGGGGCTGGTTGAGTGGTGGGAAATCATCGAGTGATACAGTATGGAAACAGGCCCTTCGGCCCAACTTGCCCACACCGGCCAACATGTCCCATCTGTGGCAGAGAAGGAATGTTGGCCTTCATAACAAGAGGATTTCAGTATAGGAGTAGAGAGGTTCTTCTGCAGTTGTATAGGGCTCTGGTGAGACCACATCTGGAGTATTGCGTACAGTTTTGGTCTCCTAATTTGAGGAAGGACATCCTTGTGATTGAGACAGTGCAGCGTAGGTTCACGAGATTGATCCCTGGGATGGCGGGACTGTCATATGATGAAAGATTGAAAAGACTAGGCTTGTATTCACTGGAGTTTAGAAGGATGAGGGGGATCTTATAGAAACATATAAAATTATAAAAGGACTGGACAAGCTGGATGCAGGAAAAAATTTCCCAATGTTGGGTGAGTCCTGAACCAGGGGCCACAGTCTTAGAATATAGGGGAGGCCATTTAAGACTGAGGTGAGAAAAAAACGTTTTCACCCAGAGATTTGTGAATTTGTGGAATTCCCTTCGACAGAGGGCAGTGGAGGCCAAATCACTGGATGGATTTAAGAGAGAGTTAGATAGAGCTCATGGGGCTAGTGGGATCAAAGGATATGGGGAGAAGGCAGGCACGGGTTATTGATTGGGGACGATCAGCCATGATCACAATGAATGGCAGTGCTGGCTCGAAGGGCCAAATGGCCTCCTCCTGCACCTATTTTCTATGTTTCTATGTTTCTATCTACACTAGTCCCACCTGCCTGTGTTTGGCACATATCCCACCAAACCTGTCCTATCCACGTACCTTTCCAGACATTTCTTAAACATTGCGATACTGTCCGCCGCAACTATCTCCTCTGGCATCTCGTGCCATACACCCCCCACTCTTTGTGTGACAAAGCTACCCCTCAGGTTCCGATTACATCTTTCCCCCTCACCTTAAACCTAAGTGTCTGGTTCTTGACTCCCCTACTCTGGGCAAAAGGCTCTGAGCATTACCTGATCTATACTGCTCTTGATTTTGTACACCTCTATAAGATCACCTCTCATCCCCCTGCGTTCCAAGAAATTGAGCCTTAGCCTGCCCCAACCTCTCCCTCTCGCTCTGACCATCGAGTCACGGCAACATTCTTGTCGATTTTCTCTGCACCCTTTCCAGCTGGACAACATCTTTCCTACAACATGGTGACCAAAACTGAACACAATACTCATACTCTAAAGGTAGACACAAAGTGCTGGATTAATTCAGCGGGACAGGCAGCATTTCTGAAGAGTAGGGATGAGTGACGTTCCGGGTCGAGACCCTTCTTCAGACTGAGAGTCAGGGGAGAGGGAGACACAGGCATATGGAAGGGTAAGGTCACCCACTCCTTCTCTCCAGCCCTTCAACCCACAGATTCCGTACCAACCAGCGATCCCTGCCCATTAACACTATCCTACACAAGGGACAATTTTTACATATTTTTACACCAAGGCAAATCACCTACAAACCTGCACGTCTTTGTTTTGTATCAAAAATAATTTATTTAATTACGATCACGATAGAAAACAAAACCATGGTAACACACCCACCCCCACAGTGCAAAATCACCAAATTATCTAGGCACTAAATTTTCAAACATTTTTCAACCAATTCAAATTTTCAACCAGTCAAACAACTGCGTTACAATCCTTACAAATATACTAAATAGCTACTATACAACTATGTCCCTCTCTAACACCACCCACGTGCGGACGTAACACCGGAAAAGGCGCAAACATCTTGCTCGGGCAGAGCCCTCTTCCGCCTGGCGCCGTAACTCGCGGATGGCCAGCTTGGCCAGGCCACCTGTACGCCTTTGGAGTGTGGGGAGGAAACCGGAAGATCTCGGAGAAAACCCACACGGGTCGCGGGGGGAACGTACAAACTCCGCGCAGACAAGCACCCGTAGCCAGGATCGAACCCGGGTCTCTGGTGTTGGTAGCTCTGGAAGGCAGCAACTGTGCCGTCGTGCGGCCGGTAAAATTCTGGAGTAACTCAGCGGGTCAGGCAGCATCTACGCAAAGCAAAGTATTTCACTGTATCTCGTTACATGTGAGAATAAAGTATAATTGAATCATTGAATCCTCTCTGGAGAAAAAGAATGGGTGACCCATTCCAATGGGGTGGGACCCTTCTGCTGAAGAAGGTCCTTCTTCTGAAGAAGAGTCTCGACCCGAAACGTCACCCATCCCTTTTCTCCGGAGATGCTACCTGACCCGCTGAGTTACTCCGGCACCTTGTGTGTTCCCTTGTTCTGAACCAGCATCCGCAGTCCTTGTTTCTCTAATCCAATACCTGTCCCAATCCTGGCCATTCCCTCTTCACCTTGCTCGCATCGGGCAGAATGTACTAAGCACGCACCAGACTCAGGAACAGCTTCTGTTATCCGGCTTCTGAACGGTCCTCGCACAAAGTCATAAGCCACACTCTCCACTGAAGGAGGGAGTCAGGAAATTCATCTAAAAACCAAGTGAGAGCCAGAAATAAACGTCTAAAAATAACAGGACAGAAGTTCACAAGTGAGAGGAGCGGAATTAGGCCATTTGGCTCATCAAATCCACTCCGCCATTCAATCATGGCTGATCTATCTCTCCCTCCTAACCCCATTCTCCTGCCATGAACCAGGGTACTGTCCGATTCACCTCTGCTCTATTGTGTCCATTCGGATTTGTCCATGGAACTGGTGCGCTACAAGGCTGAGAATGACACAGATTGGATCAGATTGGAATAGCATGCAAAATAAAGCTTTTCACATGGGACAAAGTCGGTACATGGGACAATAATAATAAAGCTAAACCTAAACCTTCTTATCTTATCTCTGGCCTCTGGTATGTACCTGCCAACCCCACCCTCCTTGTCGGTGTCTACCTGTTACCTGCCACGCTCTGCCCTGCCTCTCCCCTTTCACAGCTCTCTTCCTCGCCCACCCCCCCCTCCTCCCTCACCCTCCTCACCCCTACAATGTTTGAAGATGGGTCTCGGCCCGAAACATCACCTATCCATGTTCACCAGAGTTGCTGCCTAACTTGCTGAGTTACTCCAGCACTAAACCGTGGCTATGCAGGCATTGGAGAGGAATGGATCACTTGCAGACAATAGACAATAGACGACAGGTGCAGGAGTAGGCCATTCGGCCTTTCGAGCCAGCACCGCCATTCGCTGTGATCATGGCTGATCATCCACAATCAGTATCCCATTCCTGCCTTCTCCCCATAACCCCTGACTCCGCTATCGTTAAGAGCCCTATCTAGCTCTCTCTTGAAAGTATCCAGAGAACCGGCCTCCACCGCCCTCCGAGGCAGAGAATTCCACAGACTCACAACTCTCTGGGTGAAAAAGTGTTTCTTCATCCCCATTCTAAATGACCTACCCCTTATTCTTAAACTGCGATAGAGATGGAGTACTTTAACCAGACAGCACGTAGGGCACAGTCATTGCGGGCCGAAGGGCCTGTTCCTATTCCGTACTGTTCAATGTTCTTCTTTTTTTTAATTTTTTTAATTTTTATTAGTAGTAAGTACAATATTGTAGTACATAAGTACCTAATACACACTGAGATATTACAGTTCATGTACAACTTCTTATTTTTAATTTAACAATAAAACAGACAATGAAGATAGGAAAGATAGAGGAAAAGAGAGTATCGTTAAAAAGTGGTGAAAGTGTTAGTTCGTGAAATAGTAAAGAAAGCCCGAAGAAAGAAACAGGTAAACAAAAAGGTAGAAAATGGTAAAGAGAGAGAAAAAAAAAGAAACAGAAGAAAAAAGAAGTAGAGAAAAAAAAAAGGAAGGAAATAAAAAGAGAGAGATTACGAGAGATATACCTATTCAATGTTCAATGTTCTGAGACAGGAGATTATGGGCTCAGGTCCCTCCCAGGAGACGAGTGCTGTATTGCCACGCGATCATTTAATGTCATATTTGTGCAATATTACATACGTGCTGTGCAATAACTGGTCACTTAAATGTCATCATTATAAATATGCACATGACGTGTTCAGTTTCAGTTCAGTTTAGTTTATTGTCGCATGTACCGAGGTACAGTGAAAAGGTTCTGTTGCGTGCTAACCAGTCAGCAGAAAGACAATGCATGATTAATGTATTCAATGCCTTGTAACATATCTTTTTGACTGGTGCCAGACCAATTTCCCTCTGGGATAAATGAAGTGGTATCAGATCGTATCGTATTATTGGCTTCTAACCTGAAGTCCTATCCAAAGCTGGGCATGAAAGACTTCAAGGATAGACACAAAAAGCTGGAGTAACTCAGCGGGTAAGGCAGCATTTCTGGAGAGAAGGAATGGGTGGGTGACGTTTCGGGTGGTGACCCTTCCTCAGACGATGCTGCCTGTCCCACTGAGTTACTCCAGCTTTTTGTGTCTATCTTCGGTTTAAACCAGCATCTGCAGTTCCTTCTTACAGAAAGACCAAGGAACAATTTGAAGGAAGAAGTCAGTGATCTGACCTTCATTTATCCCTCACACAGAGGATGGTGGGTGTATGGAACGAGCTGCCAGAGGATATAGTTGAGGCAGGTGCTAAAACAGACTTTTTTTAAAAATTTATTTTTTAATTTTAATATTTTATTTTATTAGAGGTAAGTACAGTCATATGGCACCAAAGTGCCTAATATATATTTGCATAATACATTTTATGTACATCTTCTTATTTTTTTTAAATTATAATAAAGAAAAATAAGAAAAATAAATTAGATAATAAAGACTAAAATAGACTTTAGGACAGGTACATGGATAGGACAGGTTTAGAGGGATATGGGCCAAACACAGGCAGGTGGGACTAGCGAAGATGGAACATCTTGGTCAGTTTGGACAAGTTGGGCCGAAGGGCCTGTATCATGCTGTTTGATTCTGTGACTCATAGAATCATAGAGTGATACAGTGTGGAAACAGGCCCTTCGGCCCAACTTGCCCACACCGGCCAACATGTCCCAGCTACACTAGTCATAGAAACATAGAAACATAGAAAATAGGTGCAGGAGTAGGCCATTCGAGCCAGCACCGCCATTCAATATGATCATGGCTGATCATTCAAAATCAGTACCCCGTTCTGGCTTTTTCCTCATATTCCTTGATTCCCTTAGCCCTAAGAGCTAAATCTAACTTTCTCTCGAGAGCCCTAGACTCTCCCACAGTGGAAACGATGAGAGCCTTCGACTCTCCCTGCCTGCGTTTGGTCCATATCCCTCCAAACCTGTCCTGTCCATGTACCTGTCTAACTGTTTCTTAAACGTTGGGATAGTCCCTGCCTCAAGTACCTCCTCTGGCAGCTTGTTCTGTACACCCACCACCCTCTGTGTGAAAAAGTTACCCCTCGGATTCCTATTCAATCTTTGCCCCTTCACCTTGAACCTATGACCTCTGGGCATAGACTCGGTCAATGGAGATCTCTTTGGAAGTATCGCGCAGCTGTTAATGGGATCCTGCCGTGCACACATGCAGGCTCACTGACAGCCGCACGCCGACTGCTCTTCTGAAGCACTTTGTGAGCTGCAGCTTAGAGTGGAACCGCCTGTGGATGTGAAAGCAAGTGATTGTTCCCCCTTTATCGTTCAAATCCAGAATCACTTCTCGTTTGCCCTTGAATCGGTGAGACAAACGTGTTTGCCTTTCCCACAAGTTGGGGGCTTTCAGTCAGTTCGGGAACTTGAAGATAAAGTTGTGCACTGTAATAGCGGCCCGACAGATGAGGAACCTTCATTCCCCTAATAGATTATTCCAACAGAGGAATCCTCTTTTTTTTTCTTTTTTTTTTCAAATTTTAAATCAAATACTTTATTCCAAAAACAAAATCAACATACAAAATAGTATAGCATTCATATCAATAGACAATAGGTGCAGGAGTAGGCCATTTGGCCCTTCGAGCCAGCGCCGCCATTCAAAGTGATCATGGCTGATCATCCCCAATCAGTACCCCGTTCCTGCCTTCTCCCCATATCCCCTGACTCCGCTATCTTTAAGAGCCCTATCTAGCTCTCTCTTGAAAGCATCCAGAGAACCGGCCTCCACCGCCCTCTGAGGCAGAGAATTCCACAGACTCACCACTCTCTGTGAGAAAAAGCGTTTCCTCGTCTCCGTTCTAAATGGCTTACTCCTTATTCTTAAACTTTGGCCCCCGGTTCTGGACTCCCCCAACATCGGGATCATGTTTCCTGTCCAAGCCCTTAACAATCTTAAGAGGTACCAAATTTGCCTGTATCGGCAGTTTACAATCGAAACAAAAATTCAAATAAAAATCCTGCCATCCTTGTCTATAATACAATCGAACTCCCGCAGCGACCAGCGTTCGCGGAAGGCCTCCGTCTCCGGGGACACCCGGGCACGGACGTAACCCCGGAAAAGGGGCAGGCAGCCGACCCCTGTGCAGAGGAATCCTCTTTTTTTTTTTTTTTTTCCGTAAATGTTTTTTTTATTAGATTTTTAAACAAATGTACAATTTACAAGGGAGGGTAGAAAGCTCACACAATTTAAAAAACACTTAAACAAAATTATCAAATTAAAATATTAACATTTTTATCTATAATATATTTAACCTCCTGCGGTGACCAGCGTTCACATAAGGCCTCCACAGTCCCCGTGGACACCGCGTGTTCCCTCTCTAGGGACACGCGGGCACGGACGTAACCCCGGAAAAGGGGCAGGCAGCCGACCCCTGTGCAGAGGAATCCTCTTGGCGCCTTAGATCTGAACGAAATCAGCGGGCTCGGCTCAGCGAAGCCCCCTTTGTGAACAGCAGAACCTATAAACTTGCAACATGCCTTTGTTGCCTTTACAATCACTTTGTGCTGGAATGAAGTGAAAGCTTTAGGTCTATTTACCTGCTGCCTCAATGGGAGCGGAGTTGCCAATTCAGTAACAGGGGGCCATCTGCGACTCCAAGGCTATCGAGTTACAATTAGCACAGCACAAAGGCCGTCGAGTGAGGGACGGGCATCGGCACATCTCCCTGGGAGGGAATCGGGGAAATAGTTCCCACCCGCAGCAGAACCGTTTCAGTTTGGACCCTTCATTCTTCAGAGACAGGGCCACTGGCTGGCTGCTGTGTGTACGGTGGGCTTATTCCTCTGCTGTCGTTCACAGCCTCTGCCTCTCCCCGGGGCAACATGTTCACTGTCTGAGGTAGACAAAAGTGCTGGAGAAACTCAGCGGGTGAGGCAGCATCTGTGGAGCGAAGGAAATAGGCAACGTTTCGGGCTGAAAATCTTCTTCAGACATTGCCTATTTCCTTCGCTCCATAGATGTTGCCGCACCCGCTGAGTTTCTCCAGCATTTGTGTCTACCTTCGATTTTCCAGCATCTGCAGTTCCTTCTTAAACGTTGTGTTCACTGTCTGATGCTGTTTTGATAAATCGCATCAGTCCTCGGGGGACTGTGAGTGGACTGCTCTGAAAGGTTAGAGACATAAATAGGTGCAGGAGGAGGCCTTTTGGCCTGCACCGCCATTCATTGTGACCATGGCTGATCATCCACAATCAGTAACCCGTGCCTGCCTTCTCCCCATATCCCTTGATTCCGCTAGCCCCTAGAGCTCTATCTAACTCTCTTTTAAATTCATCCAGTGAATCGGCCTCCACTGTCTTCTGTGGCAGAGAATTCCACAAATTCTATACAAAAGAATAGAAGTGAGATCGACCGATTGACCAAATGGTGCCAGCACAATAACCTGGCTCTCAACACCAGCAAAACCAAGGAACTGATTGTGGACTTTGGAAGGGGTAGGATAGGGACCCACAGTCCCGTTTATATCAACGGGTCGATGGTGGAAAGGGTCAAGAACTTCAAATTCCTGGGCGTGCACATTTCCGAAGATCTTTCCTGGTCCCAGCACACTGATGCAATTATAAAGAAAGCACATCAGCGCCTCTACTTCCTGAGAAGATTACGGAGAGTCGGTTTGTCAAGGAGGACTCTCTCGAACTTCTACAGGTGCACAGTAGAGAGCATACTGACCGGTTGCATCGTGGCTTGGTTCGGTAACTTGAACGTCCAGGAGCGGAAAAGAATGCAGAAAGTTGTAACCACTGCCCAGTCCATCATCGGCTCTGACCTCCCCACCATCGAAGGGATCTATCGCAGTCGCTGCCTCAAAAAGGCTGCCAACATCATCACAGACCCACACCATCCTGGCCACGCACTCATCTCTCCGCTACCATCGGGCAGAGGATACAGCAGCCTGAAATCTGTAATATTCAGGTTCAGGAACAGCTTCTTTCCCACAGCCATCAGGCTATTAAACTCACCAACAAACAGACTCTGAACTGTAACAGCCTCTTGCACTTTATCTGCTTATTTATGTGTATATTGAACTGAACTGTTCTGTATTTTTGCTTACAATATTCTGTTGTGCTGCAGCAGGCAAGAATGTCATTGTCCTATCTGGGACACATGACAATAAACTCTCTTGACTTGACTTGAAATTCACAACTCTCTGGGTGAAAACGTTTTTTCACATCTCAGTTTTAAATGGCCTCCCCTTTATTCTAAGACTGTGGCCCCTGGTTCTGGACTCGCCCAACATTGGGAACATTTTTGCTGCATCTAGTCCTTTTACAATTGTATACATTTTTATAAGATCCCCCTCATCCTTCTAAATTCCAGTGAATACAAACCCAGTCTTTCCAATCTTTCCTCATATGACAGTCCCACCATCCCGGGAATTAACCTCGTGAACCTACGCTGCACTGCCTCAATAGCAAGGATGTCCTTCCTCAAATTAGGAGACCAAAACTGCACACATTACTCCAGATATGGTCTCACCAGGGCCATGCACCACTGCAGAAGGACCTCTTTACTCCTATACTCAAAGTGGATAACCTCACATTTATCTCCATTGTACTGCATCTGCCATGCATCTGCCCGCTCACTCAACCTGTCCAAGTCACCCTGCAACCTCCTAGCATCCTCTTCGCAGTTCACACTGCCACCCAGCTTTGTGTCACCTGCAAATTTGCTAGTGTTACTTTTAATCCCATCATTTAAATCATTAATATATATTGTAAATGGTTGCGGCCCCAGCACCGAGCCTTGCGGCACTCCACTCGACACTGCCTGCCATTCTGAAAGGGACCCGTTTATTCCCACTCTTTGTTTCCTTTCTACCAACAAATTCTCTATCCATGTCAATACCCTACCCCCAATACCATGTGCTCTAATTTTGCCCACTAATCTCCAGTGTGGGACCTTATCAAAGGCTTTCTGAAAGTCCAGGTACACTACATCCACTGGCTCTCCTTCATCCATTTTACTTGTCACATCCTCAAACAATTCCAGAAGATTAGTCAAGCAGGATTTCCCCTTCATAAATCCATGCTGACTTGGACCGATCCTTTTACTGCTATCTAAATGTGCTGCTATTACTTCTTCAATAATTGACTCCAGCATCTTCCCCACCACCGATGTCAGGCTAACTGGTCTATCATTCCCCGCTTTCTCTCTCGCTCCTTACTTTAAAAGTGGGATAACATTGGCTACCAATCCACAGGAACTGATCCTGAATCTATAGAACATTGGAAAATGATCACCAATGATCTCACTGCAAGATGGCCGTTGTGTTTGGCTGCCCGTCGTCTCCCGCCTGAACAAAGACCCATTCAAGGTAATCTCTACCATTCGTATGGCCTGCAGTCAAAGCTGGCGTACGAAGGCAAACATTATTGAATATACAAGCCTCGGCCGTCGAGGTCTTCACCCGAGTCCCCGGACCGACCACCGGACGATGCCCCACACCGAGCCGAGCCTCTGTCGTCGAGATCTTCATCTGTGGCCCCGGACTAGACCCCGGACTGGGCCTCCATCAGAGCCCCGGACTGAGCCCCGGACAAGGCTTTCCTTACCTTTCATTCCTCGCTCGGCTCCCGATGGATGTACGGGCTCGGCCTTGTGGCGGCCGGCGCACGCACCGAGCCTGGAGGCGGAGTAAACGCGCAGGCGCCCTGGTAAGGCTGAAGAACCTCGCCCGCGCCCGTTTAACATCAACTTACCTCGCCCAGCGCGGTGAGGACGGACCTGGTCGGCCCTACCGCTCCATCCATCGACGGTCCCTCGAGCCCAGGTATGTTTTTCTCCGGTCGATCCTCCCGATCCCCGCTCTGTCGGCCCGCGGGCTCCCAGCCAGGCCCTGTGTGAAGCGCAGCGGCGTGGTCTCCCTGAACCTCCGCCCGCTGGCATGGGAGCCGCTACCGGCCCTCAACTCACCTGCAGTCCCTGCAAAAGTGGCCCTGATCACTGCGAGATCAGTGCTGAATAAAACCTTCGTCCTCAATGACTTCTTCACCGCACGTGGATTGGACTTCCTACTGATCACTGAAACCTGACTTAATCCTGGTGAGCTTGCTCCACTCGTGGAACTCTGCCCCGATACCTGTAACTTTTTCAGCTCGCCCAGGCTCTCAGGTCGCGGTGGGGGCCTAGCCACCGTGTTTAAGAAGAATTTCAACTGCCGCCTTCTGAACGCTGATCACATCTCCAGTTTTGAACATCAACTAATCATAGTTGGTCTAATCTGTCCGCTTTTAATTGTTCTTGTGTATCGCCCACCAAAAACGAATAAGGACTTCATCTCACAATTTGGCTAGCTTGTTGCCCAAATTTGACCAGGTCCTGATTCTTGGTGACTTTAACATTCATGTCTGCTGTCCCACGAAGCCTCTTGTGAGTGAATTTATGAACCTGGTTGAGTCCTTCAATCTGTCTCTACTCACCACTGGATCCACGCACAAGCTTGGCCATACACTAGACCTAGTGCTTTCGTCTGGTCTCCCAATATGTAACATAGATATTATTGATGCCTGCCTGTCTGATCATAGTGCTATTATATTCGATATATCTCTGCCTTTCTCTCCCTCAAAATCCCATCTCCCTGATCGCTATTCCCGCTACGTTAACTCCACGACGGCCAGTAAGTTCTCTGAGGCTCTCATAGCCGCCCCCAACATCTGCACTATTGAGGTGTCTACCCCGCATCTCAGCACCGACGACCTCATTTCGCTATTCAATACCACCTGCTCTTCCATCCTGGATTCTGTTGCTCCTCTTAAAATGAAAAAGCCTAAGCCTAAAGGCGAGCCGTGGCTCAATGACACCACTAGAGCCCTAAGAAGAGAATGCAGAAAATCAGAACGGAAGTACAAATCTGATGCTTCAAATTTTCTTTGAACTCCTGAAAAACAATCTTCACAATTACCAGGAAGCGGTAAAATCTGCAAGAACTAAATACTTTTCCACCCTTATCTCCAAAACCGCTCATAATTCCAAGGTCCTTTCTAGCACCATCACCTCCATCATTTGTCCTGTCCCCAGCACCAGCTTAACTGGGTCCCCTGCTAAGTGCGAGGAATTTACTACATTTTTCACCAGCAAGGTAAAAAACATAAGAACAAATATTTCCCCTCCCACCCGTGACCTGGCTGTCTCATTGGTCTGCTCTTCAAAATTAGATTGTTTCCAACCCGTTACTCTAACCTCCCTTGTAAAACTGATCACCACCATGAAACCTACTACCTGCCCCCTCGACACTGTCCCCTCTGCCCTCCTAAAGGACGTAATTACAACAGCCGGTCCCAGCATCTTCGCCATCTTCAACAGTTCTCTGGCCACTGGCACTGTACCTACCTGCTTCAAGCACGCGGTGGTCCAACCACTCCTGAAAAAAAATAACCTCGACCTCACCTTGCCAAGCATCTACAGACCCATTTCTAAACTGCCTTTCCTCTCAAAAGCCCTTAAAAAGGTAATTTTAAGTCACCTTATGCCTCACCTTCACCAAAACACTATCTTGGAAACTTTCCAATCAGGTTTCAGGGCTCACCACAGCACAGAGTCTGCCTTGTTGAAGGTACATAATGACCTACTGCTCACCGTTGACTCCGGCGACTGTGCAATCCTGCTCCTTCTTGACCTCAGCGCAGCATTTGATACTGTCGACCACACCATCCTAATTGACCGTCTCCGGTACGGGGTTGGTATTGATGGCACTGCCCTGAGCTGGTTCATCTCCTACCTCAAAGGTAGGAGTTTCTCGACTAACATAGGCAACTCTTTCTCCTCCCCAGCTAGCCTCTGCTGTGGGGTTCCACAAGGTTCCATCCTTGGCCCCATTCTCTTCTCCTTGTATATGCTCCCCTTAGGCCAAGTCATTGAAAGGCACGGCATTTCCTTCCATTGCTACGCAGATGATACACAACTCCATCTCCCCCTGAAGCCCAAAAACCAATCAAACCTGCTTAACCTTACCCACTGCCTCGAGGATATAAAGTGTTGGATGGCCCAGAACTTCCTCCAACTAAACGAGTGTAAGTCTGAGGTTATCCTTCTCGGCCCCTCGGACTCAATCAAAACGATAGCAGGCAGCCTTGGAAGCCTTACCCCACTACTCAAACCTCACGTCAAAAACCTTGCCGTGATATTTGACTCAGCACTGAAATTTGACAAACAAGTCAATGCCGTGGTAAAAGCTAGCTTCTTTCAGCTTCGGACGATGTAATAATGTAATAATAATTGATAATATTATCAATTTAAAAATGTAAGACTGTAATGATGTTAATAGGTTGTGTACTTTTCTCCAATAAAAAATATTTTCAAAAAAAAAAAAAAAAAAAAAAAAGGACGATAGCTAAAATAAAACAATTCCTCCACTTTGATGACCTCGAAAAGATCATCCACACATTTATCTCCTCCCGCCTAGATTACTGCAACTCCCTTTCCACTGGCATCAGCCAATCTTCCCTGTCCCGCCTGCAACTGGTCCAAAACGCCGCAGCGAGACTCCTGACGGGCACCCGAAAAAGGGACCACATCACCCCGATCCTGGCCTCTCTCCACTGGCTCCCTGTGCGGTCCCGTATACATTTCAAGATCCCCCTCTATGTCTACAAAGCCCTCAATGGGCTTGCCCCCACCTACATTAAAAGTTTTCTCACCCACCACTCCACCTCCAGGTCCCTCAGATCGGCCGACTTGGGGTTGCTGAATATCCCGCGGTCTAGGCATAAGCTCAGGGGCGACCGCGCCTTAGCGGTTGTAGCTCCTAGACTGTGGAACAGCATCCCTCTTCCCATCAGAACTGCCCCCTCCATCGACTCCTTTAAGTCAAGACTAAAAACGTATCTATACTCCCAAGCCTTTCTTGACGTCCTCTGAGTGAGGGCTATATGTATATATGTATGTAGTTTGTTTGTTTATATTATTCTTATAACAAATGTAAAGCACTTTGGCCAACGAGAGTTGTTTTTAAAATGTGCTATATAAATAAAGGTGACTTGACTTGACTTGAATGTGTCCACGATTTCTCGAGCCACCCTGGGATGCAGACCATCAGGCCCTAGGGATTTATCAGCCTTCAATCCCATCAGTCTACCCAATACTATTTCTTGCCAAATGCAAATTTCTTTCAGTTCCTCTGTCTCCCTAGATCTTCTGTCCTCCAGTACATCTGGGAGATTGTTTGTGTCTTCCTTAGTGAAGACAGAACCAAAGTACATGTTCAAGTCTTCTGCCATTTCCTTGTTCCCCATAATAAATTCACCTGTTTCTGCCTTCAAGGGACCCACATTTGTCTTTACTAATCTTTTTCTCTTAACATACCTAAAGATGCTTTTACTATCCTTCTTTACATTCTTGGCCAGCTTGCCCTCGTACTTCATCTTTTCACCCCGTATTGCCCTTTTTGTTACCTTCTGTTGTCTTTTGAAAGTTTCCCAATCCTCCGGCTTCCCGCCACTCTTTGCGATGTTATGCACCTTTTCTTTTAGTTTTATTCCATCCCTAACTTCCCTTGTCAGCCACGGTTGCCTCTTACTCCCATTAGAATCTTTCTTCCTCTTTGGAATGAAATGATCCTGCATTTTGTGGATTATGCCCAGAATCGTGGCTTGGTTCGGCAACTTGAGCGCCCTTGAGAGGAAAAGACTACAAAGAGTAGTAAACACTGCCCAGTCCATCATCGGCTCTGACCTCCCTTCCATCGAGGGGATCTATCGCAGTCGCTGCCTCAAAAAGGCTGGCAGTATCATCAAGGACACACACCATCCTGGCCACACACTCATCTCCCTACTACCTTCAGGTAGAAGGTACAGGAGTCTGAAGACTGCAACGACCAGGTTCAGGAATAGCTACTTCCCCACAGCCATCAGGCTATTAAACCTGGCTCGGACAAAACTCTGATTATTAATAACCCATTATCTGTTATCTGCACTTTATCAGTCTATTTATTCATGTGTGTATATATTTATAGAATGGTATATGGACACACTGATCTGTTTTGTAGTAAATGCCTACTATGTTCTGTTGTGCTGAAGCAAAGCAAGAATTTCATTGTCCTATCAGGGACACATGACAATAAACTCACTTGACTTGACTTGAAATTCCTGCCATTGCTGTTCCACCATTATTCCTGCTAGGATCCTTTTTCAGTCGACCTTGGCCAGCTTTTGCTCTGGTATTATATTTCATTCACGTGTTTAAACTATAATGTTTTATACTTAATGTTTTCATGTTTTATTCTTAATGGTTTACTGTATGTCGTATTTGTTACTTGCGAGCGGAGCAACAAGGCAAATTCCTTGTATGTGTACATACTTGGCCAATAAACATTCATTCATTCATTCATTCATTTATTCATGCCTTCATAGTCCCATTTGTTCAACTGCAACACTGACACTTCTGATTTAACCTTCTCCCTCTCAAATTGCAGATTAAACCTTATCATATTATGATCGCTACCTCCTAGCGGTTCCTTTACCTTGAGTTTAATTTGCTATTTAATTTAAGTAAGTAAGTAAGTAAGTAAGTTTATTGGCCAAGTACTCACATACAAGGAATTTGCATTGGTGCTCCGCCCACAAGTAACAACATGACATACAGTGACAGTTACGAATAACTCAGAAAACACTAAACATTAATAATAATAAAACATTAATGATAAAACACCATTGATCCGGAGGAGGCGCTGTCCAGAACGGCTGCCTGTCCTGCAGCTGTCCGTTTTTTTCCCTTCTTTTTTATTATTTTTAGTACGTTGAGTGTGTAGTCAGGGGGCCTAATCTTTTTATGTGTGGGGGGTGGTGGGGGGGAAGAGGGAAACTGCTTTTCGAGTCCCTACCTGGTCGGAGGGGTTGCCTTCCTCTGAGCAGCGCCTTCGACCTGTCCTTGCGGCCTACCAGCGGGTCCTGGAGCGACGTTTCCCTGAGGGGACCTGGCCAGAACATCGGCTTTGGCGGCGGCGCAGAACATCGGCTTTGGCGGCGGTGCAGAACATCGGCTTTGGCGGCGGTGCAGCGCTGGAGCGCTGTCGTGGAGCGGGCGATGCCTTTCCTGGGTCGCCGCGCTGGAACTCCAGTATACTGGGACCGCCGATGAGAACATCGTGGAGCAGCGGTTCTGTGGAGCGGCCCAGCTGCGACGCTGAACGTTACATCCCGGAGCCTGGGATCTCTCGCTGAGGTTGCCAGTGTGTGGAGCTCCGTCCGGCGCGGTCTGTTGGCTTGGAAGCCGCGGTCTTCGGTGGGAAGGTGGTCGTTCCTGGTACCCCAAGCTGCTGGGGGTTCTCCCGATGCCGGAGTACCATCACCCGGCGAGAACATCGGGCGCCGTGGCAGCGACTGCGGAGGCCTCAGTGGGCCCGACTCTGGGTGGACAAGAGGATGGGGACTGGACTTTGTGCCTTCCCCCACAGTGGGGACCACTGTGGGGGGATGTTTTGGTGTTGAACTTCTTGGAGTACTCGTGGATAAAACTGTTTTTATGTCTGGCTGTGGCAGTTTCTCATCTCTCTCTGTCTGCGAGTGTCTCTAGTTTCCTCTCTCGACACTCTCTTGACTCCCTGCCCCTTTCTAACTCAGATGTACCCAAATGTCAGTGGTGGACTTGGCGCAGAAGACGGGGGGGGGATATTCAAACTTCATTGGGCAGCACGGTGGCGCAGCGGTCGAGTTGCTGCCTTACAGCGATGACAGCGCCGGAGACCCGGGTTCGATCCTAGCTTTGCCACAGAGAGCTGTGGAGGCCAAGTCAATGGATATTTTTAAGGCAGAGATAGATAGATACTTGATTAGTACGGGTGTCAGGGGTTATGAGGGGGTACGATACGATAGAACTTTATTTATCCCAGGAGTGAAATTGATCTGCCAACAGTCATAAAAACACAAAATACATGAAACATCAAAATAAAGTGACGAGTGGAAAGGATTCAGGATGTGCAAAGATTGGGGGGTGGGGGAGAGTCAGTCTCAGTCTCAGTCTACCCAACGACTGAAGGGGGAGGAGATGTACAGTTTGATAGCCACAGGGAAGAAGGATCCCCTGTGGCGTTCTGTGCTTTCAAACCAGTCTGTTGCTGAAGGTGCTCCTCAGGTTGACCAGTGCGTCGTGGAGGGGGTGTGAGCTGTATTGTCCAGGATGCTCCGCAGTTTGAGGAGCATCCTCCCCTCCAAGACCACCTCCCGTGAATCCAACTCCGCCCCCAGGACGGAGCCAGCATTCCTGGTGAGTTTGTTGATCCTGTTGGCGTCCGCGGCCTTCGCCCTGCTGCCCCAGCGCACGGCAGCGAAGAAGGTGGCACTGGCTACCACCGATTGGTAGAACATCTGCAGCATCTCACTGCAGATGTTGAAAGAGCGGAGCCTTCTCAGAAAGTACAGGCGGCTCTGTCCCTTCTTGTACAGGGCCTCAGCGTTCCTGGACCAGTCCAGTTTACTGTCCAGGTACACTCCAAGGTACTTGTCCTCCCTGGTAAACTGCACATTCACACCATTGATGGAGACAGGGGACAGGGGTTTAGAGGAAAAGATAGATCAGCCATGATTGAATCACTAAACTTTACTAAACTAAAGCCAGTGGGAAGACATTCTGGTCAAGGTTATCATCATAGTTGATAATATCATAGCAGATATTGCTGGCAAGTGTGGTGTTTATTGCTCATCCTTCTTCCCCTAAACAAGTGGTGATAGAGCTTCTACTATTTGACACAAACGAGCGGCAAGACACTTCAGAGTCTGAAGAAGATGTCTCGAGCCAAAACGTCACCTTCTCTCCAGAGATGCTGGTGGCACAGCGGTAGAGTTGCTGTCTTACAGCGCCAGAGACCCTGGTTCGATCCTGACGACGGGTGCTGGTCTGTAGGGAGTTTGTACGTTCTCCCCGTGACCTGCGTGGGTTTTTTCCCCAAGATCTTCGGTTTCCTCCAACGCTCCAAAGACGTACAGGTTTGTAGGTTTTACTGGCTCCAGTAAAATTGTAAAATTGTTCCCAGTGTTAACGTACAGGATGACCGCTGGTCAGCAGGGACTCGGTGGGCTGAATGGCCCATTTCCACACTGTATCTCCAAAGTACTAAAGTAAATTAGAACAGGTAATTCGAATTTCACTGTACCTTAATTGGTACGTGACAATACACTTGGCCTTGACCTTGACCTAATACATATATATACTACGCTCAAAATGTGGATTGCAAGTATGTTGGATACCGCACATCTTGAGGAAATGCGATTCCTCCTAATAGATAAATTTGACCAATTCATAACGAGTTGGTCTCCATTTGTCGTCTTTTTGGAAACGTATGGTGCAAAACAGGTGTAAAAGCTAATCCGTGACTGCGGATGGTCAAGATTATAAATGATCTCCTTCTATTTTCTTTTCTTCTTTTCTTTTCATTTATTCTCTTTCTTCTATTTTCTATGTCTCAACT
>CM075995.1:1702018-1787018 GCA_038087875.1 Malacoraja senta
GCCCTTCGGCCTCACTTTCACCCGCTGGTGAGGATGTTCAAACTCCATACAGAGAGCGCCCGTAGTCAGGATCGAACCAACGTCTCTGGCGCTGTAAGGCAGCAACTCTACCGCTGCGACAGCATGCCGTCCTGTTAAGTGCTGTTGAAATAAAGATTTAAAAGAGTGGAGCGATTGCAGTGAATGATAGCACGTCCGCTGTTGGGACCGGCACGCAAAGAGTCACCTGGCTTCGGTGCCATCTTGATAAAAGACGCTAGCTCTCCCGCTTTTCCCCCACACGATAGACAATAGATGCAGGAGGAGGCCATTCGTCCCTTCGAGCCAGCACCGCCATTCACTGTGATCATAGTTGATCATCCACAATCAGTTCCTGCCTTCTCCCCATATCATAACACACAGAAGAGCTGGTGGGAATTCCAAATAAAAGCAGAGGCTGGTAGTTTCTCAGTGCAGGAACTGGAGGCTGGATTCGAAGTGTGTAGTGAAGGAACTGCAGATGCTGGTTTAAACCGAAGATCGACACAAAATGCTGCAGTAAACTCAGCGGGACAGGCAGCATCTCTGGAGAGAAGGAATGGGTGACTTTTTGGGGTCGAGACCCTTCTTCTGAAGCCTGTCCTGCTGAATAAAGGGCCTGTCCCACTTAGGAGACCTAAACAGCAACATCTGGTGACCTTGCCCGCCACCCAAGGTTTCCATGAGGTTCACCGGAGGTTTTGGTCACTCTCGCTAATGGTCGAAAGTGGTTTCCGCGTGGTCGACGCGTCATCTAGGTTGCTGCTATTTTTTCCATCATGATTAAACCCGGCCTCGACGTTTGCCGTTTTAAAAATCGATAATTTTTTTGTCGCAGGTCTAGTCGAAGCCGGTTTTCTTCATAGTCGAGGAAGGTTTTTAACATATGCGTGGGAGGTGGTAGGAGGTTGCAGGTCACCTCGACCTTGATTTTATTTTGGGTGGCGGGCAAAGTCACCAGAGGTTGCTGATTAGGTCTCCTAAGTGGGACAGGCCCTTTACTCCAGCTTTTTGTGTCTATCTTAGGCTGGATTATAACAAATAGGAGAGTGAGTGGCGCTCTGGATATTGCTGCAGGCTTTCTTGCGACTCGTCCTGTACTCACTGCTCTACAAAGGACAGCCTTTAACTGTGAGCGACTCAAAGAGTGAGCAGGCACAGGACTGGTCAAGTCCCGCTTCCCCTTTATTCCAACCGCCTCATTAGTTATCGAGAAATTAGATGGAATACTTAACAAACGCACCAATTCCCCAGAGGCGTCCCCCGGCTTTGAAGCCTCTTCTTGCATTGTGCCGGGGAGCACTCCACATCAGAAGCTTTCCCATGATCGTTATGCTAACCTTGCAGCGGAAACCTCGCCATTTGCATTTGAAGGAGCTAAATATTAGCCAAGGAAGAAAGGACTCCCTTTCTCGGGAGAAAAAAAAAAGCATGAGAAAAAGTTTCTTCCCACTGTTCCCCACCTTCTTGGAGCGGGCTGCGAGATTCTCAACAAGAAACAGGAAAGACCGGAGAAATCTTTCAGAGCCTGTTGCAATAAGTAAGATTGGTGAATCTTACAAGTCAATGAATTTCACACACAACTGTCCGCCCAGCTTTAAAATTTGCACTCAGATTTACTTTGGTTTAGGATAGCGCTCGTTTACGGGGCAATCGCTGGTCGACGCGGATTTAGTAGACCGAAGGGCTTGTTTCTGTGCCGTATCTCTAAACTAAACTAACCAACACTAATCTAAACAGTGACCCAGTTCCCTGAGTTTGATGATAAGTTTAAAGGGGATGATAGTATCTACGACACTCAGTTTTAGTTTAGTTTAGTTATGTGTTTAGAGTTACATCACAGAAACAGGCCCTTCGGCCCACCGAGTCCGTGCCGACCAACGATCCCCACAAGTTATCACTACCCTACACACACTGGGGACTATTTTGCATTTATACCAAGCCAATCAACCCACAAACCTATACATCTTTGGATGAATCACATATTGATAGATACTTTTGACGTTCTCAATTTCTTGATTGAGCAAAAATATAATTCTAAAATAGATTTTTAAGATAGATTAATTACAGATGTTTACCTTTTCCAATAATTATGGGTTTTTTATTTTTCGCATTGCTGCTGCAGTTTGTCATCAGGAAAAGACCTGCCACATGGATTATTTTATCAAGTACCTGTTGCCACGTAGCTAGCTTGGACATGCTTAATTGAACAGCAAAAACTTTTAACCGAAACATTACGTGGAGTGTAACATGATAATCACCTGGTCTAATTAAACCAAACGGACAGGGCAACAATGAATCTCTTTCACTCAAGGATTAAAGTACTGTTCATTAAAAGTCCTCTGAATATGGACAGGAATGTTCCCCCCACCATTGAGTCTGCCTGCCTTTTGTCCACTTGCTGATAGAAGTCCTGAAGTTATGCTCACTTATTTATTTCCCATCATTTAAATTTGCTTCCCCATTCACTATAACGGAATCAAATCTAATGTGAAAACGTGCTCGACATTAAATACTTGACATGTCAACGTTGATCATTGTTATTCTAAGTTATAAATTTCTCTGATATAAATCAGTTCATTATAAGTTTGATATTAAGCAATTCATTTTGAAACATATATTTTAAAAGTGCAGCAATATCTATTAAGACATACATCTAAATATTATGTAGGTGGAAATATTTTTCTACATAATATATACACCTACATATGATGTCGATTTTTTAGTTTAGCTTAGAGATACAACGCGGAAACAGGCCCTTCGGCCCACCGAGCCCGCGCCGACCAGCGATCCCAGCACATTAACACACACTGGTGAGAATTTTACACTTACACCAAACCAATTCACCTACAAACCTGTATGTCTTTGGCGTGTGGGAGGAAACCGAAGATCTGGGAGAAAACCCGCGCGAAGAATGTCAGGGGAAGAACGTACAAAATCCGTACGGTTTGCAGCACACAAGGTCGGGATCGAACCCGGGTCTCTGGCGTTGTAAGCGCTGTAAGGTAGCAATCCTACCACTGCGCCACCGTGTTGCCCTTTCTACATAGATGTATGTAGAAATAGTTAGTTAAAATATCAATTTCAAAATGAATTGATTAACATCAGACAAACCAATAAAAAATTGGTTTATATCTGATTGATATAGAAATATTAACACATATTTCCTCCACATAAAATGGTGCGTTATTTTTATGAAAACTGTCTCAAGAAGAAAAATGTAAAAGAAAAATCATGCAGCAACTAAATGTCACACTTATACATGGTGGGGTAATAAACAATGTGAAATGGGTTATGATTCTTTATGATTATATATTCTTTATGATATGATGATTCTTACCTGTGGTATATCTGAACATTAAAATGTATCCAAATATCTAAGTATAATGTTTTTATCTCAGTCTGTTAAAAGGATATTATTTAGCGTTGATGCCAATCCCAAAGACATATAGGTTTGTATGTTAATTGGCTTGGTATAAGTGTAAATTGTCCTTAGTGTGTGTAAGATAGTGTTAGTGCGGGGATCGCTGGTCGGCGCGGACTCGGTGAGACGAAGGGCCTGTTTCCACACTGTATCTCTAAACTAAACTAAACTAAAATCGTGGACAGTTGAAGTTTAAAAAGGCGCAAACGCAATATTCAGAAGTTTATTATTTAGAATTTTGTTTTGCCTTGGCACAAAATACCGTCAGATTTACCAGTGTGGTTTTCCTATAAAAATCACTCTATAATTAAAACCCTGTGCACTCCAAACACTGTAAGGGTCTATTAGTGGAGGGATCACCTCATTACTTGGGGTATTTTGTTGTTTGCCTTTGAAGATTAACACAGGTTTGGTGCTCACGTTTCCCAGAATTGAGATGTTAATGGAGTCATTAGTCAGTGCCCCCACATGAAGCTTGCTCTACAAAGTAAGTCCTCTTCAGCAGAAAGCACTTCTTTTTTTTTTAAATGGCTCGCATCCAGTGGAACTGAACACCTGGCCCAGTTTCCCAGGATCGGTGAATGATGGAATATAGGCTGATCTCAATCTTTGTTGACTTTGTCTCCGAAACACAAATAGGAGAAAAGTCTGTTCAAATTTCCAGCCATCCATTGCTGACAATGGACGTAGCAACCATGTTGTCACACGAGCTGCCAAGTATTCAGGCGTGATTAGATTCAAATTTAACACAATTTTATTTGAAAATTGCTTTCCGACGATGCTGTGGAAACTGTCTCAATTTACAGCGGTCAGGCCTCTGTGAGTGGAAAGGCGGTTTAATTCAGGCATCAATTCGTCTCATGCCGCTGGGTTTTAAGTTGCCCAAGCGAAATATGAGGTGCTGCTCCTCCAATTTGCGTTTGGCCTCACTCTGACCGTGGAGGAGGCCGCCTTCTGCAAAGTCCGTTCCCTCCGCAACTCCCTGGTCAACTCGTCCCTTCCCACCCCCAAACCACCCCCTCCCCAGGTAACTTCCCCTGCAACCGTAAGAGATGCAACACCTGTCCCTATACCTCTTCCCTCAACTCCGTCCAGGAACCCTGACAGTCCTTTCAGGTGAGGCAGAGGTTCACTTGCACCTCCTCCAACCTCATCTACTGTATCCGCTCTTCCAGGTGTGGACTCCTCTATATCAGTGAGACCAAGCACAGGCTCGGCGATCGTTTCGCTGAACACCTCCACTCAGTCCATCTCCCGGTTGCTAAACACTCTGACTCCCCCTCCCATTCCCACACTGACCTTTCCGTCCTGGGCCTCCTCCAATGTCAGAGCGAGGCCCAATGCAAATTGGAGGAACAGCACCTCATATTTCGCTTGGGCAGCTTACACCCCAGCGGTATGAATATTGACTTCTCTAACTTCAAGTAACCCTTGCATACCCTCTTTCTTCATCCCTTCCCCTTCATAGTTCTCCGACCAGTCTGACTGTCCTCCTGATTAAATTTTACATAATATGCCTCATTGTCACCTTCCCCCAGCTAACAATGATCTCTTCAACATTTTTTTAAATCTTTAACACTTTTGATCATTTTCACACCTTACCCTTCCCTATCTCTCGTTTCCCTCTCCCCTGACTCTCAGTCTGAAGAAGGGTCTCCACCCAAAACATCACCCATTCCTTCTCTCCAGAGATGCTGCCTGTCTCGCTGAGTTACTCCAGCATTTTGTGTCTACCTTTCGTGTAAGCCAGCTTCTGCAGTTCCTTCCTATGCCATTCTCCTGCCTACTCCCCATAAACCCCTGAGACCGTTACTAATCAAGAATCTGTTAATCACCGCCGTGGTTAAGAAAATATCCATTCTCTTGGCCTCCACAGCCGTCTGTGGCAATGAATTCAACAGATTCACCACCCTCTCACTGAAGAGGCAGATCTGAGACGTGTCAGGTGTCAGGTAAACAACAGACATTGTTTCAAGGTGAATGGCAAAAGACTCAGAGGCAGTAGATATTATTTATGTGACATTTTTTTAAATACAAGGTGTATTGGAAGCAGATCAAATATTAACCTCAGAATAGAATGTGGAGCAGCGGCAGAGTTGCTGCCTTACAGCGCCAGAGACCTGGGCTCGATCCTGACTACGGGTGCTGTCTGTACGGAGTTTGTACCTTCTCCCCGTGACTGCGTGGGTTTCCTCAGAGATCTTCGGTTTCCTCCCGCTCTTCAAAGTCGTACAAGTTTGTAGGTTAATTGGCGTTGGTATAAGTGTAAACTGTCCTCAGTGCGTGTCGGATAGCGTTAAGGGCCTGTCCCACTTTCACGACCTAATTCACGACCGTTTTTACTCGTGGACATTTTTCATAAGGCTAGAAAAAACGGCCCAACCTACTTGATGCCACGAGTACCTACGACTAGCATCACGGCCTGCTACGACCCATCTACGACCTCCTACGACCTCGTGACGACAATGCTGCGAGTATGAGTCAAGGGCAAACTCGGCAGAGGTCGTGAATTAGGTCGTGAAAGTGGGGCAGGCCCTTTAGTGTGCGGGGATCGCTGGTTGGCATAGAGTTGGTGGGCCAAAGGGCCTGTTTCCGCGCTGTATCTCTGAACTAAACTGAACTAAACTAAACTAGCACATCAGCAAGAGGCATGAAAGCAACACAGCTGAGGAAAAAAATTGCTATTTTAATCATTTTACAATGGTTTAAATATCTGTATAAGTTCATAAGTGATAGTCAAGTCAAATCAAGTCAAGTCAAGTCACATTTATTTAGTGACCCAGTCTGAAGAAGGGTTTCGGCCCGAAACGTTGCCTATTTCCTTCGCTCCATAGATGCTGCTGCACCCGCTGAGTTTCTCCAGCATTTTTGTGTACCTTCACATTTATTTATATAGCACATTTAAAAAACAACTCTCGTTGGCCAAAGTGCTTTACATTTGTTATAAGAATAGCACAAGCAAAACAAACTACATACATATATACATGTAGCCCTCACTCAGAGGACGTCAGGGAAGGTTTGGGAGTATATATAGGAGCAGAATTAGGCCATTCGGCCCATCAAGTCTACTCTGCCATTCCACCATGACTCACCTATCTCTCCCTCCTAACCCCATTCTCCTGCCTCCACATAACCCCCTGACATCTATCTACATCTGCCTTATCTGCATCTTTTCGGCCCTTAAAATTCCACCACAACTTCCTCTTTGCTCCCTGCCCAGCCCCCGCCTCTTGTGCATGCTTGCCTCCATTCACGAAGGGTCTGAGGGGTTTATTTCTTCCCGTGAATGTGCGGCAGGCTTTCTGCGAGCTATGAATTTTAAAGTGACCATTTTCCTTTCAGCAGAGGTGGACAATGGGAGGTGGGGTGGAGGAGGGGTGTGGGGAGAGGGGGGGGGTGGAGAAAGTCCTTTGACTCACTTTCACAGCTCGGTGAGTCTCCCAGATCAACCACATTCCACGTAGACTGGAGTCAGAGGTTGCGTCGGAGGCTCCCACAGAAGGCCAGGGAGCAGGTGGCCGGTCTTTGGGCACTGCCCCGGCCTTCTCCTGGCGATAAGAAACGGTTGGACATATACATGGTTTGGACAAGTTTGGAGGGATTTGCACCAAGCGCAGGCAGGTGGGACTAGTGTAGCTGGGACATTGTTGGCCGATGTGGGCAAGTTGGGCCAAAGGGCCTGTTTCCACACTGTATCACTCTATGACTCTATGATAGCCACCAATGCGGGGAAACCAGGCTATCGATTCCTGAATAGGCCTGTAGGTATGAACCCCTGCACACAGATGGCAAGATCATTACGAGCAGTTAGTTTCTGTAATGTATCTGTAGGACACACTCCAAGAATGTCATGAACATGTACTGTATGTACTGCAAACTGCTCCCCCCCCCCAGTGGCATTACTGGTTCGAATGCTACAATTGCTAAATAAATTATCTTTTGCACACACACTCGCACTTCATTACTTTCTGCTTCTCACTGTATCTCGGTACACATGACAACAAACTAACTTGAACTGAAACAGAACTGAACTGAACAGTTTTCAGTCTGAAGAAGGGTCTCGACCCGAACCCTCAATCCCTCCCCCTTCATAGTTCTCCGACCAGTCTGACTGTCCTCCTGATTAAATTTTACATAATATGCCTCGTTGTCAACTTCCCCCAGCTAACAATGATCTCTTCAACATTTTTTTTAAATCTTTATCACTTTCGATCATTTTCACACCTTACCCTTCCATATCTCTCGTTTCCCTCTCCCCTGACTCTCAGTCTGAAAAAGGGTCTCCACCCAAAACGTCACCCATTCCTTCTCTCCAGAGATGCTGCCTGTCCCGCTGAGCTACTCCAGCATTTTGTGTCTACCTTCGGTTTAAACCGGCATCTGCAGTTCCATCCTACACATGATTTCAGTTTAGTTTAGTTTAGAGATACAGCGCGGAAACAGGCCTTTCGGCCGTCCGAGTCCGCGCCGACCAGCGATCCCCGCACACTAGCACGATCCGACACACGCTAGGGACAATTTACAATTATACCAAGTCAATTAACCTACCAACCTTTTTGGTTGCATTTTGAGCGTGGGAGGAAACTGGAGCTCCCGGGGAAAACCCACGTGGTCACGGGGAGAAGGTACAAACTCTGTGCAGACAGCACCCATAGTCAGGATCGAACCCGGGTCTCTGGCTCTGTGAGGCAGCAACTCTACCGCTGCGCCACTGTGCCAGTTAGTACTTTACGATTAGTTTGAAATTATTCCATTCCTTTTCCTCTATTGTTTTTAAGTCCGTTTCGTGAAAAGCATTTTTTTTTTCCCACTTTGACCCTTTTATATTTCAAAGTTCAATTATACTCAAAAAGGAAGAATAGGTTACTTTGTGCAGTGTCGGAAGGAACTGCAGATGCTGGCTTAAACTGAAGATAGACACAAAACTCTGGAGTAACTCAGCGGGATAGGCAGCATCTATGGAGAGAAGGAATGAGTGACGTTTCAGGTCGAGACCCTTCTTCAGACTTCTTCAGACTTTGGGCAATGTTCTGCCTTGGAGTCGCAACACTTTCCAAACTAACTTACTTCTTTGAAGTGCAGCATGAGAGTCACAAGAACAATAATATCCAAAGGACAATGTCACTCCATCATGAAATCCATGTCTTTCTATTTCTCGTCATCCTTTCCTCTTGTGAACCAAGCTCCTAGATCTTTTCTGCACCCTTTACCAGCTTAACAACATCGTCCTTGTCTCAAGGTGACCAAAATAATACTCCTAATATGTTCATAAGTTGATCACGAGGGGAATAGATCGGGTAGATGCACAGAGTCTCTTGCGCAGAGTAGACGAATCGAGGACCAGAGGATGTAGGTTTAAGGTGAAGGGGGAAAGATTTAATAGGAATCAGAGGGGTAACTTTTTCACGCAAAGGGTGATGGGTGAATGGAACAATCTGCCAGAGGAGGTAGTTGAGGCAGGGACTATCCCAATGTTTATGAAACAGTTAGACAGGTACATGGATAGGACAGGTTTGGAGGGTTATGGACCAAACGCGGCCAGGTGGGACTAGCGTAGATAATAATAATAATTTATATAGCGCCTTTCTAATACTCAAGGCGCTTTACATCGCATTATTCATTCACTCCTCAGTCACACTCGGTGGTGGTGAGCTACTTCTGTAGCCACAGCTGCCCTGGGGCAGACTGACGGAAGCGTGGCTGCTAATCTGCGCCTACGGCCCCTCCGACCACCACCAATCACTCACACACATTCACACACATTCACACGCAGGCAAAGGTGGGTGAAGTGTCTTGCCCAAGGACACAACAACAGTATGCACTCCAAGCGGGATTCGAACCGGCTACCTTCCGGTTGCCAGCCGAACACTTAGCCCACTGTCGCCATCTGTCGTCCCATGGGACATGTTGGCCAGCTTGGGCCAGTTGGGCTGAAGGGCCTGTTTCCACGCTGTATCACTCTATGACTCTACCCTCTCTCAGCTTGATACCTGATCTTCCCCTAGCTCACCATGTCTACTGGCTGGCCATTTCTCAGTCTGAACGCGAGACAGCTGAATTTGCCAGACTCACAAATTAAACCATTCCAGCATATCATGTGAACAATTACTGTTTACTTTAACAAATCTCCAAGGTCGCGGGCTGGTGAGCGAGCACCTTTTGGGATGGAGGCTGCATATGAGTTTAATTTGCAATCCGTACACAATGGCTATTTTTGTGATCATAAATCCTTTCCGAACTCAATTTTGCTCGGTAGTAATTCAATTGGAATTCCTCATTCTGTCCCGAAGAGTAAAATCCCTTCCCTGAATCAGAGAACACAGCAGGCAACACGTCATCATGTTGCTACCTGTGCCATGACTATGGTCAAACAACTTTGACTTCATCTTCATGGAAAGTTTGTGATACGAGTTAGTAAATTTGAATACAGGCAAGCGAGATTAAAAAGCGCAAAATGGAAGCCAAGACAATGGATATTTGTGAAGCAGAGACTCAGCAAAGCAAGACAAGAAAGCAAAGAAGGGTCAGTCTGAAGAAGGGTTTCGGCCCGAAACGTGGCCTATCTCCTTCGCTCCATAGACGCTGCTGCACCCGCTGAGTTTCTCCAGCATTTTTGTGTACCACAAGAAAGCAAGACAGATTCTTGACTAGTACGGATGTCAGGGTTATGGGGAGAGGGAAAGAGAATGAGGGGGGCTAGGAGGGACAGACAGATCAGCCATGATTGAATGGCGGAGTAGACTTGATGGGCCGAATGTCTTAATTCTGCTCCTAGATTTCAGAGATACGGTGCCGAAACAGGCCCCTTCGGGCCACCGAGTCTGCACCGACCAGCGATCCTTGCACACTAACGCTATCCTACATGCGCACTGGGGACAATTTACACTTACACCAAGCCAATTAACCTACAAACCTGCACCTACTTAGTCATGGCATTGCTTGTTAAACAGTGGACTCCTTGTTAAAAATTACTTCTGAACAAGGGTGGCATGGTGGCGCAGCTGGTAGAGCGGCTGCCATACATTGCCCGAGATCTCGGTTCAATCTTGACCTCGGGTGCTGTCTGTGTGGAGTTTGCACACTCTCCCTGTGACGGCATGGGTTTCCTCCAGGTGCTCCGGTTACCTCCCACATCCAAAAGATGTGCGGGTTTGTAGGTTAATTGGCCTCTGTAAAAAAAAAAAATCCCTTGATGTACAATGGTATAATTTTAAATTGTCCCTAGTGTGTTTGGGATGGTGCTGGTGTACAAGAACCAATGGTCGGTGTGGACCCGGTGGGCCGTACAGACAGCACCCGTGGTCGGGATCGAACCAGGGGCTCTGGTGCTGTAAGCAGTGTGACAGCATGGAACTAGTGTCAACGGGTTCTCAAAGGTTGGCGTGGGCTAGATGGGCCGAATGGGCCTGTTTCCATGCTGTTCCTCTAAATTTGATTGAAACAGGTGTCAAGGGTTATGGGGAG
Organism: Malacoraja senta; assembly: GCA_038087875.1. NCBI lineage: Eukaryota > Metazoa > Chordata > Chondrichthyes > Rajiformes > Rajidae > Malacoraja > Malacoraja senta. Next base: position 1,712,925 of record CM075995.1, read on the forward strand.
AAGGCAGGAAAATGGGAATGGGAGGCAGAGATCAGCCATGATTGAATGGCGGAGTGGACTCGATGGGCCGAATGGCCTAATTCTACCCCGATAACGTGAACTTGTGAACTCTAACCTAAACGATCAAAGTCTCAGCCTGGCTCTCGGGCTGTTGTTGGACGTACTTTCTCTGCTGCACATCACAAGATGTTGACCACGTGAGGGTCAGTACCAGATTTTACAAGTTTGAACAATTTACCCACTGTATTAAGGTAAGCTCCTATAATGAAGGGCAGCCCAGTGGCGCAGCGGTAGAGTTGGTGCTTGACAGTGCCAGAGGCCCGGGTTCGATCCTGACTATGGGTGTTGTCTGTACGGAGTCTCCCCGTGACCTGCGCGGGTTTTCTCCGAGACCTTCGGTTTCCTCCTACATTCGCGCAGGTTTGTAGGTTAATTGGCTTCTGTAAACTGCCCCTAATGCGCAGGATAGAACTGGCGTACGGGCGATCGCTGGTCGGCTCCGACTCCATGGGCCTGTTTCCGCGCAGTATTTCTAAACTAAAAGCTTTTCACCGTGCCTCGTTATGGGTGGCAATAATAGACTTTATACTTTAGAGATGCAGCGCGGAAACAGGCCCTTCGGCCCACCAAGTCCGTGCCAACCCCGTGCACTAACACTATCCCGCACACACTGGGGACAATTTACAATTTTACCAAAGTTAAATTAACCGACAAACCTTCACGTCTTTGGAGTGTGGGAGAAAACCGGAGCACCCGGAGAAAACCCACGCGGTCACGGGGACAATGTACAAACTCCGTACAGACAAGCACCTGCAGTCAGGATCGAACCCGGGTCTCTGGCGCTGTGAGGCAGCAACTCTACCGCTGCGCCACCGTGCTGCCCCAATCATAGGGTCAGTAAAGGGCCTGTCCCACCAGCATGCGATTGCATACGTCTAGCGCGACCAAACGTGGTCGCTTGAGGCGTACGGCCGCGCGGGGCCGGTCCCACTTCGAACCGCGGAGGTGTATGGAGGCTGTGCGGGGCTGGTCCCGACATCATACTCACCAATCAGCTGGGCAGGAGGCGAGCCGACTGAATTTGGACGTCGCACGGCGTCGGGCAGTGACATCGCGCAACGGCACGCCGGGCGGTGACGTCATCACGCAATGGCACGCCGGGCGGTGACGTCATCGCGCAACGGCACGCCGGGCGGTGACGTCATCACGCAATGGCACAAAGGGCGGTGACGTCATCGCCCAACGGCACGCCGGGCTGTGACGTCATCGCGCAATGGCACGCCGGGCGGTGACGTCATCGCGCAACGGCACGCCGGGTGGTGACGTCATCGCGCAATGGCACGCCGGGCAGTGACGTCATCGCGCAACGCCACGCGCTAGGCGTACGCCGTCAAGTCGCTGCGGGCCGACAGGCCGTCGGCGTGCGGAATTTTCAGACAGTGCAGGATTTTCGGAGCCCCGCACGATGTCGGGACCAGCTCCGCACAACTCCATACGCCTCCGCGGTTCGAAGTGGGACCGGCCCCGCGCGGCCGAACGCCTCAAGCGACCACGTTTGGTCACGCTAGACGCATGCAATCGCATGCTGGTGGGACAGGCCCTTAAGTCAACAATCGTTGAGGAGAGGGGGGAGGATGATTCTGAGTAGAAGTTAAAGATGATATTTGTTTCTTAAAATAGGTCATGCCTGATTTTCCTTGGTTATGGATTTGGCGAGACGTATGCGCGGTGGTAGCATGCCAGATTGGAATGACATCTGTGAGCAGTCTGCAAGTGCGCTATTATCATTTTCTGCAACAATGCTGCCTCTGACTCAGAACAGCTGTGCACCCAGCAGCAGCTACTCAGCCTCAAATTATGTGAGCAAACTGCAGATTGGACATCGCTGCATCACGGGCAAAGATTAAAGATAGAAAGGGTGGTGCTGTCAGCGATGGCAGCCTCGCCAACAGTCTGTCTGTCTTTTCGTCTTTTTTTTGTTATTTTTAGTGTGTTTTAAAAGTTTGTGTTCAGGGCCTGTCCCACTGTACGAGGTAATTCAAGAGCTCTCCCGAGTTTAAAAAAGAATCAAACTGGTGGTAAGTACGTAGAATTTGCGTAGCGGGTACGTCAGAGCTCGGGACGTCTCTTAGCGGCTCGTAAAGCTAACGGCAGGTACTCGGGAAACGCAGTAAGCTGGTGAAGATTTTTCAACATGTTGAAAAATGTCCACGAGAGCCCCGAGTACCCACGAGCGGCTATTACCGTAATTCTCCGAGTTCGAATCAGGGGAAACTAGGGAGAACTCTTGAATTACCTCGTACAGTGGGACAGCCCCTTTAATGTTCTCTGGTTTGTTTTATGTGAGGGGTGGGGGGAGGCGGTAGGTGGAAACTTTTTTTCAATCTCTTACCTTGCCGGAGATGCGATTATTTTCCGGATCGTATCTCCGGTCGCTCTGCGGCCTAACATCGTGGAGCTGGCAGCCTTGCTTGGGACTGACTTTGAGCCCCACCACGGGGCCGTGGTCTTACCATTGGAGCCGATCCCCTATCTGGGATCGACGCTCCAACCGCGGCCTGCGGACTTCACAGTCTCGGGTAGAGACCGAGGTCGGGAAGCTCCAAACGACGCAGAAGGTTCGACCAGCCCCGACCCGGGGTCAGATCGCCCGGCGCGGGGAGCTTGATCGCTCCGAAGAGGAGGTCCCGACCGCCGGCTACGGGAGCCAAGATCACCCCATCAACTCAAGGCCCCCGCCCACGGGAGAACAAAGAAGGGAAGAGATTGAATTTTTTTTCGCCTTCCATCACAGTGAGGAATGTGGAGGAGTCACTGTGGTGGATGTTTATGTTAAAGTGGATTTTGTGTGTCTTGTTGTTTTTTATTGGTATGACTGTATGGCAAATCAAATTCTTGTATGTTGCAAAACATACTTGGCTAATAAAGTATGATTATGATTATGATTTTGAAGCAGAACTTTGGAAACCAATCTATTTTTTTGCAACATTTTTGGCTGACCCAAAAACACATTCTTTTTTGGATGTTATTTCTGACAAAAATAACAGTGCAGCGAGGGAACAAAGATTCATCTCACATAATCAATTGTGCATGCACGAGAGTTTAGTTGTGTTTAGTTCATTGTCACATGTACCGAGGTACAGTGACAATACGCAATCAAGGGATTTGGGGAGAAAGCAGGGACGGGGTACTGATTTTGGATAATCAGCCAAGATCATATTGAATGGCGGTGCTGGCTCAAAGGCCGAATGGCCTATTCCTGCACCTATTTTCTATGTTTCTAATAGCTTCTTGTTGGGTGCTAACCAGTCAGTGGAAAGACAATACATGGTTACAATTGAGCCGTTCACAGTACATGATAAGGGGAATTACGTGAATAACGTTTTGTGCAAGAGAGGTGTATGAGATCATGAGGGGAATAGATGGGGTGAATGCACAGAGCCTTTTACCCAGAGTGGGGGAATCAAGAAGCAGGGGACGTGGGTTTAAGGTGAAGTAAGTAAATCATTTTTATTTATATAGCACTTTTAAATCAAATCACATTGAAGCCAAAGTGCTTTACAGAGAAGAAATTAGATTACCATACATCCATATAAAAGAAACAAAGAAAAAAAGACACAATACACTATAGGATTCACCATGAACGTCCCCCCACAGCAGAATCAACACTTTCCACTGTGAGGGAAGGCACCAAAAAGTCCAGTCCTCCTCCTCCTCCTCCTAGTCCACCTGAGGTCGGGGCCTATTTGAGGCCTCCGCAGCCAGTCGCCGCAACGGCGGCCCGATGTTATAGGCCCTCTTGCCGGGAAGATGGAACTCCGGCGTCGGGTGAACACTCAAAGGGAGGAAAGATTTAACAGAAACCCGAGGGGAAACTTTTTCCACATAAAGAGTGATGGGTATATGGAACTTGCTGCCAGGATGACATGATGGTAGAGTTGCTGCCTCATCGAGTCAAAGAGTCATAGATAGATAGAGTCAGAGATTAATACAGTGTGGAAACAGGCCCTTCGCCCCAACTCGCCCACACCGGCCAACAATGTCCCAGCTACCCAAGTCCCACTTGCCTGCGCTTGGTCCATAACCCTCCAAGCCTGTCCTATCCATGTACCTGTTCAACTGTTTCTTAAATGATTGCCTCAACGACCTCCTCTGGCAGCTTGTTCCATACAGCCACCACCCTCTGTGTGTAAAAGGTACCTCTCGGATTCTTATTAAATCTTTTCCCCTTCACCTTGAACCTATGTCCTCTGGTCCTCGATTCCCCTACTCTGGGTAAAAGACTCTGTGCATCTACCTGATCTATTCCTCTGATGATTTTGTACACCTCTATAAAATCTCCCCTCATCCTACTGCGCTCCATGGATTAGAGACCCAGCCGACTCAACCTCTCCCTATAGCTCACACCCTCTAGTCCTGGCAACATCCTTGTGAATCTTTTCTGAACCCTTTCAAGCTTGACAATATCTTTCCTATAACATGGTGCCCAGAACTGAACACAATATTCTAAATGCGGCCTCACCAACATCTAATACAACTGCAACATGACCTCTCAACTTCTATACTCAATACTCTGACTAATGAAGGCTAAAATGCCAAAAGACTTTTGGACCACCTTATCTGGCGACTCAACCTTCAAGGAACCATGCACCTGTACTCCTAGATCCCTCTGCTCTACAACACTACCCAGAGGCCTACCATCTACTGTGTTGGTCCAGCCCTTGTTCGATGTCCCAAAATGCAACACCTCACACTTCACTGTATTAAATTCCATCAACCATTCCTCCGCCCACCTGGCCAATCGATCCAGATCCTGCTGCAATCTTTCACAACTATCTGCAAAACCACTAACTTTTGTATCATCAGCATACTTGCTAATCTTGCCCTATATGTTCTCATCCAAATCATTGATGTAGATGACAAACAGTAACGGGCCCAGCACCGAACCCTGAGGCACACCACTAGTCACAGGCTTCCAGTCTGAGAAGCAACCTTCCACCATTATCTTCTGCTTCCTTCCATGGAGCCAATTTGCTATCCATTCATCTATCTCTCCTTGGATCCCATGAGATCTAACTTTCCAGAGCAGCCTACCATGCAGCACCTTGTCGAACACCTTACTAAAGTCCATGTACACAACATCTACAGCTCTGCCTTCATCAACCTTTTGAGGTTGAGGTCAGCCAGAGACCTGGGTTCGATCCCGATTACGGGTGCTGTCTGTACGGAGTTTGTACGTTCTCCCCGTTATCTGCCCGGGTTTTCACCGAGATCTTCAGTTTCCTCCCACACGCCAAGGACATACAGGTTTGTAGGCTAATTGGCTTGGTATAAATGTAAATTGTCCCAAGTATAGTGTTAATGTGCGGGGATCGCTTGTCGGTGCGGACTCGGTGGGCTGTTTCCGCGCTGTTTCTCTAAAACTAAAACTAAAACAATTTGGTTTGATATGAATGTAAATTGTCCCTGGTGTTTGTAGGATAGTGTTAGTGTGCTGGTCGGTGCGGACTCAGTGGGCCGAAGGGCCTGTTTCCTCGCTGTATCTCTAAACTAAACTAAAGTAAACTAAACTAAACTAAAGGAGGTAGTTGAGGCAGGTATTATTACAAGATTTCAAAGACATTTGGACAGGTACATGGATAGGAAAGGTTTAGAAGGATATAGGCCAAACATGGGCAGGTGGGACTCGTATTGATGGGGCATCTTTGTCGGCGTGGGTAAGATGGGCCAAAGGGTCTGTTTCCATGCTGTATGACACTACGACTTTACGACAATTGATTAATAAGGGTGTCAAAGTTTGTGGGGAGAAGGCAGGAGAATGGGGTTGAGACGGAAAGATAGTTCAGTCATGATTGAATGGTGGAGTAGACTCGATGGACTAATTCTGCTCCTATGACTTATGAACTTATGAACTTGCGTTTAGTTTAGTTTAATTTATTGTCACGTGTACAGTGAAAAGCTTTTGTTGCATGCTAACCAGTCTATCTCTCCCTCCTAACCTCATACACCACAGAATGAGGCCCTTCGGTCCAATTCAATTCCATGCTGACCAAGGTTTCCATCCACACTGGTCTCACCGGCCCATGTTTGTTAAATTCAGTTCAGTTTAGTTTATTGTCACGTGTACCGAGGTACAATGAAAAGCTTTTGTTGCGTGCTATCCAGTCAGCGGAAATACAATACATGATTACAATCGAGCCATTGACAGTGTACAGATACATGATAAGGGAATAACGTTTAGTGCAAGGTAAAGGCGGCAAAGTCCTGTCAAGGATAATCCAAGGGGCACCCAAGAGGTAGATAGTAGTTCAGCACTGCTCTCTAGTTGTGGTAGGATGATTCAGTTGCCTGATAACAGCTGGGAAGATACTGTCCCTGAATCTAGAGGTGTGCGTTTTCACACTGCTATATCATTTGCCCGATGGGAGAGGGGAGAAGAGGGAGTGTCCGTGGTGCGACTGGTCCTTGATTATGCTGCTGGCCTTGCCGAGGCACCGTGAGGTATAAATGGAGTCAATGGAAGGGAGGTTGGTTTGGGCTGCGTCCACAATTCGCTACGGTTTCTTGCAGAGATGACAACTGGTGACAAAATGGCGACGTCTTTGAAACCGCGCCAACGTTTCACACAGACTGGACTTGTATAATGGCCAAGTTCAGAACTGATTTTTAAAAAATTGTGTTGAACCCTAACTGCACAGTAATCCCAAAGGAAGGTTTTGATTTTTTGTTAATACTGTAAAAATGGCATGTGTTTTAACCCTACGGGTACTGGCACAAGGCTGGAAAAGTTATTCTGCTCAAAGTACAAATTGTGTTAATGGATTTAAGGAACTGCGATGGTAAACATGATACGATTAGTCAAGCTAGTTCTCAATTCCAAATAAAACAAGTAGTGTGTTTAAAATCTATTCAAATCTGCATCCATTTAAAATGTTTTTCATGGGCCCTTGAGCATGGATCACGACCTGTACTGACAAATGTTCCCCCCTTCATTCATTCACCTCATCAACGATCTTGCTGTCCACTGTCCGAGAACTGTCATTTCAAAAATCAACGTGTGGCCACATTTGGAGGAGACTGACGCATCTTTGATTAGTAACGGAGGTGTAGCGGTGATTAGTCAGCGACACGGTGGCGCCGCAATAGAGTTGCCGCCTTACAGCGCCAGAAACCCGGGTTCGACTCTGACCACGGATGCTTGTCTGTATGGAGTTGAGGCCAATTGTCCCTAGTGTGTGTAGGATAGTGTTAATGTGTGGGGATTGCTGGTCGTTGTGGACTCGGTGGGCTGAAGCACTATTTCCGCGCTGTATCTCTAAACTAATCTAAGTAACAATCTCCCTGCATCTCCACAATAAAGCCCTTTGTAGATTTCAATTGTTTTGTCTTTTATTTTAACAAACTCTGAAGAGTATAGTCCCAGTCAATTCAAGTATCTATCTATCTATCTATTTGTCTGTCTGTCTGCCTGTCTGTCTGTCTGTCTGCCTGTCTGTCTATCTGTCTATCTATACATCCATCTATCCATCTATCTATCTATCTATACATCTTCTATCTGCACATAACTAAATCTCTGATCTTATGCTCTTCCGGTTTGCGGGGTGTTTCTATTTGCGCAAAGACGGTACACGTTAGCGCTACGATTTTTCGCCAAGTTACTCACCGTTCTCGTGTGCTGCGAGTGCAACAAGTTTTGTTCCAAACGGTGGTATATTGTAAAAGTTATCAAGGTTTAAAAATCTTAAAAACCACGCGTGCGCAGATTCCTTCCATCAGCGTCACGCAGATTGGTCTCTTTCCTGTCAGTCAATACGTCGGCCGGGATGGCGACGCCTCTTCCTGCTCCACCGGCAGCGGCCTGTCCCGCCTCACTCACAAACTCCTCTCTCCCCTCCTCACATTAACTTGTCTATCGTCCACCCCACCACCGGCAGCAGCCACGGGGAGGGGGGGGGGGTTCAGTGGAGGCCCAGTGGAGCCCAGTGGAGGCCCTGGTCCCGTCTCTCTCTCCCTCATCACTCACCCCTCTCCCCTGCCTGCCCTCTGCAGCAATGGCGGGTCCCGTCTACCCGTCCCTCCGGATCCGTCTCCTCCTCCACCGCCGTTGCGGTAACTCACCCTCACGGCCTTCTCGAGGAGATCTTCTCCACCAGCTCATCTAAACTCATGGTGCCCACCGTGACAAACACCGACTCAATTCCCCCCCCCCCCCCCGGCGGCCCTGCGGCGGCAGCGAGCAGGCAGGTAGGCGGGTGGGCAGGGCGGGGATGGGCCGAGAGGCAGCAGCAGGCGGGTGGGCAAGGCGGGGATGGGACGAGCGGTAGCAGCGGGCGGTCGGACAGGACGCGGACGGGCCGAGCGGTGGCTGAGTCGGAGTGGGCAGAGGGAGGGAGGGAGAGTCGGGTTGCAGGTTGGCCGAGCAGTTTGAGCGGAGTTTGAGTAAGACACACACACACACACACACACACACACACACACACAAACTGGTCCAATCATCAAGTCAACGGGATCTAAACCACAGCTAACAATGAATGACCTGTGGATGCTGCTTTTTATGGATGGAGGGAGGGAGTGACTGAGGATAGGGGAAAGGAGAGGGAGGGAGAGGTGAGGAAGGGATTGGGGAGGGGAGGAGAGGGGAAAGAAGAGGGAGGGTGAAGAGGAGGGGGAGGGAGTGCTGGAGGATGAGGGGCAATGAACCGTGTCTGCGCAGTTGTGGGCTGTGCATGAGTGGTGGAATATTGCGTTGGGGAGACGGGTTGCATTGGGGGAACGGGTGAATGGTGGAATATTGCATTGGGGAACGGGATGCGTTGGGGGACCAGGCCTCCTGTGTGACAGGGACCCAACGGTTCCCACTTAGTCTAGTGTTACATCGCATAGAGTAGGTATGTTACAATACTTACCTTCAGCAGTGCTGCAGTTCTGCCACTGGCTGTGTGCGCGATTTTGGCGCCTTTGAGGGGGGACGGGGTTAAAACGCGGGTTTCTCCTACCTTGTCCTGGATTATATTTCGTTGGAGTGCCAGCGTTTGCTGAAAAATCGTTCCGACGGGCGTTTTGTGTAATTTTTATTTTTATTCGATCGATAAGTTCAGCGCTGGAGATATTTTAAAATCAGCTTCGAAAGCCGTCAACGCCGACAACGGGGACGGATTTCACGCACGGGACAGGTAAACGAAAGCAGTTTATTTTAATGTATAAAAGTGCTTCTTAAGAGGCCTTTAATTCACATTTTAAAATGTGAAACGGTGATTCTTTTCCCCGAACTAACGGCAGAATTTTTCATGCCGATACGGGGTTAAATTCACCGCCAATCAACGTTCCAAATGATCGCGTTCTAGAAAACCCCACTCGCAAGATGATTTAAATGCCCATTAATTTACAGGTATTAAACATTAAATTCCTTCCATTTGGCCATGACAATGAGATTTAAAAATTATGTTATGTTATATCGTGAATTCTTGTGTGAATGTTATTTGGACACTTAGGCTATTTAAAAATGTTAATCTATTCTTAAGAAATTGATAGATGTTTAGATCTAGTAATTGAATTTTGTAATTAGCTACAATTAGGTAACTAACTAATTATATGCTTTAATTTCATGTCATCTAAGTAAGATTGTTTCATATTTGTTTCAGAATGCTTCAATCTATAATAACTGAAATTTCTTTCAGTTCTCTTAATTTTTAAGAAAGTTATGGGCTTTTGACTGTCCTCGATCACAGCTTTTGTGTTAAGTCAATGGAAAAGCAATAGGGAACAAGATGCTAATTTCCGAGTATGAAAATGGCCATAACTTTTTTAATACTGAAGATATGAAAGTGAATTAGGTGTCAAATTAAACTTCTTTTTATGCTTTATCTGATGGGATAAATTACAGACTTTATTTTCAAAATCTCAAAATGTTGTAACATTGCTACGTAGAGTAGAAACAAGGAACTGCAGGTGCTGGTTTACACAAAGGGACACAAAGTGCTTCAGGCTGAAGAAGGGTCTCGATCCGAAACGTCACCTATTCCTTCTCTCCGGAGATGCTGCCTGTTCCGCTGAGTTACTCCAGCAATTTGTGTCCATTTCTGGTGTAAGCCAGCACCTGCAGTTACTTCTTACACAAACAACTATCTTACTTCTGTACTCAAAGCCTCTCACAACAAAATCTGACGCTCCTAGATCACCTGCGCAGTAGCCTTTAATGACTTGCGTATCTTTGAACATCACCAGGCGGCATGGTGGCGTAGCGGTATAGCTTGCAGCCCCGGAGACCCGGGTTCGATCCCGACTACGGCTGCTGTCTCCTGCCTCTTGCAGCGTAGATTTACAAGGTTAATTCCCGGGATGGCGGGACTGTCATATGCTGAGAGAATGGAGCGGCTGGGCTTGTACACTCTGGAGTTTAGAAGGATGAGAGGGTATCTCATTGAAACATATAAGATTGTTAAGGGCTTGGATACGCTAGAGGCAGGAAACATGTTCCCGATGTTGGGGGAGTCCAGAACCAGGGGCCACAGTTTAAGAATAAGAGGTAAGCCATTTAGAATGGAGATGAGGAAACACTTTTTCTCACAGAGAGTTGCGAGCCTGTGGAATTCTCTGCCTCAGAGGGCGGTGGAGGCCGGTTCACTGGATGCTTTCAAGAGAGAGCTAGATAGGGCTCTCAAAAATAGCGGAGTCAGGGGATATGGGGAGAAGGCAGGAACGGGGTACTGATTGGGGATGATCAGCCATGATCACATTGAATGGCGGTGCTGGCTCGAAGGGCCAAATGGCCTACTCCTGCACCTATTGTCTATTGTCTATTGTCTATTGTCTGTGCTCACGTGGGTTTTCTCTGAGATCTTCGGTTACCTCCCACACTCCAAAGACGTACAGGTATGTAGGTTAATTGGCTTGGTGTATGTGTAAATTGTCCCTAGTGGGTGTAGGACAGTGTTAATGTGCGGGGATAGCTGGTTGGCACGGACTCAGTGGGCCGAAGGGCCTGTTTCCTCACTGTATCTCTAAACTAAACTAAACACTACACAATCTCGCGACATTTGACAAATACTCCGCATTAGTGAAATTTGCATCAAAGTGGACAACCTCATTTTTTTTTCACTTTATATTCCACCTGCCATGCCTTCGCCCTCTCACCTAACTTGCCCATATCCCTTCGAAACACTTTGGCATTTGTCTCTGCATTCACAATCAAACCAAGAAACCATCTGACATGGAAATGTGAAATGTTGTCATTGTCAGATTGTCACATTCATAAGTGTTAGGAGCAGAATTAGGCCATTCGGCCCATCTAGCCTACTGTGCCATTCAATCATGACTGATCTATCTCTCCCTCCTAACCCCATTGTCCTGCGTTCTCCCCACAACTCCTTACTGCACGGAAACAGGCCCTTCAGCCCAACTCATCCATGCTGACCAACGTACCCTCCTGACCAAGTCCCATCTGCCTGCATTTGGCCCATATCCCTCTAAACCATTTATCCAAATGTCTTTTAAACATTGCATCCGTCTCTACTTCATCTGACAGCTCGTTTAAATCTTTTCCCTCTCGGCTTAAAAGATTGGCTTAAAACCTTGTCTTAGTTTTTAGTCTAGTTTAGAGGGACAGCGTGGAAATGCCCTTCGGCCCACCGAGTCCGTGTCGACCAGCGATCACCCATACACTGGTTCTATCCTACACACTAGGGACAATTTTTACAGAAGCCAATTAACCTACAAACCTGTACGTCTTTGGAGTGTGGGGGGAAACCGGAGCACCCGGAGAAAACCCACGCAGTCACATGGGAGAACGTACAAACTCCGTGTAGACAGCACCCATAGTCAGGATCGAACCCGGGTCTCTGGCGCTGTAAGGCAGCAACTCTACCACTGCGCCACCGTGCCGCCCCTGTGTGGCCTCTAGTTTTAGACTCTCTTACCTTGGGGGAAAAAACTGTAATCATCCGCTTTATTTATACTTCTCTCATCTGACCCTCAACTAAATCATTGAAGTAGGTCATGAACAGCTGGGGTCCCAGAGATTGATCCCTGTGGTATCATCACGTGGCCAATCTCATCCCCACAGAAGGAATCACTCCTTGTCACAGTCTGAAATGGACGATTCCTTGTTCTGAGACCATGCCCCTCGATTTACCAGGCAGAAAATAGTCATACAGTCATACGGTGTGTAAACAGGCCCACTTGCCCACACATGCCCAACATATCCCATCTGCACTAGGCTCACCTGCCTGCGTTTGGCCCACATTCCTCTAAACCTGCCCTATCCATGTACCTGCTAACAGCCAGGTGCAGAGGAATAAACCTCAAAGTTGGTCTTTATGAGTTTTGAATGCGTGTAACTTAAACCAGGTTTCTCCTGCTTTACATATGACATACAACAACCAGGAGAGCAGATGCTTTGTCCGTGGCCATAGTCTGGCCATAGGTTGTAGGAGTAGAATTAGGCTGTTCGGCCCATCATGTCTACTCCGCCATTCAATCATGGCTGATCTATCTTTCCCTCTTAACCGCGTTCTCCTGCCTTCTCCCCATAACCCCTGACACCCTTACTGATCAAGACCACATGGGTTTCCTCCAGGTTTTCATAAGTTCTAGGAGTGGAATTAAGCTAATCGGCCTATCGAGTCTAATCCGCCATTCAATCCTGGTTGATCGATCCCCCTCTCAACCCCATTCTCCTGCCTCCTCCACACAACCCCAGACACCCGTGCCAACCAAGAATCTATCAATCTCTGCTTTAAAAATGTCACTTGTCTTGGCCTCCACAGCCATCTGTGGCAATGAATTTCACAGATTCCCGCTCTGTGACTGAAGAAATTCCTCCTCGTCTCCTTGAAACCGTGCTCCAGTTTCCTTCCACATCCCAACGATGTGTTTGTAGGTTAATTGTCCTCTGTAAATTGCCCCTAGTGTGTAGGGAATGGATGAGAGCGTGCAATACCATAGGACTAGTGTGAACAGGTGAGTTAAATGTAGCTCTTAGGACCAACGGAATCAAGGGATATGGGGAGAAAGCAGGAACGGGGTACTGACTTCGGACAATCAGCCATGATCATATTGAATGGTGGTGATGGTTCGAAGGGCCGAATGGCCCACTCCTGCACCTACTTTCTATGTTTCTATGATAGGAGGTGTGGCCGTAGGGCCTGCATCTGTACAGTATCTCTGAACTAAACTGAAAATGATCATTTGCTAAACCACCGTTAAGCTACTGTACACAAAAAAGCTGGAGAAACTCTGCGGGTGCAGCAGCATCTATGGAGCGAAGGAAATAGGCAACGTTTCGGCCCGAAACGTTGCCTATTTCCTTCGCTCCATAGATGCTGCTGCACCCGCTGAGTTTCTCCAGCTTTTTTGTGTACCTTCGATTTTCCAGCATCTGCAGTTCCTTCTTTAACACGTTAAGCTACTGTAGGTGGATTATGGGCCTGTCCCACTTAGACGATTTTTCAGCGGACTGCCGGCGACTGTTAAGTTGCCGGCAGTCGCCTGAAAAACTGGCAACGGGAACGGCGACTGTCAGAGTGGAACACACACACACACACACACACACACACACACACACACACACATCGCTTCCTTCACCAGCCCATTATGCAGACGGGGGACAGGGCAAGCGGGGGGGTGGGGGAGCGCTGTCTAAAAAATTCACATGATGCAAAGCCGAGGTGAAACAGACACACACCGCGATGAACATGAAGGTTGGCGCTGTAATAAGGACGGCTAAAGCACAGTGTACGGTAAGTCCTTTAAAAGAGGGGGGGGAGGGGGAGAGGGGGAGAAGGGGAGAGAAGGAGTGGAGACAACTTTTAAGAAACCAGATACACGGCTGTGAAGCTCGGCGGACATTTAACATTACCGGTCGGTTATCCTTGGTTCTGAAAACTACTGATTAACCTTTTTTTCCCAATGAGCCAATGAAATTCACCGGTCAGCACCGGCTACAACCTACGAGAACCTCCGAGAACCTTCGACCTCCTGGCAACCCACTAGGACCACCTGGCAACCCACCTACGGCACGAGCATTCTCGCTGCTCTTCATTGCGGCTTCATTCTAGTCTCCGCTAATTTTTAACATGTTGAAAAATTCACGGCGACCATAATGAGGCCGCGACCAGTTCCCAGAATGCGGGAACTCCTCACGACCATGAAGGCGACTCCCCGGCAACCACCCGCGAACATGTGGCGACCATGTGGTGACCGCATAGTCTCCTGTAGTCGCCTAAAAAGTCGTCTAAGTGGGACAGGCCCATAAGGAAGTGGTTTTTTTTGGAGAAAAGTACAGGAATTCAGTGGAATGTTATGCTATCCAGAAATGATTAGCAAAACCTTTTATCGCATCTGAAATCAGAGATAGCATATTCAGATTTTCCAAGACTGCAGCTTTAACTCAGCTCACAGCTTCCATTTAAATTTAGTTCTATCTTTGATCATCTTTTGATAATCAACTCCCTGCGGGGGGGAAACAACAAAATCACACGCAGAGAGAGTTGAAAACTTTCTTTTGAAAACTAATTTTTCCGAATTGGAACAAACGACAACAGGCAAAAAAAACCCACATGCTCCACTACTTCCCGTTGGATTGCAACCTTGTCGTGGTCGGGGAGCTTGTTGGTCTCAGTGACCCCTAGAGCTATGCCAGCGGGAGATTCCTCTCCTGTTAGGGTCTCCCATGCTGGACAGGTCGAAGGGTAGAGGCGAGACGAAGAGTGATCCACTGGTCCTCCAGGTTGGAGGTTGAGCACAGGGCTAACAACCCTGTCTCGTAAAACAAATATGTTACCTAGATACATAGATACATAGAAAATAGGTGCAGGAGTTGGCCATTCGGCCCTTCGAGCCTGCACCGCCATTCAATATGATCATGGCTGATCATCCAACTCAGTATCCTGTACCTGCCTTCTCTCCATACCCCCTGATCCCTTTAGCCACAAGGGCCACATCTAACTCCCTCTTAAATATAGTCAATGAACTGGCCTCAACTACCCTCTGTGGCAGAGAGTTCCAGAGATTCACCACTCTCTGTGTGAAAAAGTTTTTCCTCATCTCGGTCTTAAAGGATTTCCCCCTTATCCTTAAGGTGTGACCCCTTGTCCTGGACTTCCCCAACATCGGGAACAATCTTCCTGCATCTAGCCTGTCCAACCCCATAAGAATTTTGTACGTTTCTATAAGATCCCCTCTCAATCTCCTAAATTCTAGCGAGTATAAGCCAAGTCTATCCAGTCTTTCTTCATATGAAAGTCCTGACATCCCAGGAATCAGTCTGGTGAACTTTCTCTGCACTCCCTCTATGGCTATAATGTCCTTCCTCAGATTTGGAGACCAAAACTGTACGTGATACTCCAGGTGTGGTCTCACCAAGACCCTGTACAACTGCAGTAGAACCTCCCTGCTCCTATACTCAAATCCTCTTGCTATGAAGGCCAACATACCATTCGCTTTCTTCACTGCCTGCTGCACCTGCATGCCTACTTTCAATGACTGGTGTACCATGACACCCAGGTCTGGCTGCATCTCCCCACTTCCTAATCGGCCACCATTTAGATAATAGCCTGCCTTCCCGTTTTTGCCACCAAAGTGGATAACCTCACAGTTACGGAAACAGCAACTGAAGGAATCAACACTACTGAGTGGAGGACCTTCGTTGCTGTCCCTACATGCCAGGAGGCATAATAGGCAGTAAGTAAGTAAGTACATGTTCCAGTCAGCAAATACATTATCATGTTCATAAGTGATAGGAGCAGAATTAGGCCATTCGGCCCATCAAGTCACTTCCTCCATTCAATCGTGCAATTGAGCAATATTGGGCACCTTGTCTGAGGAAGGATGTGCTGGCTCTGGAGGGGATCCAGAGGAGGTTTACAAGAATGATGGCGGAGTAGACTTGATGGGCCGAATGGCCTAATTCTGCTCCTATCACATGACCTTATGACCTTATGATTAAGTCTACTCCGTGGATTGTCACCTTGTCATGGTGGAGAAGCTTGTGTGGACCTGAGATCCTGAGAGAGATGTCGTCTGGAGCTATGCTCCTGGTAGGGCCACCCATGGCGGTAAGGTCGAGGGGGAGGTCTCTGACAAAGAGCAATCCAACCAAGACCTCAACCATGGAACAGGCGGAGGACGATGGCTGACTTTAGTGGAGCATCATAGCGGCTGGGAAGGCGGATGAAGGCTGCAGCACAAAAGGGTCTCCGGTCGTCTTGGACTCCATGCCACTGGATCCTGACCCAGATCTGTCAAGGACTGCAGGGTGGCTGTCTGTGCACCAGTCTCCCCACGTTAAACAAAGTCACGCACAGGTGTCCTCCATCTAGGGAATAGCACCCTGGAGACATCCATGGTCAGCCATGACTGAAAGGGGCCTAAGACTCTGCCAATCAATCATGGCTGATCTATCTCTCCCTTCTAACCCCATTCTCCTGCCTTCTCCCCATAACCCCTGACACCCGTACTAATCAAGAATCTATCTATCTATGCCGTAAAAATACCCAGTGACTTGGCCTCCACAACCTTCTGTGGCAAAGAATTCCACAGATTTACCACACTCTGACAATATAAATTCCTCCTCATCTCCTTCCTAAAGGAATGTCCTTTCATTCTGAGGCAATATGACCTCTGGTCCTAGACTATCCCAACCGTGGAAACATCCTCTCTACATCCACTCTAAGCCTTTCACTATTTGGTGAGTGATCCCGCGGCCGATTTGGTCAGCATGGACTCGGTGGGCCGAAGAGCCTGTTTCCACGCTGTATCTCTAAACTAAACCAAGGTCAAAGATTCCTAATCAGGCTCATTTTATTTTTTTCCGCAATCAAGGACCCGCCAAAGGACCCGCCAAAGTCAATCACAGGAACGGAGCGGGAAAAACTAGAAATTATGCCTGTCATTTAAAGAGTGTGTTTAACTAATTACCTGGTATTAGCTTTAAAAAACGTAAGCGGTATGCAGCTGCAGCACCTTTGTTTCGCATATAGCAGGAAAATGATGTTGGCAGCACTGATAGAAAATGCAAATGTGCAGGTGTGCTTTTCCCGCTGCATCCCCTCAGTGTTTAGGGTTAGGGCTAGGGTTGCCAACTGTCCCGTATTAGCCGGGACATCCCGTATATTGGGCTAAATTGGTTTGTCCAATATTGGACCGCCCTTGTCCCGTATTTGACTGCTACTACTCGGGTCGGAGCGCCGCGTCCGGCCCCGCATCACCCGGCCCGACGTAGTGCAGCCCGGCCAGCTGTCCGACCTCCGGACCTTCGCTTACCGCCAACACCACCACCTCTCCTTCTCATGGCTGATCATTGGTTCATGAGTTGGACGGGGTGCCGGACTTTGCGTGCGACGTCGCGCGGCCCGGGCCAAAATACCTCAGCTGGCCCGCAGGCTGGGCTTTGTGTGCAGTCCAGCACCCGGGCCAACTCATCATTCACCCAGCCACGGCCGAGACGGTCAACGAATTGCCGTCGGGAATTTGTCCCGTTTTTGGACCTTTTGTCCCTTATTTGGGAGTGAGAAAGTTGGCAACCCTGGTTAGGGTGCAGCATAAAATGGCAATTCATTCCCTCTCTGTTTGGAGGTATGGTACAGCATTAAATGGCAATGCATCCCCTCTCTTTAGGGTGCAGCATTAAATGCCAATGCATACCTTCTCTGCATCCCTTCTCTGTTTAGAGTTAGGGTGCACCATAATAATGGCCATGCATCCCCTCTCTGTTAAGGGTGCAGCATTACATGACAAGGCATCCCTTCTGTTTAGGGTTAGGATGCAGCATTAAATGCCAATGCATCCTCTCTCTGTTTGGAGCTAGGCTGCAGCATTAAATGGCAATGCAACCCTCTCTGTTTCCATTCCATCACTGTTTGTGATCAGTGTACAATATTAAATGGCCAAGCATCCACTCTCTGTTTGGGGTTAGGCTGCAGCATTAAAATGCCAATGCATCCACTCTCTGTTTTGGGGTTAGGCTGCAGCATTAAAATGCCAATGCATCCCTCTCAGTTTGCACCCACTCTCTGTTTTGGGGTTAGGCTGCAGCATTTAAATGCCAATGCACCCTCTCTCAGTTTGCACCCACTCTCTGTTTCAGGGTTAGAGCGCAGCATTAAAATGCCAATGCACCCTCTCTCAGTTTGCATCCACTCTCTGTTTCAGGGTTAGAGCGCAGCATTAAAATGCCAATGCACCCTCTCTCAGTTTGCACCCACTCTCTGTTTCAGGGTTAGAGCGCAGCATTAAAATGCCAATGCACCCTCTCTCAGTTTGCACCCACTCTCTGTTTCAGGGTTAGAGCGCAGCATTAAAATGCCAATGCACCCTCTCTCAGTTTGCAATCGCCGCCCAGTGCACTGGAGCGCGGGCGCGGGCGCGCGGCAGCTGAGTCGGATTGTGTCCCGGGCAGTCCCGGCGCGCGTTGCCATGGCAGCCGCCGGGCCGGCGCCAGCTGGGGCGCTGTGTGTGTGTGTGTGTGTGTGTGTGTGTGTGTGAATGGGTGACGTCAGGCGGCTGGCGCCGGGCGGTCTGCGGGGCGCGCTCGGCCAGTGAATGAATGAGCGGTCGGCGGGGGCGCGCTCAGGAATGCACAACACTGGCCTGCCTGCCTGCCTGCAAACACACAGCACAGCTGGGCAGCCAGAGGGGCAGAGTCCTGGGCTGGGAGGGGATGCAAAACTACACGAGATGCATGCATGCA
The DNA here is from genome assembly GCA_038087875.1 of Malacoraja senta. NCBI lineage: Eukaryota > Metazoa > Chordata > Chondrichthyes > Rajiformes > Rajidae > Malacoraja > Malacoraja senta. The sequence goes on from CM075995.1 coordinate 1,731,610, forward strand.
TGCAACCCCCCCCCCCCCCCTCCCAAATAATAAAATGCATTTAAAAGTCAGTTTATTGTCACATATTCCAGGCAGAACAATGACATTCTTCCTTGCAGCAGAACAACAAAATATATGAGGCACAAAAAGCTGGAGTGACTCAGTGGGACGGGCAGCATCTCTGGAGAGAAGGAATGGGTGATGTTTTGGGTTGAGACCCTTCTTCAGACAGAGTCAGGGGAGAGGGTGACTAGATACATGTGTAGGAAGGAACTGCAGATGCTGGTTTACACTGAAGATAGACACAAAAAGATAGATAGCAAAATAAATCAGGAGGACCTTGAAACTAGTTGGAGAACTAGGGTTCCATTTCTTATCTCCAGAGATGCTGAGTTACTGCAGCATCTTCAGTGCAAAGCAGCATTTGCAGTTCCTTCCAACACAGAATATGTTTCCCTATCCCCTGACACTCACTCTGAAGAAGGGTCTCGACCCAAAGTGTCCCCTATTCTTTTTCTTCAGAGATGCTGCCTAGCCTGCTGTGATACTCCAAACATTTTGTGGAGCATTCTGACTTCAGTTTAACCAGCATTCACTTGCACAGAAAAAGTTGTCGGATGGGAAATAAGAATTGTTCTGTCTGGGACATATGGAAATAAAACACTCTTGACTTTTAAATGCAATTTATTATTTATTAGCAAGAAAAGACAGAAGTTACTGGAGTAACTCAGCAGGGTCAGGCAGCATCTCTGAAGAAGGGTTTCGGCCCGAAACGTTGCCTATTTCCTTCGCTCCATAGATGCTGCTGCACCCGCTGAGTTTCTCCAGCATTTTTGTGTACCTAGGGTCAGGCAGCATCTCTGGGGAACATGAATAGGTGACGTTTCGGGTCGGGACTCTTCCTCAGTCAGGATTCAAAAGTTAGACACAAAGTGCAAAGGATCGGGACCTTCTTGGAACGTCACCCATCCTTGTTCTCCAGCGATGCTGCCTGACCTGCTGAGTTACTCTACCATTCTGTGTTTATCTTCGGTGTAAACCGGCATCTGCAGTCCCTTCCTACACTGAAGACACAAAGTGTTGGAGTAATGGCCCTGTCCCACTGTACGAGTTCATTCAAGAGTTCTCCCGAGTTTGCCCTGATTCGAACTCGGAGATTTACGGTAATGGCCGCTCATAGGTACTCGGGGCTCTCGTGGACATTTTTCAACATGTTGAAAAATCTTCACAAGTTTTCCTGAGCTTACCGCGTTTCCCGAGTACTTGCCGTTAGCGTTACGAGCCGCTAAGAGACGTCCCCGAGCTCCGACGTACCGGCTACGTACATTCTACGTGCTTCCACGAGTTCGATTTTTTTTCAAACTCGGGAGAGCTCTTGAATGAGCTCGTACAGTGGGACAGGGCCATAACTCAGTGGGGTCAGGCAGCATCCCTGGGGAACATGGGCGGTGTCAGCATCTCTGGGGAACATGGATAGACGATGTTTAGGGTTCGGGACTCTTCTCCAGTCAGGATTCAACAGTTAGGTCATATATCATAAGGGATAGGAGTAGAATTAGGCCATTCGGCCCATCAATCATGGCTGATCTATCTCTCCCTCCTAACCCCATTCTCCTGTCTTCTGCCCATAACCTCTGACACCTGTACTAGTCAAGACATTAGTAAAGACGTTAGACACAAAGTGTGGGATTAACTCAGCGGTCAGGCAGCATCATTGGAGAAAACGTATGGGTGACGTTTCATGTCGGACCCTTCTTCAGTCAAGAGATGTCTATCCTTGATTCAAGAATCTTGATTCAAGAATATTTTGTCATATGTCCGAAACAGCAATGAGATTCTTAAAAGGACACACAGTGCTGGAGTAACTCAGCGGGACAGACAGCCTCTCTGGATGGAAGGAATGGATGACGTTTCGGGTCGAGACCCTTCTTCAGACTGGTGTCTTTTTGGTCTTGTCTGAAGTCATGTCTGAAGAAGGGTCTCGACTGGAAACATTACCCATTCCTTCTATCCAGTAGACAAAGTTGCCAGATTTGCTGTCATTTTCAAGTCCCATTTGTTATAGGTGTAGAGTTCTTTACCTAACCATGAAGGCCCATTGCACTGGCAGCATTGCAGGGTCGGCCTGGCCAAAGCGTAGCCATTGGTGTCCCCCACCACGGCTCCACTGCTCCGTACCGCTGAAGGCCGCGTCCGGTCCACATGCTCGGCCTCTCGGCCAGCTGAACCCCAGGCTGCTGCAGGGCATCCACCGGCCCACTCCTCTGTCGAGACAGTGAACTCCCTCCCGCAGCCGGTCTGCTCACCGGCCCTCTGTGCCGACTAGTGGGAGAGCCTAGAACTAGAGGTCATAGCCTCAGAATTAAAGGACAATCTTTTAGGAAGGAGATGAGGAGAAATCTCTTTAATCAGAGGGCGGTAAATCTGTGGAATTCTTTGCCACAGAAGGCTGTGGCGGCCAAGTCAGGAGAGGGGAGAAGACGGATTGACCGGGGTGAGACTCATCCTTGGTTATGCTGGAGGCTTTGCCAAGGAGTGCAGAAACAGGCTCTTCAAACAATCATGTCCATGGCGAATATAATGTCAAGTTAAAATGTCAAGGAAAAATGTTCCCTATGTTGGGGGAGTCCAGAAACAGGGGTCACAGTTTAAGAATAAGGGGTAGGCCATTTAGGACTGAGATGAGGAAATACTTTTTTGCCAAAGAGAGTTGTAAAACTGTGGAATTGTCTACCACAGAAGGCAGTGGAGGTCAATTCACTGGATATTTTCATGAGAGAGTTAGATATAGCTCTTTGGGCTAAGGGAATCAAGAGGTATGGGGCAAAAGCCGGAACAGGGTACTGATTTTGGATGATCAGCCATGATCATATTGAACGGCGTTGCTGGCTCGAAGGGCCGAATGGCCTACACCTGCACCTATTTCCTATGTTTCTATGTAAAGTAATCTCCTCTGCTGGCAGGCCATCCATATCCCTGGATATTCCCTGGAAATATTAAAATAATATTGTAAAATAATATACCTTAGAAAAAGCACCTTACAGTATGGTCCCACACTGTGTGGGACCATACACACTTACAGTATACAAAAGCTAGCACACTTACAGTATGCTAGCTTTTTTAAACAATTACAATGTTTTAAGTATTAAGTATTTTGTGTCTACTGTTTATGGTGTGTCTCGTTTAGTGTATGTTTATTGGGTGTTATTCCAATGCTGTACATATTGACTCCCCCCTGGTTATAGCAGACAATCGACAATAACAAACATTATTCAACCCACCCCCCTTCCCCCTCCCTCCATGGTCTTTTATCACAAGGGTTATAAACAATAGACAATAGACAATAGGTGCAGGAGCAGGCCATTCGGCCCTTCGAGCCAGCACCGCCATTCAATGTGATCATGGCTGATCATCCCCAATCAGTACCCCGTTCCTGCCTTCTCCCCATATCCCCTGACTCTGCTATTTTTAAGAGCCCTATCTAGCTCTCTCTTGAAAGCATCCAGAAAACCTGCCTCCACTGCCCTCTGAGGCAGAGAATTCCACAGACTCACCACTCTCTGTGAGAAAAAGTGTTTCCTCGTCTCCGTTCTAAATGGCTTACTCCTTATTCTTAAACTGTGGCCCCTGGTTCTGGACTCCCCCAACATCGGGAACATGTTTCCTGCCTCTAGCGTGTCCAAGCACTTAACAATCTTATATGTTTCAATGAGATCACCTCTCATCCTTCTAAACTCCAGAGTGTACAAACCCAGCTGCTCCATTCTCTCAGCATATGACAGTCCCGCCATCCCGGGAATTAACCTTGTAAACCTACGCTGCACTCCCTCAATAGCAAGAATGTCCTTCCTCAAATTAGGGGACCAAAACGGCACACAATACTCCAGGTGTGGTCTCACTAGGGCTCTGCCCAACTGCAGAAGGATCTCTTTGCTCCTATATTCGATTCCTCTCGTTATGAAGGCCAACATGCCATTCGCTTTCTTCACTGCCTGCTGTACCTGCATGCTTACTTTCATAGACTGATGTACAAGGACCCCCAGATCCCGTTGTACTTCCCCTTTTCCCAACTTGACGCCATTTAGATAGTAATCTGCCTTCCTGTTTTTGCTACCAAAGTGGATAACCTCACATTTATCCGCATTAAACTTCATCTGCCATGCATCTGCCCACTCCCCCAACCTGTCCAAGTCACCCTGCATTCTCATAGCATCCTCCTCACAGTTCACACTGCCACCCAGCTTTGTGTCATCTGCAAATTTGCTAATGTTACTTTGAATCCCTTCATCCAAATCATTGACGTATATTGTAAATAGCTGCTGTCCCTGCACCGAGTCTTCTGGTACCCCACTAGTCACTGCCTGCCATTCTGAAAGGGACCCGTTAATCCCTACTCTTTGTTTCCTGTCTGCCAACCACTTCTTTAACCATGTCAGCACTCTACCCCCACTACCATGTGCCCTAATTTTGCCCACTAATCTCCTATGTGGGACCTTATCAAATGCTTTCTGAAAGTCCAGGTACACTACATCCACTGGCTCTCCCTTGTCCATTTTCCTAGTTACATCCTCAAATGTCTATTCACATTATGTCCCACATGGGATAATGTGTCTATTCACATTAATCCCAAAGATCCTATAGCAAGCAAGATAGCCCACTCGACGAAAAAGACGTAGTAGGGTCATGGGCAGATTCATGGGTAATCTTCTGCCCCATTTCCGTAACCGGCTTCTGTTCCCGCACTCCTATCCAAAGCAAAGATCCTATAGCAAGATACTATAGCATGCTATAGGATCTTTGATCCAAAGATCCTAGTGCAAGTTTAATACAAACATCAACTCAAACACAGCACATGAGCCACTTAAAAAAAAGTAAATTTAAAAAAAACATTAAATAAAGAAAATTGACAGAATTATAATTTATTGACATATTAATCATTAACAAAAAATAGCAGAATTATGAATTAACAGAATTATGAATAATGGGTCTAACACTATATCACACACACACAAACTGTTCCCCTGCAACGCTGATTACACTGCGAGAAGGATTTACAAAGTCGGGTCGGGTCGGGTTTACTAAAATGGCCGACGAAAAGGCTGACGTTCCGCTCTGTAGCGTATTACACGTCAGCCCATTGGTTTTAGCAGGAGTGCACTATCTTGCTTGCTAGAGGATATTTGATTAATCCTGTGTTAATGTAGGTTAACATATGATGAGCCTTTGTCGGCACTGGGCCGGTACTCGCTGGAGTTTAGAAGAATGAGGGGGGACATCATTGAAATGTACAGAATAGTGAAAAGCTTGGATAGAGTGGATGTGGAGAGAATGTTTCTACTCACGGGAGAGTCCAGGAGTAGAGGTCATAGCCTCAAAATTAAAGGAGGTTCCTTTAGGAAGGAGATAAGGAGGAATTTCTTTAGTCAGAGGATGGTGAATGTAGAATTATTTGCCACAGGAGGCTGTGGAGGCCAAGTCAGTGGCTATATTTAAGGCAGAGATAGATAGATTCTTGATTAGTACAGGTGTCAGAGGTTATGGCGAGAAGGCAGGAAAATGGGGTTCGGAGGGAGAGATAGATCAGCCATGATTGAATGGCGGAGTAGACGATGAGCTGAATGGCCCAATTCTGCTCCTATCACATATGATCCACAACTACATAGGTGTTGTAAGTCAGAAATATTTGCAGCCTTTATTAATGAGCAATACTTTCATTTGACGTTTGGATAACAAATACTTGTTTAAATAACGTATAACTTGTCATAAGACAGCATTAAATAAATTAGCAAATCCGTGTCAATATGGATTTCAAAATGCAGCAGTTTTAAGTTTCGATTTGCTGCAAATTTAGATTGTCGGATTTGGAGCTAACTTCAACTAACCCTTGCTTTCCCTCCTCTGTCCGTCCCTCCCTCGCCTTAGTTCTCCAACTAGTGTCTTGTCCTCCTGATTAATTTTACAGTTTGTATGCCTCGTTGTCACCTTCCCCCTCAGCCAACAATGAACCATCGTACATTTCCTTGATCATCGATTGCATTGATCTGTCCTTTTCACACCTTACGTTTACAGTATACTATGTTTACATATTCTGTTGTGCTGCAGCAAGTAAGAATTTCAATGTTCTAATAATCATAATCATAATAGTACTTTATTAGCCAAGTATGTTTTGCAACATACGAGGAATTTGATTTGCCATACAGTCATACCAATAAAGAGCAACAAGACACCCACATTTTTTTTTAACATGAACATCCTGGCCACACACTCATCTCCCCGCTACCTTCAGGTAGAAGGTACAGGAGCCTGAAGACTGCAATGACCAGGTTCAGGAATAGCTACTTCCCCACAGCCATCAGGCTATTAAACTTGGCTCGGTCAAAACTCTGAACATTAATAGCCCATTATCTGTTATTTGCACTTTACCAGTTTATTTATTCATGTGTGTATTTACGTATATAATGGTATATGGACACACTGATCCGTTTTGTAGTCAATGCCTACTATGTTCTGTTGTGCTGAAGCAAAGCAAGAATTTCATTGTACTGTCAGGGACACATGACAATAAACTCTCTTGACTTGACTCTTGACTCTTGATCTACCACAGCGACTCCTCCACTATCTGGGACATATGACAATAAACCATTCTTGACTCTTCACTCTTAAGTCAGGGGGAGAGGGAAATCAAGAGGTATGTATATGTACAAAGTGCGTATAAATATGCTCTTTGTACATTTCCATACCTCTAGATTCCCTCTCCCCCTGACTCGCAATCTGAAGAAGGGTCTCGACCCAAAACATCACCCATTCCTTCTCTCCAGAGATACTCTTCGTACAGTCTTACATCCTGAAACCTAATAAACATTGATGAAAGGGATTAGATCTGTAGCTTTCAAACTGCGAGGTTCAAGCTTGCTTATTTGTATTGTAAGGTAACTGGGTATTTAATAAAACAACTGACTTTTAGCACAGGCAATCTAGACAATTTGCTCAATTCATTCAGTGGAAAGTAATGGCTTGTCATCATGCTAAATCTAACAGCCTTGTTAGATAAAAAGGAATTACCCTGAAACAAATGTAAATATTAACTAAAGCTTGTGAGTTTTTGGAATATCCTCAGATAATCAATCTGTTCTCCTGGGATGCTGCCTGACCCGCTGAGTTACTCCAGCATTTTGTGTCCTTATGTGTATTAACCATCATGTGCTGTTCTTTGTTTAAATTACATACAATGATAGACACAAAGAGCCAGTCTGAAGAAGGGTCTCAACCCGATACGTCACCCATTCCTTCTCTCCAGAGATGCTGCCTGTCCTGCTGAGTTACTCCAGCTTTTAGTGTCTATCTTCGGTTTAGATTGGCATCTGCAGTCCCTTCCTACACATACAATGATAATACCTTACACATTATAGTGGACAAATGGCAACAATCCAGCACTTTATGGCCTTTCTTAGAATAATCAATAGTTGTCCTCCCCACCTTCTATTTCTCTGCAACTTAAAAATTATTTTTTTCCAATCTTTTTCCAGTTCCGATAGTGGTTATCTTGAAATGCGACGTCTGTTTAGCCCTTTACAGAGTAGTTTACCTTGGTTTAGTTTAGTTTAGTTTAGTTTGGTTTGGTTTAGTTCAGTTCAGTTAAGAGAAACAGTGTGGAAACAGGCCATTCGGCCACCGAGTCCGTGCCGACCAATAATCACCTGTACACGAGTTCTGTCCTGCACACTAGGGACAATTTAGACAAGCCAATTAACCTACAAACCTGAACTTCTTGGGAATGTGGGAGGAAACCGGAGCACCCAGAGAAAACCCGTTCAGTCATAGGAAGAACGAACAAACTATGTCCAGACAGCACCCATGGTCAGGATCGAACCCGGGTCTCTGGTACTGTAAGGCTGCAACTCTACTGCTGGCCCGTGTGCCGAGCAGGTTCAGAATTTTCTGAATGATTTCAGATTTCCAATGGTATTCTGCGGTATTTATTTTTTGCAACGTAGGTTACTAATTCAACTTCCCATGAAAAATCCCAGCCACTGGTCTAGATTGGACCTGATCTAGACTGGTCTAGAGTGAGTGTGGAGAGGATGTTTCCACTGGTGGGAGAGTCTAGGACCAGAGGTCATCGCCTCAGAATGAAAGGGCGCCCTTTTATAACCATATAACAATTACAGCACGGAAACAGGCCATCTCGGCCCTTCTAGTCCGTGCCGAACACTTACTCTCACCTAGTCCCATCTACCTGCACGCAGACCATAACCCTCCTTTCCTTTGGAGGAGGTGTGGAGGAACTTCTTTAGCCAGAGGGTAGTTAATCTGTGGAACTCATTGTCACAGAGGGCTGTGGAGGCCAAGTCAGTGGATATATTTAAGATCGACAAATTCTTGATTAGAACTGGTGTCAAGTGGGTTAATAACTGGAAAAAAGCTAATTCTAAAATTTTGGAAGAAGGCTCCAATACCAACTATAAATATGTGGATTTCAAATATGTTCGAAACATTACACCTAGAAGAGATAAGACTCCTCCTAGCAGGTAAACCAGATCACTTCCACCTGACGTGGTCTGCATTTATAGAATTATTACAAACATAGGGTGCAAAAGTACTTAAAAAAAAAAAATTGAGGTCAGGTAAGGGGGGATGATAGTTGAAGAGTTGGTATGTCCCATTTACGTAATGCTCATAAAAATATTTGTTTCTCTCTTTTTCCTCTTTCTCTTTCTCTTTCTTTCCTAGGGTCTATTTCTTAACTCTTTTCCTTTTGTTTTTAATTTTGCTCTTATAGAGTCTTCGTCCTTTTTTGTTGTCACATTTCCTACACTTCCACTTTTTCCTTCACTTTCTTCTTTCTTTCAATCTTTTCCTTTTCTAGTGTAAAAAATAAATGGAGTACATTAATTGTAAGAAGATATAAGTGACGAGTACTAATGTATGTGGTTGTAATGTAATGTACTTCTAATAAATAAAAATTTAAAAAAAAAAGAACTGGTGTCAAGTGTTATGGTGGAGAAGGCAGGAAAATGGGATTAAGAGTCAGCGATCAGCCATGATTGGATGGCAGAGTGGACTCGATGGGCCGAATGGCCTAATTCTACTATAACTTGTGGATGTGAACTTGTGGTCTCAGCTCTGTGAATGTTCATACTGGGCCCCCTCTGCCAGATTATAGTCGATGCCCAGCTGGCGTTGAGAAGGAACATAAGGTATTTGCAAATTGGTCAAAGCTTCCCGTGACTGAAGGACACTGCAGAGATTAGCTTTATGTGTATGCGCGTTCCTGCCACAGGTTTGATTTTATTTCAGTCGTGTCCTTTTTATAGGTTTATTAATAGAGGCAGATTAAAAAAACAGAATGTTGATCATCGAGCCATAATCATACAGCGTTGGAAACAGACCCTTCGGCCCAACTTTCCTACACCAACCAACATAGAGTCATAGTCATAAAGCGTGGAAACAGGCCCTTTGGCCCAACTTGCCCACACCGATCAACCTGTCCCATCCACCCTAGCCACACGTACCCACATTTGGACCTATCCTATTCATGTACCTGTCCAGGTGTCTCTTAAATGTCATCATAGCACCTGCCTTAACGTCCTCAAAGCTGTACAGATTTGTAGGTGAATTGGCGTCAGTAAAATTGTAAATTGTCCCTGGTTTGTGTAGGATAGTGTTTGTGTGTGTGGGGATCGCTGGATGGCAAGGACTCGGTGGGCCGAAGGGCCTGTTTCCGCGCTGTATCTCTGAACTAAACTAAACAAAAGTGAAGTTAAATGGTAAATTTGGAAACAAAAAGTAGAATGTGGCTCTCCATACTTGTACTGTTTACACCCTGCAATCCAGAATAATACGGAGGAAGGAACTGCAGATGCTGCTTTAAGGGCCTGTCCCACCTGGCGATTTTGAACATTTCAAAATTCAGCGGCGACACTTGAATAAACGGCGCGCGTCGTATGTCGTCACGCCGCGTCACCACCGCATCACGCCGTGTCATGCCGCATCACGCCGCTAATTTTTCAGTGACCTGATACGTCAGTCAATGATGCCGGCAGTCGCCGAAAAATCGCCAAGTGGGACAGGCCCTTTACACCGAAGATAGACACAAAATGCTGGAGTAACTAAGCGGGCCAAGCATCATCTTTGGAGAGAAGGAATGGGTGACGTTTCGGGTCAAGACACTGAGACTGAAGTAGGGTCTCGACCCGAAACGTCACCCATTCCTTCAATCCAGAGATGCTGCCTGAGTTACTCCAGCATTTTGTGTCTATCTCCAGGATAATGCATCATGTTTTTAAGTGATGTGTTCCTGTCATGAAACAGCGGTGCATCATCGGGTAGACTATGAAATGTAACAAGACTCTTTCGACAGCACCACCGTAAAAAATCTTAAGTGTGCTATGAAATTCCTCTTAGTCGTGCTTCTTCAACGGACTTCAAGTGTCATGTTAGAATTTATATGCCTCTGTTAAACAGAAATGGAAAAAAATGTCATGTTAGAATTTACGTCCTCTGCCGAAGATAAATGTGAAAAAAAAATCAAAAAAATCCCTTCACAAACAGACAGTTCAACAGAATCTACAGTCCAATAATTCACCCTTGTGTGAACCGCCTCCACTTAAATCCTCCATCAACAACAGACTAACATTCTGACACTAATGAGAACACACGCTAATGTTTTAGCAGAGTTGCACTGGAATGTCAGTTAGACCAATGAACTGGTAGTGGACTTTGGAAGAGGAAGGATGAGGACCCACAATCCTGTTTATATCAACGGATGATGGTGGAGAGAGTCAAAAACTTCAAATTCCTGGGCGTGCGTATTTCTGAAGATCTTTCCTGGGCCAAGCACACTGATGTAACGATAACGAAAGCACATCAACTTCCTGAGAAGATTATGGAGATTTGTTATGTCAGAGAGGATTCTCTTGAACTTCTGCAGGTGCACAGTAGAGAGCATATTGACTGGTTGCATCGCGGCCTGGTTCGGCAACTCGAATGCTCCGGGAACGAAGAAGACTGCAAAAAGTTTGTGAACACTTCCCAGTCCATCAACGGCTCCGACCTCCCCACCATCGAAGGGATTTACCAGAGTCAGATCTCTTTAGGTCAGCCACTTTAAACAGACACAAACCATGCACGGAACATTGGCGCAGAGGTAGATGGGGGTTCGATCCTCACTACTGTCAATAGACAATAGGCAATGGGTGCAGGAGTAGGCCATTCGGCCCTTCCAGCCAACACTGCTATTCAATGTGATCATGGCTGATCATCCCCAATCAGTACCCCGTTCCTGCCTTCTGTACGGAGTTTGTATGTTCTCCCTGTGAACTGCGGGGTTTTCTCCAGGAGCTCTGGTTTCCTCCCACACTCCAAGGACAAACAGGTTTATAGGTTAATTGGCTTGGTAACATTATAAATTATCCCAGGTATGTGTAGGATGGTGTTGGTGTGTGGAGATTGCTGGTTGGTGCGGACTCGGAGGGCGGAAGGGGCCAGTTTCTGCACAGTATCTCTAAACTTAACTAAACTAAGCAGGTATGTGTGAGTCTTTAATGAGTCTAATGATGGTATTGGGATAGGCTGTTATCACTGCTGGCCCACTCCTACATACATTCTCGAGCAGTGTAGTACACTGGGCCAGAGGCTTGGTACAACATTTAAACTAAAGGGGCCTCTGTGAGGTGGCGACAAAGAAGGGTGGGGACAAAGTACGGGTGTCAAAGGTTATGTGGAGAAGGCTGGAGAATGGGGTTAGGAGGGAGAGATAGATCAGCCATGATTGAATGGCAGAGTAGACTTGATGGACTGAATGGCCTAATTCTGCTCCTATCACTTATGACCTTATAGAAACATAGAAACATAGAAACATAGACTTAAGGGCCTGTCCCCACAGCACGAGCTAATTCAAGAGTTCTCCCGAGTTTCCCCTGATTCGAACTCGGAGAATTACGGTAATAGCCGCTCGTAGGTACTCGGGGCTCTCGTGGACATTTATCAACATGTTGACAAATCTTCACGAGTCTTCACGAGCTTACCGCGTTCCCCGAGTACCTGCCGTTAGCGTTACGAGCCGCTAAGAGACGTCCCCGAGCTCCGATGTACCCGCAACGTACATTCTACGTGCTTACCACGAGTTTGATTTTTTTTAAACTCGGGAGAGCTCTTGAATTACCTCGTACAGTGGGACAGGCCCTTTAAGGGATGAGCACTTTTCGTAACTTTGTCGGCACTTTTGAGGTGACTCTTTTGTGAACCATGTACTGAATTTCTGAACCTTGTACTGAATAGTTTAAACTGTACCTAGCTGGGTAAAAGTGACAATAAAGTATCATCATGATCATTATCATCATCAATCATGTTTTTGCGTTCTCCATGATATTAACTTCATGGTAAGACCCAGTTCTGAATTGGTCAGGGTCTGAATGGCAACAGGATACTAGGCTGGTCAGAACAACAGAAATAACAAAATTAATAGCTGGAGATCTCCCATCTGTGGCTCTGCCAGATGAGTTTGAGTTTAGTTTATTGTCATGTGTTCACGAGATTGATCCCTAGGTTCACGAGATTGATCCCTGGGATGGCGGGACTGTCATATGAGGATAGATTGAAAAGACCAGGCTTGTATTCACTGGAGTTTAGTAGGATGAGGGGGGATCTTATAGAAACATATAAAATTATAAAAGGACTGGACAAGCTAGATGCAGGAAAAATGTTCCCAATGTTGGGCGAGTCCAGAACCAGGGGCCACAGTCTTAGAATAAAGGGGAGGCCATTTAAGACTGAGGTGAGAAAAAAACGTTTTCACCCAGAGAGTTGTGAATTTGTGGAATTCCCTGCCACAGAGGGCAGTGGAGGCCAAATCACTGGATGGATTTAAGAGAGAGTTAGATAGAGCTCTAGGGGCTAGTGGAATCAAGGGATATGGGGAGAAGACAGGCACGGGTTATTGATTTGGGACGATAAGCCATGATCACAATGAATGGCGGTGCTGGCTCGAAGGGCCGAATGGCCTCCTCCTGCACCTATTTTCTATGTTTCTATGTTTCTATGTGTACCGAGGTACAGTGAAAAGCTTTTATTGCATGCTATCCAGTCAGCAGAAAGACAAAACATGATTACAATCGGACCATCCACAGTGTACTGAAGGGACAGAACGATGAAGGGAGTGACGTGAAAAAGTCAAAGTCAAACTCACATTTATTCGTCACATACACCAACGAAGGTGCAATGAAATGAATTTGCCAGCAGCGATACACTTAAAAAAATAACACACAATACATAATAGAATTTAACACAAACATCCACCACAACATTCTTCACTGTGGTGGACGGCAACAAAGTTCAGTCAGTCCTCTTCCTTTGTTCATCCGTGGTTGGGGCCATAAACCCTCCGTAGTCGCCTCTACGGACGGACGGATGTACAGGCCCTCTCGACGGGATGATCAAAACTCCGACGTCGGGGCGATCAAACACACTCCACGGCTTGGAGCGCCCGAATCAGCACCTTCCTACCGGAGACCGCGGCTTCAGGATGTTATAGGCCGCAGGCCGGCGGTCGGAGCTCTTCACCCGCGATCCCCGGCAAGGGATCACAGGTATGAATAGTTTAAAGCAGCGTTTCCCCGGAACACTGGGGTTCTGCGAGAGGTCGCCAGGGGTTCCGAGCGAAATAGTGATAAAAATGGGCTAATCGCATTTATCTGCAATTTTGAGTCATTTTTTGTGTTTAATTTCATATTCGTAATTTTATTAATCACGTACGGCATAGTTAGCGACGTCATATTTCGTGACGTCTATACGGCGCCAGCGTGAAACGGCCTTTAGTGGTCAGTGGACAGGAAATATATTATGTTGTTAAAGAAGGAACTGCAGATGCTGGAAAATCGAAGGTACACAAAAATGCTGGAGAAACTCAGCGGGTGCAGCAGCATCTATGGAGCGAAGGAAATAGGTAACGTTTCGGGCCGAAACCCTTCTTCAGACTGATAGGGGGTGGGGAGAAGAAAGGAAAAAAGGAAAAGGAGGAGGAGGAGCCCGAGGGTGGGGGGAGGGGAGGAGACAACCAGATGGCTGATGAAGGGGAGGGGACAGCCAGGGCTAGCAGAATTGGGAGAATTCAACGTTCAGGCCACCAGGGTGTAGACTGCCCAAGCGGAATATGAGGTGCATTTCCTCCAATTTACGGTGTTGCTCGCTGTGGCCATGGAGGAGACCCAGGACAGAGAGGTCAGATACGGAATGGGAGGGGGAGTTGAAGTGCTGAGCCACCGGGAGTTCAGGTTGGTTATTGCGGACCGACCGGAGGTGTTCGGCGAAACGATCGCCAAGCCTCCGCTTGGTCTCACCGATGTAGATCAGCTGGCATCTAGAGCAGCGAATGCAATAGATGAGGTTGGAGGAGATGCAGGTGAACCTCTGTCGCACCTGGAACGACTGCTTGGGTCCTTGAATGGAGTGGAGGGGGGAGGTGAAGGGACAAGTGTTGCATCTCTTGCGGTTGCAAGGGAAAGTACCAGGGGAGGGGGTGGTATGGGAGGGAAGGGAAGAATTGACAAGGGAGTTACGGAGGGAGCGGTCTTTGCGGAAGGCAGACATAGGGGGAGATGGGAAGATGTGGCGAGTGGTGGGGTCACGTTGGAGGTGGCGAAACTGACGGAGGATCACTTGTTGTATGTGACGGCTGGTGGGGTGAAAGGTGAGGACTAGGGGGACTCTGCCTTTGTTGTGAGTGGGGGGATGGGGAGAGAGAGCAGTGTTGCGGGGTATGGCAGAGACCCTGGTGCGAGCCTCATCTATGGTGGAGGAGGGGAACCCCCGTTCCCTGAAGAATGAGGACATTTCAGATGCCCTGGTGTGGAACGCCTCATCCTGGGAGCAGATGCGGCGTAGACGGAGGAATTGGGAGTGGGGGATGGAGTCCTTACAGGAAGCAGGGTGGGAAGAAGTGTAGTCCAGATAGCCATGGGAGTCGGTAGGTTTGTAGTGGATGTCGGTAAGGAGTCTATCACCTGCGATGGAGATAGTGAGGTCAAGGAATGGTAGGGAAGTGTCGGAAATGGTCCAGGTGTATTTAAGTGCCGGATGGAAGTTGGTGGTGAAGCGGATGAAGTCAGTCAGTTGTGTGTGGGTGCAGGATGTGGCACCAAAACAATCATCGATGTAGCGGAGGTAGAGGTCGGGGATGGGGCCCTGGTACGCATTGAACAGGGATTGTTCTACGTACCCGACAAAGAGGCAGGCGTAGCTGGGGCCCATGCGTGTGCCCATAGCTACGCCTTGTATTTGGAGGAAATGGGAGGAGTCGAATGAAAAGTTATTAAGTGTAAGTACCAGCTCCGCTAGGCGGAGGAGGGTGTCAGTGGCCGGGTATAGATTGCTTCTCCGGTCGAGGAAAAAACGGAGGGCTTTGAGACCATCCTGGTGGGGGATGGAGGTGTACAGTGACTGGACGTCCATGGTGAAGATGAGGGGGTGAGGGCCTAGAGAGTGGAATGCGCGGAGATGACGGAGAGTGTCTGAGGTGTCTTGAACATAGGTGGGGAGGGATTTAACCAAGGGGGATAGTATGGAGTCGAGGTAGGTGGAGATGAGTTCGGTGGGGCAAGAACAGGCAGAGACAATGGGTCTACCGGGACAGTCAGGTTTGTGGATTTTGGGGAGAAGGTAAAAGCGGGCTGTGCGGGGCTGGGGAACGATGAGGTTGGAGGCTCGTTCGGGCAGGGCGTGGGAGTGGATGAAGTTGGTGATGGTGCTGGAGATGGTGGCCTGGTGCTCGTCAGTGGGGTCATGGTCCAGGGGTAAGTAGGAAGAGGTGTCCGAGAGTTGGCGCGTGGCCTCAGCTTTGTAGAGGTCGACGCGCCAGACTACCACGGCACCTCCCTTGTCGGCGGGTTTGATAACCCAATCTAGGTTGTTGCGGAGTGATACCACAGCCACATCTGCTTCCTCGGGGCATGCCTGCGCCTCCATCTCATACCTCATGGCTTCCAGCTCCAGTTCCCTACTTCCCAGTTCGGACCTCAGCCGGACTATCGGTACCGACTGGCTATCTACCGGCATACCCAACAATTCTCCACCCGGGCACTGAGATCCACACTGACTGCGATGCGCCGGCATCAGCAGGACCTCGCATTGACTCTCCCGGAACTTCGGGCCTCACTCACCCAGACCTGCAACGGACCACAACTGTACTTTATCCGCCGGAAGATCCACCTCTTCAATAAAAGATTCCTGGCCCACCTCAACTCCACCAAGGACCTTAAATTAGCCCGCCTCCAGGCCGCTCCCGCCGCCGACTCTCCGCGACTCGACCGCCCGCTGGCTCCGGGCCCCAACTCCGGCCCGCATCGCCTGCCCCGGTCCCGCGACGCCATCTTGTCCACGGGGAGCGACTCCAGTACTCACCAGGACGCCATCTTGTCCACGGGGAGCGCCTCCAGTACTCACCAGGAGGTCGCCTTCACCGACCTCCACGTCGATGCTGCCGCCGACCTTCACCTGCCTACCGATGACGCCCAGGCTCGCCGCTTCTACGGTAACTCGGACTTCCTTCCCCTCGCCGATTCCTCCGAACCTCGCCGCCCCCCGGGACCTCCCAGCATCGCCGCCGGACCGGGCCCATCCAGCATCGCCGCCGGACCGGGCCCACTCTACACGGCCGCCGGACCGGGGATCCACGAACTTGGCCGCCGCACCGCACCCTATTCACCCCGTCGCCTCACCGGACTGGTCGAACCGCGCCGCCCCACCGACCATCCGCTTACCGGGACCTCCCACGCATCGCCCGTGGACCCCGACTCTACTGCCCACCCACCCCGACCATCGGGTCCGCCGACCCTCGCCACTGCAACGCCCTCCAGCCCCACCGACCCCGACTACACTGCCCACGGACCCCGAC
Source organism: Malacoraja senta (assembly GCA_038087875.1). Lineage (NCBI taxonomy): Eukaryota > Metazoa > Chordata > Chondrichthyes > Rajiformes > Rajidae > Malacoraja > Malacoraja senta. The sequence continues at coordinate 1,748,477 of CM075995.1, forward strand.
CATCGGGTCCGCCGACCCTCGCCACTGCAACGCCCTCCAGCCCCACCGACCCCGACTACACTGCCCACGGACCCCGACCATCGGGTCCGCTGACCCTCGCCACTGCAACGCCCTCCAGCCCCACCGACCCCGACTACACTGCCCACGGACCCCGACCGTCGGGTCCGCTGACCCTCGCCACTGCACCTCCCTCCAGCAGCCCGCAGCCGTCGCCTTACCTGCAAACTGGACTCTGTACTGGGCCTGAAGCCTCCACGCTGTTCACTCCCACTCTCCGGGGTTTGACTCCACTGGGTCCTAGCGCTAGTCTGCCTAGCCCTGGTTATCTCAGTGGCAGTTCCACTGATTCTTCCCCATCCCTCTCCAACTATGGGACCACTTCTCTTCCACACCCACACCACTGCCCTCTCACCCCCCCACCCCCTGACCACCCACCACCCCCCCACCACACATCGCCTCGTCCCCATTACACCCACCTGCCTTCCTCCGGCCCCAACCCCCATCCCTGCCGGGTGTTCACCATCCCCCCCGACCTCCCCCTCTCCGACATCGAACGGTCTGTCCTCAGCAGAGGTCTTACCTTTGTCCCCCTCCGTCCCCATCTCAATGAGTTCCGTGCCCTCCATGACTTGGAACGCTTCTACCGTCGCCTCCGCCTCACAGCTCACTTCCATGGGAAGCAGTCCTCGCTCCCCACTGATGACCCCTTTTCCCGTCTCCAACGCACCCCATCCTCATGGAACCCCCCTCGCAGCCTTCCGGCTTTAGAACTCTTTATTAAAAACTGCCGCCGTGACATCCACCGCCTCAACTTCTCCACTCCCCTGTCCCACTCCAATCTCTCCCCCCTTGAACGCACTGCCATCGACTCACTCCGCAACAACCTAGATTGGGTTATCAAACCCGCCGACAAGGGAGGTGCCGTGGTAGTCTGGCGCGTCGACCTCTACAAAGCTGAGGCCACGCGCCAACTCTCGGACACCTCTTCCTACTTACCCCTGGACCATGACCCCACTGACGAGCACCAGGCCACCATCTCCAGCACCATCACCAACTTCATCCACTCCCACGCCCTGCCCGAACGAGCCTCCAACCTCATCGTTCCCCAGCCCCGCACAGCCCGCTTTTACCTTCTCCCCAAAATCCACAAACCTGACTGTCCCGGTAGACCCATTGTCTCTGCCTGTTCTTGCCCCACCGAACTCATCTCCACCTACCTCGACTCCATACTATCCCCCTTGGTTAAATCCCTCCCCACCTATGTTCAAGACACCTCAGACACTCTCCGTCATCTCCGCGCATTCCACTCTCTAGGCCCTCACCCCCTCATCTTCACCATGGACGTCCAGTCACTGTACACCTCCATCCCCCACCAGGATGGTCTCAAAGCCCTCCGTTTTTTCCTCGACCGGAGAAGCAATCTATACCCGGCCACTGACACCCTCCTCCGCCTAGCGGAGCTGGTACTTACACTTAATAACTTTTCATTCGACTCCTCCCATTTCCTCCAAATACAAGGCGTAGCTATGGGCACACGCATGGGCCCCAGCTACGCCTGCCTCTTTGTCGGGTACGTAGAACAATCCCTGTTCAATGCGTACCAGGGCCCCATCCCCGACCTCTACCTCCGCTACATCGATGATTGTTTTGGTGCCACATCCTGCACCCACACACAACTGACTGACTTCATCCGCTTCACCACCAACTTCCATCCGGCACTTAAATACACCTGGACCATTTCCGACACTTCCCTACCATTCCTTGACCTCACTATCTCCATCGCAGGTGATAGACTCCTTACCGACATCCACTACAAACCTACCGACTCCCATGGCTATCTGGACTACACTTCTTCCCACCCTGCTTCCTGTAAGGACTCCATCCCCCACTCCCAATTCCTCCGTCTACGCCGCATCTGCTCCCAGGATGAGGCGTTCCACACCAGGGCATCTGAAATGTCCTCATTCTTCAGGGAACGGGGGTTCCCCTCCTCCACCATAGATGAGGCTCGCACCAGGGTCTCTGCCATACCCCGCAACACTGCTCTCTCTCCCCATCCCCCCACTCACAACAAAGGCAGAGTCCCCCTAGTCCTCACCTTTCACCCCACCAGCCGTCACATACAACAAGTGATCCTCCGTCAGTTTCGCCACCTCCAACGTGACCCCACCACTCGCCACATCTTCCCATCTCCCCCTATGTCTGCCTTCCGCAAAGACCGCTCCCTCCGTAACTCCCTTGTCAATTCTTCCCTTCCCTCCCATACCACCCCCTCCCCTGGTACTTTCCCTTGCAACCGCAAGAGATGCAACACTTGTCCCTTCACCTCCCCCCTCCACTCCATTCAAGGACCCAAGCAGTCGTTCCAGGTGCGACAGAGGTTCACCTGCATCTCCTCCAACCTCATCTATTGCATTCGCTGCTCTAGATGCCAGCTGATCTACATCGGTGAGACCAAGCGGAGGCTTGGCGATCGTTTCGCCGAACACCTCCGGTCGGTCCGCAATAACCAACCTGAACTCCCGGTGGCTCAGCACTTCAACTCCCCCTCCCATTCCGTATCTGACCTCTCTGTCCTGGGTCTCCTCCATGGCCACAGCGAGCAACACCGTAAATTGGAGGAAATGCACCTCATATTCCGCTTGGGCAGTCTACACCCTGGTGGCCTGAACGTTGAATTCTCCCAATTCTGCTAGCCCTGGCTGTCCCCTCCCCTTCATCAGCCATCTGGTTGTCTCCTCCCCTCCCCCCACCCTCGGGCTCCTCCTCCTCCTTTTCCTTTTTTCCTTTCTTCTCCCCACCCCCTATCAGTCTGAAGAAGGGTTTCGGCCCGAAACGTTACCTATTTCCTTCGCTCCATAGATGCTGCTGCACCCGCTGAGTTTCTCCAGCATTTTTGTGTACCTAGGAAATATATTATGTTTGCCTTATGAACTTTGTTTATGAAAGAGAAAGAAAGAGATTAATAAAGATATATAATATTATTTATGTAGGGGTTCCCTGAGACATGAAAATTATTTTAAGGGTTCCGCAAGGGTAAAAAGGTTGGGAAACGCTGGTTTAAAGTTAGAAATGCTGCTGTCGGAGGAGAGGTTTGAAAGTGTGGAGCGACTGTAATGAATGATTGCAGATCCACTTCCGTGAGCAGCACACAAAGAGGCTCCTGGGTTGGACGCCATCTTGGACCAATTTGTGGTTGTGACTGTCAAAGCTTTTAAGCACTTTCAGAGCTTGTGAATGTCAGAAACATTCAAACACCATTCAAGTCCTGTGAAATATTTATTACTTTTCCTAAAGCTCTTAAAAAATGTTTTTTAAGAAAGTGCCTCAAAACTAATTACAAGCATTCCAGCAAATTACAAAAAGTGGTGAACTAATCATGTATCGGTACACTGTTAATAGCCCGGTTGTAATCATGTATTGCCTTTCCGCTGACTGGATAGCACGCAACATAAGCTTTTCACTGTACCTCGGTACATGCGACAATAAACTAAACTGAAACTGAAACTGAACACTGCCCCGTCGATCGCAGGCAATGACCTCTCCACCATCGAAGGTATCTACAAGAGGCACTGTCTCAAAAAGGCAGCCAGCATCATTAAGGACCCGCACCACCCTGGCCACGCTCTCATTTCATTCCAGCGGTCAGGAAGAAGGTACAGGATCCTGAAGACTGTAACGTCCAGGTTCAGGAGCAGCTTCTTCCCAACAACCATCAGGTTATTAAACACCACGAACTCCAACTAAACTCCGAACTACAAATGTGCCTGCATTACACTAGGGGCTTTTTGCAATGTATTGTTGTTTTAAAATGTATCGGACCTGTTTTTTTCTGAAGATAGACACAAAATGCTGTAGTAACTCAGCCGGTCAGGCAGCATCTCTGGAGAAAATGGAATGGATCGACTGGGCTTATATTCACTGCAATTTAGAAGGATGAGAGGGAATCTTATAGAAACATATAAAATTCTTAAGGGATTGGATACAGGAAAAGTGTTCCCGATGCTCGGGGAGTCCAGAACCAGGGGTCACAGTTTAAGAATAAGGGGCAGGCCACTTAGGACTGAGATGAGGAAAAACCTTTTCACCCAGACAGTTGTGAATCTGGAATTCTCTGCCACAGAAGGCAGTGGGGGCCAATTCTCTGGACGTTTTCAAGAGAGAGTTAGATATGGCTCTTAGGGCTAATGGAATCAAAGGATATGGGGAGAAAGCAAGAACGGGGTACTGATTTAGGAAGATCAGCCATGATCATATTGAATGGCAGTGGTGGCTCGAAGGGCCGAATAGCCTACTCCTGCACCTATTGTCTATGTTTCTATGTTTTTGGGTCGGGACCCTTCTTCAGCCATTGTAGAAGTGGTGGGGGGGGGGGGGGGGGGGGGGACCAGGTGCCACAGTTTAAGAATAAGGAGTAGACCATTTAGAATGGAGATAAGGAAAAACTTTTTCACCCAGAGACTTGTGAATCTGTGGAATTCTTTACCTCAGAAGGCAGTGGAGGCCAATTCTCCGGATGCTTTCAAGAGAGAGTTAGATAGAGCTCTTAAAAATAGCAGAGTCAGGGGATATGGTGAGAAGGCAGGAATGGGGTACTGATTGTGGATGATCAGCCATGATCACAGTGAATGGCGGTGCTGGCTCGAAGGGCCGAATGGCCTACTCCTGCACCCATTATCTATTGTCTATTGTCTATTGACTGGAAGCAAGAAAAGACCAGGACATATCAGGACACACAACAGATGACCTCAGGCAGGGTGGTCGGCCAATTGTTGGATGGTGATGGTGTGATCCATGGTGTGAAGAGCATGACATTTGGTACAAAACAGATCAGCAGATCCTTTTTATTACATTCTGTTTTGTTTCCATTTGTTTATTACATTTGTTGTGTGCTAGCTAACCAGTCAGCAGAAAGACTATACCTGATTACAATCGAGCCATTTACAGTGTATAGATACATGATAAGGGAATAATGTTTAGTGCAAGGCAAAGCCCCAGCAAAGTCCGATCAAGGATAGTCCGAGGGTCATCAAAGAGGTAGATCGTAGTTCAGCACTGCTCTCTGGTTGTGGGAGGATGGTTCTGTTACCTGATAACAGCTGGGAAGAAACTGTCCCTGAATCTGGAGGTGTGCGTTTTCACACTTTTATACCTTTTGCCTGATGGGAGAGGGGAGAAGAGGGAGTGGCCGGGGTGCGACTGTAACTGATATCCTGGCCAGACAGAGTCAGTGTAACGTGTAGGAAGGAACTGCAGGTGCAGGTTTACACCGAAGATAGACACAAAATGCAGGAGTAACTCAGCGGGACAGGCAGCATCTCTGGAGAGAAGGAATGGTTGATGTTTCGGGTCAAGACCCAACATTACACGGATACTATGGCAGTTTTCATCACTAATTTAGTCACGTGAATTTATAATGTAAGTGTTGACAAGCAGTGTGTAATGATCTATGATGCAACACATTGGCACTCACGAATAACTACAGTGAATAAGGGGTTAAAGTGCAAGGGGAATTTGGGCCACAGCGTGCAAGTCTAATTCAGTCCAAATGTTACTTTTCTAATTTTTGGTAAAATTTATGATGTTATATAATTTGATTCTTATTTTTACAGCCGTAAATTTAGCAATTTCTAGTCTTTCATCATTGATATTAGATGCTATTCGTTCAAACATACCATGATGTAATTAATTATGAGCATAAAGATTTATAACGAACCAGTCTGGAGAAGGGTCTCGACCCGAAACGTCATCCATTCCTTCTCTCTGGAGATGCTGCCTGTCCCGCTGAGTTACCCTAGCATTTTGTGTCTATTTTTGGTTTAAACCAGCATCTGCAGTTCCTTCCTACACATTTATAATATCAGTACTCGGGTAAACAGGCAACTTGGATCGTTAGCCCAATAGTTCAAAACATTGATTTTCAAAGATATAATCACTGGCATGGTGGTGCAGCTGGTAGAACTGCTGCCTCACAGTGCCAGAGACCTGGGCTCGATCCTGACCTCGGGTGCTGTCTGTGCGGAGTTTACAGGTTCTCCCCATGACTGCGTGAGTTTCCTCCGGGTCCACTGGTTTACAAGTTCGTATGTGATAGGAGCAGAATTAGGCCATTTGGCCCCTCGAGTCTACTCCTGTACCTATTTTCTATTGTCTATTGTCAATCATGGCTGATTTATCTGTCCCTCCTAACCCCATTCTCCATCCTTCTCCCCATAACACCGGACACCCACTTCTTCCCACATCCCAAAGGCGTGCAGATTGTAGGTTAATTGGCCTGTAAAATTGCTCCTAGTGTGTGTAGGGAGTGGATGCAAATATGAGATAGACAATAGACAATAGACAATAGGTGCAGGAGTAGGCCATTCGGCCCTTCGGCCCTTCGAGCCAGCACCACCATTCAATGTGATCATGGCTGATCATCCCCAATCAGTACCCCGTTCCTGCCTTCTCCCCATATCCCCTGACTCCGCTATTTTTAAGAGCCCTATCTAGCTTTCTCTTGAAAGTATCCAGTGATAACATACAAGATACATTTATTTGTCACATGTACCAGTTAGTACAGTGAAATGTGTGGTCACCATACAGCCATACAATAAAATAAAGAACACAACACACGATAGAGTCCAACATAAAACATCCCCACACAGCAGAATCAAAGTTTCCCACTGTGAGGGAAGGCACCAAAATTCAGTCATCTTTCTCTGATGTTCTTGATGTTCACCCGTGGTCGGGGCCTCCCCGAGCCCACCGCAGTCGCTGCTACGGGGGGGCCCGCTGCTCAGGCTCGCTCGCCGGGATGATGGAACTCCGATGTCGGAACGGGAGGACAACCTCAGCGGCTTGGACCTCCGAATCGGCCGCTTCCTACTGGAGTCCGCGGTTCCCGAAGTCTACAGGGTGGAGATTCACGCTGGCGGCCCTCGGCAAAGGGCCCCAGGACTCCGCGATATTGGTCAGCGCCGCCCGCGCTGGGAGCTCCGCAAACCACAGCCCCGCGATGTTGGAGCAGCGGCCCAGCACTCCGGAGCTTCAAACGGCGATCCAGGTAGGTATCGCCCGTTCCGCGGTGAATCCAGCGCCGCGCCGCCGCTGCTGAAGCTCTGGTCCGGTCCCCGGTCCTCGGTAGGAAAGGCCGCGCCAATCCAGCTGGTAGGCCGCAAGGAGGGGGGCGAGGACGCGACTCGGAGAATAGTCGCATCCTCGCCAGGAAGTGACTGGGAAGCGGTTTCCCCCTTACCCTACCCCCCTCCCCCACATAGAAAAACTAAAAAATCCCCAAAACAAACTGTTAAGACAAACTAAAATTTAAAAAAAGATAGAAAAAACAGACAGACTGTAGGCAGAGGCTGCCTTCAATGCGGCGCCTCTAGTGGATAGAACCGATGTGAACAGGTGACCGATAGTCGGCATGGACTCGACGGGTCAAAGGCCCCATTTAGTTTTGTTTAGTTTAGTTTAATTCAGTTTAGTTTAGTCTAGTTTAGTTTATTATCGTCATGTGTACAAAGGTACAGTGCAATGCTTTCAGTTGTGCTCTATCCAGTTGACAATAAGATTGTACACGATTCCAATCAAGCCATCCACAGTGTACAGATACAGGATAAAGGGTGTACCATTTAGTGCAAGATAAAGTCCACTAAAATCAGATTAAAGTAAAGTTCAATTCCATGCTGTATCATTCAATGAATCAACTTAATCAATACTTTATTCATAATATCTGCACAGATAATATAATTGACTATTTTCATGTTCATTTTTATCAAAATGTAATGCATTGTTGTACAATTAGTGAACACCTCTCATGTGTTTCCTGTTTCCTCTTTTCTCCCTAAACAATGCATGGTGGCGCAGTGGTAGAGTCGCTGCCTTACAGTGCTTGCAGCGTCGGAGACCCGGGTTCGAATCCCGACTACGGGTGCTGTCTGCAGGGAGTTTGTACGTTCTCCCCGTGACCGCGTGGGTTTTCTCCCATACTCCAAAAGACCTACAGGTTTGTAGGTCTTGGTATAAATGTAAATTGTCCCGAGTGTGTTTAGGATAGTGTTAATGTACGGGCGTCGCTGGTCGGCATGGACTCGGTGGGCCGCAGGGCCTGTTTCCGTGCTGTATCTCTAAAACTAAAATCTAAAACTAAAATGCACCCATAAACTGTTTGAGAGGCTAGTCCACAAGCACCATCTATCTCCTCAGTGTCCATTGACAGGTGGACACCAGACTGTGCTCTTTCTTCACAAGCCTTTATGTTGGCTCCTCTGGGCCTCACTGCGTCCTTCATCATTCACCTGCACTCATCCCCTGACTTTAGTTTAGTTTAGAGATACAGAGCAGCAACAGGCCCTTCGGCCCACCGAGTCCACGCCGACCAGCGACCCCCGTACAGTAACACTGACTTGATTAGTCAGGTGCCAGGGGTTATGGGGAGAAGGCAGGAGAATGGTGTTAGGAGGGAGAGATACGTAGATCAGCCGTGATGGAATGGCGGAGCAGACTTGATGGGCCGAATGGCCTAATTCTACTCCTACTCGTTATGACCTACACACTTGGGACAAGTTACTATTTTTTTTACCGAAGCCAATTAGCTTACAAACCAGTACTTCTTTGGAGTGTGGGGGGAAACCGGGGTAGCTGGAGAAAACCCACACAGGTCACGGGGAGAACGGACAAACTCTGTACAGACAGCGCCCATAGTCCAGATCGAACCAGAGTCCCTGGCGCTGCGAGGCAGCAAGTCTACCGGTTCGCCACAGTGCTGAATGGAATAACGGTGGAAGACCAACAATTATCAGGCGGACTGAAGTGCATCTTTCACCAAGTTGATGAACTTCCAGAAACACACGATGTCTGATTGATGATGTGTCCCCGGGAACAACCCGCAGATCAGAGAGAGTCCTCTGTTGCACATAGGGTTGCCAACTTCCTCACTCCCAAGTAAGGGACAAAAGGTCAAAATAAGGGACAAATTCCCGACGGCGATTCGTTGACCGACTCGGCCGTGGCTGGGTGAATGATGAGTTGGCCCGGGTGCTGGACTGCACACAAAGCCCAGCCGGCGGGCCAGCTGAGGAGTTTTGGCTCGGGCGCCGGACTTTGCGCGTGACGTCGCGAGCAAATTCCAGCACCCCATCCAACTCATGAACCGATGATCGGCCATGAGAAGGAGGTGTGGTGGTGGTGTCGGCGGTAAGCGAAGGTCCGAAGGTCGGACAGCTGGCCGGGCTGCCGACCGACGGGGCCACGGGCGAGGCGCTGCTGCTGCCGCACTCCATGGGCTGCACTACGTCGGGACGGGTGAGGCGGGGCCGGACGCGGTGCTCCGACCCGACAGTTCCTTTTCCAGATCTTGTTAGCAAGCGCACAGTCCACAAGGTGGTGGATGATCATCTCATCTGCACCACACCCAACTGAAAGGTAGCGAGCTACAGAAGTGAGGCCCTGGCTGTGAGAGACGACCTTACAGGAAGGGCCCCTCCCACATCCAGCCAAAAGAGGTCTTGGTGCTTGGTTTCAATGTTTCAATGGTTCAAAGTTTCTTTTATTGTCACGGGTACCAAAGGTGCAGTGAAATCTATTTGTGTAGGAAGAGAACGCCTTAAAAATATCCACGGACTTGGCGTCCACAGCCTTCTGTGGCGAAGAATTCCGCAGATTCACCACTCAGCGAGTAAAGAAATTCCTCTTCATCTCCTTTCTAAAGGAATGTCCTTTAATTCTGAGACTATAACCTCCAGTCCTAGACTCTCCCATTAATGGAAACATCCTCTCCACATTCACTCTATCCTTTCACTATTTGCTAAGTCTCAATGAGTCTTTATAGATTCTGGTAAGTCTCAATAAGTCTCGTCCTTCTAAACTCCAGCGAGTACAGGCTCAGCGCCAACAAACGCTCATCCTATGTTAACCTGCTGATTCCTGGGACCATTCTCGTAAACCTCGTAAACTTCTCTCCAGTGCCAGCATGTCCTTCCTCAGATAAGGTGCCCAAAAGTGCAAAATGTTGGAGACGGGAGAAGGGGTCGTCACTGGGAGGTGAGGACTCCTTGTCGGAGAACAAGGTCCGGAGGCGGAGGCGACGGAAGAGGTATCATGATGGGCATGGAACTCACTGAGGTGTGAGCAGAGGTGACCCTCTTCCTTGGTGCCTTTGTCCTGCACTAACTCCACATCGCCTGGTCCCTTTAAGAACAGATTTACTTCCCTGACCGGGAATTGAACCCTGACTCAGCAGGGAAAATGCCAAATCCTAACCACTAGACCACCGTGGGATATAACGAAGCATATCTGTGGAGGAGTAATATTTGACTTCTCCACTGTGAATTATGAGCTAGATGCGGGAGAGAGATAGCGGGAAAAAACAGGATGACAGCAGAGCCTCCTTGGGGTTTGTGAGAAAATACTCACCAGTGTGGACAGACACAAAAAGCTGGAGTAACTCAGCGGGACAGGCAGCACCTCTGGAGAGAAGGAATGGCTGATGTTTTGTGTCGGGTCGAGACCCTTCTTTAGTTTAGGCCTGGACTTTACTGAGTGATCAGGCAGGCAAAGCAGCTGAAACTGGAGAAGAAAGTTTAGATAATCTTAGGCGGCACGGCGGCACAGCGGTAGAGTTGCTGTGTTACAGCGCATGCAGTGCCGGAGTCCCAGGTTCGATCCCAGCTACGGGCGCCTGTCTGTACGGAGTTTGTACGTTCTCACCCGTGACATGCGTGGGTTTTCTCCGAGATCGTTGCTTTCCTCCCGCACTCCAAAGATGTACAGGTTTGCAGGTTAATTGGCTTGGTGTATGTGTAAGTTGACAAGTTGACAAGTTATAGGAGCAGAATTAGGCCATTCGGCCCATCGAGTCTATTCAGCCATTCGATCATGGCTGATCGCTGCCTCCTAATCCAATTTTCCTGCCTTCTCCCCATAACCCTTGACACCCATTCCAATCAGGAATTGTCCCTAGTGTGCGTAGGATGGTGTTAATGTGCGGGGATCGCCGATCGGCGGGGACTCGGTGGGCTAACATAAACTAAACTAAGATAACAGAAACCCATGGCCAATGCATACAACTAGTTTATAGCATAAGAGCAGTCACAGCCAGTTGCCGCCAATTATAGTATGTGTACACCACATCAGTAGCTCAATTGTTAAACAGAACTGTGTTTGTGTAGTGCTATACCAGGTGTGTGCACATGTAACTTAATGTCTGTTAATTGCACGCAGCGAGGAGATCACTGTGTAGTTGGTTAAACAAAACCTTACGAGGCATCTAAGCAAAGCTCTCTCATATTAAATACATTTTAAAAGAGAGTAGGAAGGAACTACAGATGCTGGTTTACACCGAAGATAGACACAAAATGCTGGAGTAACTCAGCGGGACAGGCAGCATCTCTGGAGAGAAGGAATGGGTGACGTTTCGGGTCGAGACCCTTCTTCAGACTGACAACCCCTATCCTACACACACACTAGGGACAATTTACGATTTTACCAAACCAATTAAACTACAAACCTAAGGTAGACAAAAATGCTGGAGAAACTCAGCGGGTGGGGCAGCACCTATGGAGCGAAGGAAATACAGTAGGTCTTCAGGTCTGAAGAAGGGTCTCGACCCGAAACATTGCCTATTTCCTTCGCTCCATAGATGCTGCCTCACCCGCTGAGTTTCTCCAGCATTTTTGTCTACCTTCGATTTTCCAGCATCTGCAGTTCCTTCTTAAACAACCTACAAACTGGTCTCTGTACTGGGCCGGAAGCCCCATCCTTCTCCAACTATGGGACCCCTTCTCTTCTCCACCCACACTACAGCCCTCTCACCCCCCCACCCCCTGACCACCCACCACCCCCCCACCACACATCGCCTCGTCCCCATTCCACACACCTGCCTTCCTCCGGCCCCAACCCCCATCCCTGCCGGGTGTTCACCATCCCCCCCCCCCGACCTCCCCCTCTCCGACATCGAACGGTCTGTCCTCAGCAGAGGTCTTACCTTTGTCCCCCTCCGTCCCCACCTCAATGAGTTCCGCGCCCTCCATGACTTGGAACGCTTCTACCGTCGCCTCCGCCTCACAGCTCACTTCCATGGGAAGGCGTCCTCGCCCCCCACTGATGACCCCTTTTCCCGTCTCCAACGCACCCCCTCCTCGTGGAACCCCCCTCGTAGCCTTCCGGCTTTAGAGCTCTTCATCAAAAACTGCCGCCGTGACATCAACCGCCTCAACTTCTCCACTCCCCTGTCTCACTCCAATCTCTCCCCCCCTGAACGCACTGCCATCGACTCACTCCGCAACAACCTAGATTAGGTTATCAAACCCGCCGACAAGGGAGGTGCTGTGGTAGTCTGGCGCGTCGATCTCTACAAAGCTGAGGCCACGCGCCAACTCTCGGACACCTCCTCCTACTTACCCCTGGACCATAACCCCACTGACGAGCACTAGGCCACCATCTCCAGCACCATCACCGACTTCATCCACTCCCACGCCCTGCCCGACCGAGCCTCCAACCTCATCGTACCCCAGCCCCGCACAGCCCACTTTTACCTTCTCCCCAAAATCCACAAACCTGACTGTCCCGGTAGACCCATTGTCTCTGCCTGTTCGTGCCCCACCGAACTCATCTCCACCTACCTCGACTCCATCCTATCCCCCTTGGTTAAATCCCTCCCCACCTATGTTCAAGACACCTCAGACACTCTCCGTCGTCTCCGCGCATTCCACTCTCTAGGCCCTCACCCCCTCATCTTCACCATGGACGTCCAGTCATTGTACACCTCCATCCCCCACCAGGATGGTCTCGAAGCCCTCCGTTTTTTCCTCGACCATAGAAGCAACCTATACCCGGCCACTGACACCCTCCTCCGCCTAGCAGAGCTGGTCCTTACCCTCAATAACTTCTCATTTGACTCCTCCCATTTCCTCCAAATACAAGGCGTAGCTATGGGCACGCGCATGGGCCCCAGCTACGCCTGCCTCTTTGTCGGGTACGTAGAACAATCCTTGTTCAATGCGTACCAGGGCCCCATCCCCGACCTCTACCTCCGCTACATCGATGACTGTTTTGGTGCCACATCCTGCACCCACACACAACTGACTGACTTCATCCGCTTCACCACCAACTTCCATCCGGCACTCAAATACACCTGGACCATTTCCGACACTTCCCTACCATTCCTTGACCTCACTATCTCCATCGCAGGTGATAGACTTCTTACCGACATCCACTACAAACCTACCGACTCCCATGGCTATCTGGACTACACTTCTTCCCACCCTGCTTCCTGTAAGGACTCCATCCCCCACTCCCAATTCCTCCGTCTATGCCGCATCTGCCTCCCAGGATGAGGCGTTCCACACCAGGGCATCCGAAATGTCCTCATTTTTCAGGGAACGGGGGTTCCCCTCCTCCACCATAGATGAGACTCGTACCAGGGTCTCTGCCATACCCCGCAACACTGCTCTCTCTCCCCATCCCCCCACTCACAACAAGGACAGAGTCCCCCTAGTCCTCACCTTTCACCCCACCAGCTGTCACATACAACAAGTGATCCTCCGTCAGTTTCGCCACCTCCAACGTGACCCCACCACTCGCCACATCTTCCCATCTCCCCCCATGTCTGCCTTCCGCAAAGACCGCTCCCTCCGTAACTCCCTTGTCAATTCTTCCCTTCCCTCCCGTACCACCCCCTCCCCGGGTACTTTCCCTTGCAACCGCAAGAGATGCAACACTTGTCCCTTCACCTCCCCCCTCGACTCCATTCAAGGACCTAAGCAGTCGTTCCAAGTGCGATAGAGGTTCACCTGCATCTCCTCCAACCTCATCTATTGCATCCGCTGCTCTAGATGCCAGCTGATCTACATCGGTGAGACCAAGCGGAGGCTCGGCGATCGTTTCGCCGAACACCTCCGGTCGGTCCGCAATAACCAACCTGACCTCCCGGTGGCTCAGCACTTCAACTCCCCCTCCCATTCCGTATCTGACCTCTCTCTCCTGGGTCTCCTCCATGGCCACAGCGAGCAACACCGGAAATTGGAGGAAATGCACCTCATATTCCGCTTGGGCAGTCTACATCCTGGGGGCTTGAACATTGAATTCTCCCAATTCTGCTAGCCCTTGCTGTCCCCTCCCCTTCATCAGCCCTCTGGTTGTCTCCTCCCCTCCCCCAGCCCTCGGGCTCCTCCTCCGCCTTTTTTCCTTTCTTCTCCCCACCCCCTATCAGTCTGAAGAAGGGTTTCGGCCCGAAACGTTACCTGTTTCCTTCGCTCCATAGATGCTGCTGCACCCGCTGAGTTTCTCCAGCATTTTTGTGTACCTTCGATTTTCCAGCATCTGCAGTTCCTTCTTTAATACAAACCTATACTTCTTTGGAGTGTTGGAGGAAACCGGAACTCCCGGAGAAAACCCACGCAGGTCATGGGGAGAACTTACAGGATCTAACTCAGATCTCTGGCGCTGTAAGGCAGCAACTCTACCGCTGCGCCTGCACCAGTTTAGTCTGAAGAAAGGGTCTCGACCCAAAACTTCACCCATTCCTCCTCTCCAGAGATGCTGCCTCTCCCACTGAGTTACTCCAGCATTTTGTGTCTATCTCTAGTTTAGTTTAGTTTAGTTTTGAGGTAGAGCATGGAAACAGGCTCTTCGGCCCACCGAGTCCGTGCTGACCAGCGATCCTCGCATATTAACACTAGCCTGGGGACGATTTACATTTACACAAGGCCAATTAACCTACAAACTTGCACGTCTTTGGAGCGTGGGAGGAAACTGAAGATCTCAGAGAAAAAAACCTACGCGGTCACGGGGAGAACGTACAAGCTCCGTAAAGACAGAACCTGGGTCTCTGGCGCTGTAGGCGCTGTGAGGCAGCAACTCTACTGATCAAACCACCATGCCGCACATGTTGGGTGTTCCAGTGCTAGGCCTGGAAGATGTTGGGTGCAATCTCAGAGTCTGCTGAATGATCTGATTTTGGGCTGGTACATAATGGTTCAGCATGGCCGCCGCGGTGAGTTGGCCTCAGTGCCATAGCTAGGCAGCAAAACCTGGCCAGGCTTCTGGCTGTGCAGTGACCTCTGCTGGACATGGCAGCGGTGAGGCTGGTCAATGGGAACAAGATAAGGCTTAGCTCTGATACCCGGTTACCGTAAAATAGCCCAGTTTTGCGCACATCTCCTGACTCAGGGGCAGTGTCTTCCCAGCTGTTATCAGGCACATAAATGTAAATTGTCCCCAGTGTGTGTAGGATAGCGTTAATGTGTGGGGATCGCTGGTTGGCGCAGACTCGGTGGGCCAAAGAGCCTGTTTCCGTGCTGTATCTCTAAACTAAACTAAAAAACTAAACTGAACCATCCTCCCAACAACTAGAGAGCAGTCCTGACCTACTATCGATGACGATGAGCTACTGGTTTGGGAACTGCTCTGCCCAGGACAAGAAGGCTCTGCAGAGAGTAGTGCGTTCGGCCAAACGCACTATGGGAACTACACTCGCCCCCCCTGCAGGAACTATACATCAGAAGGAGCAACTCCAGAGCCAACAGGATCATGGGAGAAACCCTTCCACCCCAGCAACGGACTGTTCCAGCTGCTACGGTCAGGCAAACGCCTCCGTTGCCATGCTGTGAGAACAGAGAGGATGAGAAGGAGTTTCTTCCCAGAGGCCATTAGGCCTGTAAACTCCTATCTCACCAGGGACTCACTTACTGGACCATTCTACTGTTGTGTGGTGTCTCTTTAAAATTCCTGTTTTTTTTCCTATTTTTCCTCCCACAAATATGTAATATGTGAATATGTGATTCTGTTGCATTCTGTTGTAGTTTGTTGTTGTTTTTTTGCACAATCCGCGAGCATTGCCACTTTTCATTTCACTGCACATCTCGTATGTGTATGTGACGAATAAACTTGACTTGACTATCTACCTCATTGGAGACCCTCGGACTATCCTTAATCGGACTTTACTGGGCTTTATCTTGCACTAAGCGTTATTCCCTCTATCATGTGACTTGTACACTGTGGTTGGCTCGATTGTAATCGTGTATAGTCTTTCCACTGACTGGTTAGCACGCGGTAGAAGCTTTTCACTGTACCTCGGTACACGTGACAACAAACTAAGTTAAACTAATTTGCTGTGTAGAAAGAAAGTGCAGATGCTGGTTTGCACAGAAGATTGACATCAGCAAATTGTTTCTTAATTTAGTTATTTTAGAGAAACAGCGTGGAAACAGGCCCTTCGGCCCACCAAGTCTGCGTCAACCAGCGATCTCCGCACACTAACATTATCCTACACACACTAGGGACAATTTTACAATTTTACCAAGAATCTGTCCTTAAAATATCCATTGACTTGGCCTCCATAGCCATCTGTGGCAAAAAAAAAATCCACAGATTCACTACGCTCTGACTGAAGAAATTCCTTCTCATCTCCTTTCTAAAGGGATATCCTTTTATTCCGAGGCTGTGGCCTCTGGTCCTAAACTCTCCCACTAGTGGAAACATCCTCTCCACATCCACTCTATCCAAGCCGTTCACTATTTGGTAAGTTTTAATGAGGTTCCCCCTCATCCTACTAAACTCCAGTGAGTACAGGCCCAATGACGTCAAACGTTAATCATATGTTAACCCACTCATTCCTGTGGTCATTCTTGTAAACCTCCTCTGGACCCTCTCCAACGCCAGCACGTCCTTCCTCAGATATGGGGCCCGGTAAGGCAACTAAGGCAGCATGGACAAGTTGGGCCAAAGGACCTGTTTCCATGCTGCATAGCTGTATGATTAGCAGATGCCCAACTGGTGAAGTAAAAGAAGAGAGACACAAAAAGCTAGAGGTGAGACGGCATCTCTGGAGAAAAGGAATGGGTGACGTTTCGGGTCGAGACCCTACCTCAGACTGAGAGTCAGGGGAAAGGGAAACGAGAGATATAGACGGTGATATGGAGAGATAGAGAACAAATGAATGAAAGATATGCAGAAAAGTAACGATGATAAAAGAAACAGGCCAATTGTTAGCTGTGGGCTAGGTGAAAACGAGTTACAGACAATGAGACTCAACAAGGCGACTTTGAAACCAGTACAATGATTTGGGTGGGGGAGGGACGGAGAGAGAAGGGATTCAAGGGTTACATAAAGATAGATTAATCAATATTCATACCACTGTGTTATAAAGCTGTGAAAGATCTGATAATTTTACTGGACTAGTGAATCAACAATATGTTTGCTAATTCCATAACGCCAGCTGTGAAATTTACTTTGATTCAATTAAATAATATTTTGAAATGAGAAGTTACTACTAACAATTTTGACCATTTAATTGCCACCTAGTCCTTAAAATCTAAAAGTGATTCATTAATGTCCTAACATCATAGAACGATGGCATCCTTCGGCCCACTGTGTCCAAGTTGAACTAATTTCCTTTGCCTGCAAGTTATCCATGTCCCTCCAATCCCTGCAAATCAGTGCGCTTATCAAAAAGCCTCTTAAAAGCCAACATTGAGTAAGATGGTGGTACAGTCTGCGATAAACTTACTTCCGAAAATTAAGACTGCTTACACCAATTTGAAAATATTTTGTACAGCCCAAAGCAAACAAAAATAATTAGTCTTAGTTTAGTTTAGTTTAGAGATTCAGCGTGGAAACAGGCCCTTCGGCCCACCGAGTCTGCGCCAACCAGCGATCTCCGCACATTAACACTATCCTACAACTAGGAACAATTTTTAATGTTACCAAGCCAAGTAGCCTTACAAACCTGTACATCCTTGGAGTGTGGGAGGAAACCGGAGCACCCGGAGAAAACCCACTCAGGTCACGGGGAGAACGTACAAACTCCCTACAGACAGCACCCGTAGTCAGGATCGAACCCGGGTCCCTGGCGCTGTGAGGCAGCAACTCTACCGCTGCGTCACCGGGCCGCCCATCAACAATAGAAATGTGATAGATGAGGGGGGAAAAAAATGAGAGTGAAGATTTATGAAACTGGTGATACTTTTTTTTCTGAACAAGGAGATTTTATTCAATTAATCACAGTTCCAGCGTACTGAAAATATCAAAACTGCCCTGCAGTTTGTCGACCTCAGTCAACCGGTCATCAGATTCCAACGTTATCATCTTTATCCACAACACACTCAAACCCCCCGCGGTGACCAGCGTTTACGGAAGGCCTCCAGAGTTCCTGTGGACACCGCGTGTTCCCTCTCCAGTGACATGCTGGCACGGATGTAGGCCCGGAAGAGTTCAGTTTATTGTCACGTGTACCGAGGTACAGTGAAAAGCTTTTGTTGCGTGCTGTTCAGTCAGCAGAAACATAGAAACATAGAAACTAGGTGCAGGAGGAGGCCATTCGGCCCTTCGAGCCGGCACCGCCATTCATTGTGATCATGGCTGATCGTCCCCAATCAATAACCCGTGCCTGCCTTCTCCCCATATCCCTTGACTCCACTAGCCCCTAGAGCTCTATCTAGCTCTCTCTTAAATCCATCCAGTGACTTGGCCTCCACTGCCCTCTGTGGCAGGGAATTCCATAAATTCACAACTCTCTGGGTGAAAAAGTGTTTTCTCACCTCAGTCTTAAATGACCTCCCCCTTATTCTATGATTGTGGCCCCCTGGTTCTGGACTCGCCCAACATTGGGAACATTTTTCCTGCATCGAGCTTGTCCAGTCCTTTTATAATTTTATATGTTTCTATAAGATCCCCCTCATCCTTCTAAACTCCAGTGAATACAAGCCTAGTCTTTTCAATCTTTCCTCACATGACAGTCCCACCATCCCAGGGATCAATCTCGTGAACCTACGCTGCACTGCCTCAATCACAAGGATGTCCTTCCTCAAATTAGAAAGGCAATACGTGATTACAATCGAGCCATTCACAGTGTACGGTGCATTACAGTACATTTATACTACAAGGGAATAACGTTTAGTACAAGGTAAAACCAGCAAAGTCCGATCAAGGATAGTCCGAGGGTCACCAATGAGGTGGATAGCAGTTCAGCACTGCTCTCTAGTTGTAGTAGGATGATTCAGTTGCTTGACAGCAGCAGGGAAGGGCAGGCAGGCAGTCGACTCAAGCATAACGCTCAACTGCCATCTTGGCCAAGCCCAGGAGCAAATCAAGAGGAGAATCTGTCTCCCCCACCCCCCCCTCCCCCCACCTCCCCACAACACCCTTAACAGGTTCATGGGACAAAATTAGATCATACGATAACTTGTACTCCAAGCAGGCCCTCAATTTGGATACTATATTACTGAACCAACCCATTACATTCTCTTTACAATAACCAACACCAAAGATCACATACAATGCCAATGTCCATTTACACAGAGTGTGGTGAGTTTATGGAACGAGCTGCCGGAGGAGGTAGTTGAGGCAGGTACTATAACAACTATACCAGAGGAAGTGGTTGATGAAGGCACGATGGCAACAATAAGGTGGTGCAGTGGTCGAGTTGCTGCCTTACAACGCCAGAGACCCGGGGTTGATCCTGACTATGGGTGCAGTCTGTTCGGAGTTTCTACGTGCCTGCGTCCCCGGGATCTCGGAGTTTCTACGTGCCTGCGCGGGTTTTCCCCGGGATCTCCGGTTTCTCCCCACACTTGTACTTGTAAGTTTGTACGTAAGTTAATTGGCTTTGGTAAATTTGTAAATTGTCCCGAACGTGTGTAGGATAGTGTTAGTGTGTGGGGATCGCTGGTCGGCGCGGACTCTAAACTAAACTAAAAACTAAACTAAACTAAAAAAAAATTGCACATTAGCAACATGGTGAGGAAAGATTTTGATGGAACGCATGCATACCTCCAGATTCAGGGACAGTTACTTCCCAGCTGTTACCTGGCAACTGAACCATCCCACCACAACCAGAGAGCAGTCCTGAACTACATCAGTCTGAAGAAGAGTCTCGAACTGAAACGTCACCGTTCCAGGGAGATCGAAAAGGTTGACTGAGGATCTAGTGGGAGGGAGGAACTGAAGGGAATCCACATTAGTCAGGAAGCGGTGTTTAGGGCCTGTCCCACTATGGCGACCTAATTTGCGAGTTTAGAAGAGTTTGCGCTCGCTTGCTGAAAAAGTGTCTCCAGTCCTTCTCCCCCCCCTTCTCTCCCCTTCTCTCCCCTTCTCCCCCCTTCTCTCCCCTTCTCTCCCCTTCTCCCCCCCCTGCTCTTTTAAAGGACTTACCGTACATTGTGCCAGCCGTCTTTTACCTTCCTGTTCATCGCGGGTATCACCTTGGCTTTGCACCGTATGAATTTCAGACAGCGCACCCCCCCCTTTCCCTGGCCCCCGCCTTTGCGATGTGTTTGTGTGTATGTGTGTGTTTGTGTGTGCTGCCGGTTGATCCGGCTTGCGGTTTCATCGCTGACGGTCGATCCAGCTCGAGATTTCTCAGGCGAGTGCCCCCGAGCATGAAGGTCGAAGACAGTTGCTGAAAAGTCGCGTAAGTGGGACAGGCCCTTTAGGTAAACTGTTGTGACTGAAGGCAGATAAATCCCCAGGGCCTGATGGCCTGCATCCCAGAGTACTCAAGGAGATGGCCCTAGAAATCGTGGATGCATTGGTGATCATTTTCCAATGTTCTCTCGACTCTGGATCACTTCCTGTGGACTAGAGGGTAGCCAATGTAACCCCAGTTTTTAAGAATGGAGGGAGAGAGAAAACGGGGAATTATAGACCAGTTAGCCTTACATCGGTAGTGGGGAAGATGTTTGAGTCGATTATTAAAGATGTTATAGCAGCACATTTGGAAAGCAGTGACGGGATCGGTCAAAGTCAGCAAGGATTTATGATGGGGAACTCATGCTTGACTAATCTTCTGGAATTTTTTAAGGATGTAACAAGTAGAATGGATAAGGGAGAGCCAGTGGATGTGGTGTATCAGGACTTTCAAAAGGCCTTTGACAAGGTCCCACACAAGAGATTAGTGTTCAAAATTAGAGCACATGGTATTGGGGGTAGGGTATTGACATGGATAGAGAACTGGTTGGCAGACAGGAAGCAAAGAGTAGGAATTAACGGGTCCTTTTTAGAATGGCAAGTAGTGACTAGTCGGATGCCGCAAGGCTCAGTGCTGGGAACCCAGTTATTGACAATATATATTAACGATTTAGATGAGGATGACACAAAGCTGGGTGGCAGTGTGAGCTGCGATGAGGATGCTATGAGGCTGCAGGGTGACTTGGACAGGTTGGGTGAGTGGGCAGATGCATGGCAGATGCAGTATAATGTGGATAAATGTGAGGTTATCCACTTTGGTGCCTAGAACAGGAAGGCAGATTATTATCTGAATAATGTCAGATTAGGAGAAGAGGAGGTGCAACGAGACCTGGGTGTGCTTGTACATCAATCACTGAAAGTAAGCATTGCGAGAGGATTTGAGTTTAGGAGCAAGGAGGTCTTACAGCAGTTGTAGAGGACCCTTGTGAGACCGCACCTGGAGTACTGTGTGCAATTTTGGTCTCCTAATTTGAGGAAGGACTTTATTGCTATTGAGGGAGTGCAGCGTAGGTTCACCAGGTTATTTCCCGGGATGGCAGGACAGACATATGATATAAGAATGGGTCGACTGGGCTTGTATTCACTGGAATTTAGAAGGATGGGAGGGGATCTTATAGAAACATATAACATTCTTAAAGGATTGGACAGGCTATGGATGTGGATAAATTCGATGCCCCCTCCACATTCTTTGTAAGAAACGTGCCTGCACATCTCTATTAAACTTTCCCCCTTTTCACCTTATACCTATGTCCTCTAGTGTTGGATATTTCCACCCTGGGAGAAAGGTTTTGAATGTCTAATGCATCTGTGCCTCTCATCATTTTAATACTTCTATCCAGTCTGCCCACAATCTCCAACGTCCCGGAGAAAACAATCCAAGTTTATCCAATCTCTCCTTGTAGCTGAAACCCTCTAATCCAGGCAATATTCTGGTAAACCTCCCATGCACCTTCTCCAAAGCCTCCACATCCTTCCTGTAATGGGGCGATCAGAACTGCACGCAATACTCCAAATGCAGCCTAACCACAGTATGGTGCAACTGCATCAAGACTTCCTGACTCAAGTCAAGTCAAGTCAAGTCAAGAGAGTTTATTGTCATGTGTCCCAGATAGGACAATGAAATTCTTGCTTTGCTTCAGCACAACAGAATATAGTAGGCATGAATACAGAACAGATCAGTGTGTCCATATACCATTATATAAATATATACACACATCAATAAATAAGCAGATAAAGTGCGAATAAACAGATAATGGTCTATTAATGTTCAGAGATTAATATCCTGATGGCTGTGGGGAAGTAGCTATTTCTGAACCTGGATGTTGTAGTCTTCAGGCTCCTGTACCTTCTACCTGAAGGTAGCGGGGAGATGAGTGTGTGGCTCTAATAATCAATGCCTCTGGAATTAAGGCAAGGACACCCTACGCCTTCTTTTCCATCCTATCTACTCGTGCTGTCACCTTCAGTGAGTTATGAACTTGGACTCCAAGATCCTTCTGTACAGCAATGCTGTCAAGGGTCTTGCCATTAACTCTGTACCTTCCCCTTACCTTCACTGGTCACTGGTCACCATGGACTCGGTGGGTCGAAGTGCCTGTTTCCACGCTGTATCTCTAAACTAAGCTAAACTAAATTAAACTTGTTGACTCTCTTCACCACCGACCCATTGATGAAGACCATGGCACTCACTTAAAGTTTACTTAAGATAGACACAACAAGCTGGAGTAACTCAGCGGGACAGGCAGCATCTCTGGAGAGAAGGAATGGGTGACGTTTCAGGTCGAGATACTTACTGTAAGTTTAGTTTAGAGATACAGCACGGAAACAGGCCCTTCGGCCCATCGAGTATGGGTCGACCAGTGATCCCCGCACATTAACACTATCCTACACGCATTAGGGACAATTTACATTCATAGCAAGCCAATTAACCTACAAACCTGTATGCCTTTGGAGTGTGGGAGGAAACCGAAGATCTCGGAGAAAACCCACGCAGGTTACAGGGAGGGTGTACAAACTCTGTACAGACAGCATAGAAACATAGAAACATAGGAAAATAGGTGCAGGTGGAGGCCATTCGGCCCTTTGAGCCAGCACCGCCATTCAATATGATCACGGCTGATCATCTAAAATCAGTACCCCGTTCCTGCTTTTTCCCCGTATCCCTTGATTCCTTTGGCCCTCAGAGCTAAATCTAACTCTCTCTTGAAAACATCCAGTGAATCGGCCTCCACTGCCCTCTGTGGCAGAGAATTCCACAGATTCACAACTCTCTGGGTGAAGAGGTTTTTCCTCATCTCATTCCTAAATGGCTGACCCCCCTATTCTTAAACTGTGACCCCTGGTTCTGGACTCCCCCAAACATCGGGAACATAGTAGTCAGGATTGAACCGGGGTCTCTGGCGCTGTAAGGTCGCTGCGCCACCAAGTTCAAGTTCAACTTCAAGTGGTTGGGCGTTCATATCTCTGAATACCTGCTGATGGCAACTGAAGTAAAGGAATTGAGTAACGAACCAAACTGAGTAATTAGAACAATCCTTTACGCCAATAAATGTTTCCATGCAACCAATTAATCAACGCATTCACGAACTGCCACTTACGTTGGTCTCCTGATGAGTCAGCTACCAACAGAGAGGTTAATTCCCACAGAGCAATACGTTCTGGCACTCAATCCATGCACACAGGGTTATTGTTCCTTGGACAATACAAAATTCCATAATATTGGAGTGGCTGATTAATGCAAGTTAGCCAACGTTTCCATTCATGGACTTCAGAATAGAAAATCAAATAGAGCGTGCCACGGCTTTAAGTTGGACATTCCCCCACAACTTTACATTCCTGGCAAGGTAAAATGTCACCCATTATCTCTAAGCAGCAGAGGCCTTAGTTACAAATCCAATAGTTCCAAGGGATAACTAATTCAGCGATCATCTGCATCAAACTTCTGCTACCTACCGCACAAACGGTTTTAAAAATGGATCTTTCGTGCAAATGGCTTGGGGCGGCACGGTGGCGCAGCGGTAGAGTTGCTGCCTTGCAGCGCCAGAGACCCGGGTTCCCTGGACTTGGCATCATCTTTGATACAAACGATGTGGGCAGATGGGCCTGTTCCTGTGCTGTCCTGTGCAATTCTCTGCCACAGAAGGCAGTGGAGGCCAATTCACTGGATGTTTTTAAGAGAGCGTTAGATATATCTATTAGAGCTAATGGAATCAAGGGATATGGGGAGAAAGCAGGAACGGGGTACTGATTTTGGATGATCAGCCATGATCATATTGAATGGCGGTGCTGGCTCAAAGGGCCGAATGGCCTACTCCTTCATCTATTTTCTATGTTTCTATGTGTACTGGTCAATGTTTAATATTTGTGCATATAATTACATAGAAACATAGAAAAATAGGTGCAGGAGTAGGCCATTCGGCCCTTCGAGCCTGCACACCCATTCAATATGATCATGGCTGATCATCCAACTCAGTATCCTGTACCTGCCTTCTCTCCATACCCCCTGATACCTTTAGCCACAGGGGCCACATCTAACTCCCTCTTAAATATAGCCAATGAACTGGCCTCAACTACCTTCTGTGGCAGAGAATTCCAGAGATTCACCACTCTCTGTGAAAAAAATGTTTTATCTCGTCTCGGTCCTAAAAGATTTCCCCCTAATCCTTAAACTGTGACCCCTTGTTCTGGACTTCCCCAACATCGGGAATAATCTTCCTGCATCTAGCCTGTCCAACCCCTTAAGAATTTTGTAAGTTTCTATAAGATCCCCCCTCAATCTTCTAAATTCTAGCGAGTACAAGCCAAGTCTATCCAGTCTTTCTTCATATGAAAGTCCTGACATCCCAGGAATCAGTCTATGAACCTTCTCTGTACTCCCTCTATGGCAAGAATGTCCTTCCTCAGATTAGGAGACCAAAACTGTACGCAATACTCCAGGTGTGGTCTCACCAAGACCCTGTACAACTGCAGTAGAACCTCCCTGCTCCTATACTCAGATCCTTTTGCTATGAATGCTAACATACCATTCGCTTTCTTCACTGCCTGCTGCACCTGCATGCCTACTTTCAATGACTGGTGTACCATGACCCCCAGGTCTCGTTGCATCTCCCCTTTCCCTAATCGGCTACCATTCAGATAATAGTCTACTTTCCTGTTTTTGCCACCAAAGTGGATAACCTCACATTTATCCACATTATACTGCATCTGCCATGCATTTGCCCACTCACCCAGCCTATCCAAGTCATCTTGCAGCCTCCTAGCATCCTCCTCACAGCTAACACTGCCCCCCAGCTTCGTGTCATCCACAAACTTGGAGATGTCGCATTCAATTCCCTCGTCCAAATCATTAATATATATTGTAAATAGCTGGGGTCCCAGCACTGAGCCTTGCGGTACCCCACTAGTCACTGCCTGCCATTCTGAAAAGGACCCGTTTACTCCTACTCTTTGCTTCCTGTCTGCCAGCCAGTTCTCTATCCACATCAATACTGAACCCCCAATACCGTGTGCTTTAAGTTTGTATACTAATCTCTTATGTGGGACCTTGTCGAAAGCCTTCTGAATTGTGCTTATAATGGGAACCGAAGACAATGGCTTCAGTCTTAATAATATTTAAGTAATAATAAGCATTTGTTTAATGGTTAGATCCATTGCACCCACGACATTGTATTGTGATGTGGTATTGTGTTCAGAGTATTGTGTTCAGTTCTGGGCATCATGTTATAGGAAAGATGTTGTCAAGCTGGGAAGAGTGCAGCGAAGATTTACGATGTTGCCAGGACGCGATGGGCCTGTGCTGCAGGGAGAGGTTGAGCAGGTGAGGAATATTCGTGGGAGCGCAGGAGGATGAGGATGAGGGCAGATCTGATAGAGGTGCACAAAATCATGAGAGGAATAGATCGAATAGACGCACAGAGTCTCTTGTCCAGAGTAGGGGAATCGAGAACCAGAGGACATAGGTTTAGGATGAGGGGGGAAAGATTTAATAGAACCTGAGGGATAACATTTACACGCCAAGGATGCTGGGTGTATGGAACGAGCTGCCAGAGGAGGTAATTGAGGCAGGGACAATCCCGTGGTTTAAGAAACAGTTAGACAGGTACATGGAAAGGATAGGTTTGGAGGGATATGGACCAAGCACAGGCAAATGGGACTAGTGTAGCTGGGACATTGTTGGCCAGTATGGGCAAGTTGGGCCGAAGGGCCTGTTTCCACACTGTATCACTTTATAACTATGATTCTATAAGGTCATAAGGCCATAAGGAATAGGAGTAGAATTAGTCTATTCTATTTGGCCCATCAATTCTACTCTGCCATTCAATCATGGCTGATCTATCTCTCCCTCCTAACCCCATTCTCCTGCCTTCTTCCCATAACCTCTGACACTCGTACCAATCAAGAATACATTACACAATTACATCATGTTTGGAATGGCTCATTAATACAAGTTAGCCAATGAATGAATGAATGAATAATGAATGAATGAATGAATGAATGAATGAATGAATAAGTTTCTTGGCCAAGTATTCACATACAAGGAATTTGCCTGATGCTCCGCCCACATGTGACAACATGACATACAGTGACAGTTAAGAATGATACATAAAACATTAAACATTAATAATAAAACATTATTGATTAAACATGCGAATTAAATAAAATACCAGAGCAAAAGGATGCTACAGATGTTTGGTTATTGAGTGGAGCTACTACTCGTGGAAAAAAACTGCTTTTATGTCTGGCTGTGGCGCCTTTGACAGTCCGGAGTCGCCTTCCAGAGGAAAGTGATTCTAAGAGTTTGTGGCCAGGGTGAGAGGGGTCAGAGATGATCTTACCCGCTCGCTTCCTGGCCCTTGCAGTGTACAGTTCATCAATGGAGGGAAGGTTGCAGCCATTAACCTTCTCAGCTGATCGGACGATTCGCTGCAGCCTTCGGATGTCGTGCTTGGTGGCTGAGCCAAACCAGACCATGATGGAGAAGGTGAGGACAGACTCTACGATGGCCATATACAATTGGACCATCATCGCCTGTGGCAGATTGTGCTTCCTCAGCTGCTGCAGGAAGTACATCCTCTGTTGTGCCTTTTTGACTGTGGAGTCGATGGTAGCCCCCCCACTTAAGGTCCTTGGAGATAATGGTTCCCAGGAACTTAAAAGACTCCACAGGTGTGACTGTGGTGTTGTTGATGGTGAGTTGGGTGAGGGGAGGGGGAGTTCTCCTAAAGTCTACAATCAATTCCACTGTCTTTAGATCATTGAGCTCCAGGTTGTTGCGATGGCACCAGGACGCCAGCTGTGTCACTTCCTGTCTGTAGGCATATTCCTCCCCATCCTGGATCAGTCCAATCAGGGTTGTGTCGTCCGCAAACTTGAGAAGCTTGACAGAGGTGTCTGTGGAGGTGCAGTCAGTGGTGTAGAGAGAGTAGAGGAGAGGAGAGAGTATGCAGCCTTGCGGTGCTCCTATGCTGAGCATTTGTGGGTCCGAGATGTGCTTTCCCAGCCTCATATGCTGCTTCCTGTCTGTCAGGAAGCTGGTGATCCACTGACAGAGGGGTTCAGGCACAGTCAACTTGGAAAGTTTAGAGTGTACTAGCTCTGGCACAATGGTGTTGAATGCAGAGCTAAAATCAACAAACAGGATCCTCGCATAGGTCCCCTGGCGGTCTAGGTGCTGGAGGATGAAGTACAGGCCCAGGTTGACTGCATCATCCACAGATCTATTGGCCCGATATGCAAACTGCAGAGGGTCCAGCAGGGGGTTCGTGATATTTTTCAGCTTGGCCAGCGCAAGCCTTTTAAGGGCCTTCATGACTACAGAGGTCAGTGCGCCAGGCCTGTAGTCATTAAGACCAGTAATCCTTGCCTTTTGGGGACAATAGTGGAAACTTTGAAGCAGGCAGGGACAGTACAGGTTTGCAGGGACTGGTTGAAACTGTCTGTGTAGACTGGTGCTAGTTGTTCGGCACAGAGCTTGAGAGTAGAGGGGGAAACATTGTCCGGTCCTGGAGATTTCCGGCTTTTCTGTCTTCTGAAAAGCCTCTCCACCTCCTCTATTTTTATTGTTGAAGATGGAGAAGTGATGTTGTGCAGCACGGAGGGTGTGGGTAATTGGGTGTGAAGTGGTGATTGGAGAGTGGTTGGTGGGAAAGGGTCCAGTCTTTTCAGACTGGAGTCTTGCTTTAAGTAGATGTGAAGTGGTGAATGGGGAGGAGTGGGTGCAGAAGGGTCCAATCGGATGATTACAATCGAGCCATTTGCCGTGTATAGACGACACATGATAAGATAATAACATTTAGTGCAAGGTAAAGCCAGCCAAGTCCGGTCAAGGATAGCGTGAGGGTGACCAATGAGGTAGATAGTAGTTCAGCATTGCTCTCTGGTTGTAGACGGATATAGATCATGCGCAGGCAAATGAGATCAGTTGATCTTGGCATCATGTTTGGCACAAACACTGTGGTCCCAATGGCCTTGTTCTGTGCTGTGCTGTGTTCTACGTTCAATGCCATCTCTCTCCAACTTTAACCAGCTGACGTCTTGAGTAATTACACATGACAATAAACTAAACTGAACTCTTTTCATGAAGAATGGAGGGGGTCAAAATAGAAATGAGGAAGAGCAAATGGACAAGTGCACATGTGATAGAGTCATAGAGTCACAGAGTGATACAGTGTGGAAACAGGCCCTTCGGCCCAACTCGCCCACACCGGCCAACAATGTCCCAGCTACCCAAGTCCCACTTGCCTGCGCTTGGTCCACAACCCTCAAAACCTGTCCTATCCATGTACCTGTCCAACTGTTTCTTAAACGACGGGATAGTCCCAGCCACAACTACTTCCTCCGGCAGCTTGTTCCATACACCCGACACCCTGTGTGTGAAAAAGTCACCCCTCGGATTCCCATTAAATCTTTTCCCCTTCACCTTGAAGCTATGTCCTCTGGTCCTCGATTCCCCCACTCTGGGTTAAAAGACTCTGTGCATCTACCTGATCTATTCCTCTCATGATGTTGTACACCTCTATAAGATCTCCCCTCATCCTCCTACGCTCCATGGAACAGAGATTCAGCCTACTCAACCTCTCCCTATAGCTCACACCCTCTAGCTCACACCCTCTAGTCCTGGCAACATCCTCGTAAATCTTGTCTGAACCCTTTCAAGCTTGACAATATCTTTCCCATAACATGGTGCCCAGAATTGGACACAATATTCTAAATGCGGAGTGAGCGGAGGTTAGTGCGAGCATGACGGGAATAGACAGAGTAAACGCACAGTTTTTACCCAGAGCAGTGGAATCAAGAACCAGATCACATAGGTTTAAGGTAAGAGGGGAAAGATTTATTAGGTACCACACAGAGGGTAGTGTTTGTACCGAGGGAGCTGCTAGAGGAGGTAGTTGAGGCAGGTACAATAACAACATTTAAAAGACATTTGGACGGACATGGATAGGAAAGGTTTGGAGGGATACGGGCCAAACAGGAGGAGGTGGGACAAGCGTAGATAGAAACACAGAAAATAGGTGCAGGAGTAGGCCATTCGGCCCTTCGAGCCAGCACCGCATTCAACATGATCATGGCTGATCATCCAGAATCAGTACCCCATTCCTGCTTTCTCCCCATATCCCTTGGTTCCGTTTGCCCGAAGAGCTAAATCTAACTCTCTCTTGAATACTGGATGGAGCATCTTGATCAGCATGGGCAAGTTGGGCCGAAGGGCCTGTTTACGCGCCGTATTACTCTATAACGCCATATCTAAGCCTATGCTTGTACGAGGTCTGTGAAGCAAATCAACGGAGACATAAAGCAGGAGTAACTCAGCGGGACAGGCAGCATCTCTGGAGAAAAGGAATAGGTGACGTTTTGGGTCGAGACCCTTCTTCAGACTGAGAGTGTGGGGAGAGGGAAACTGGAGGTATGAAAAGGTACAGAACAAATCAGAGCCGGCACCGATGGCCAAAGAGCCCACAATGGTCCATTGTTGGGTGTGGAGGAGGTGTTGAGAGGGGGAGTCCAAGAGGAGGGGGACCGGTGGAGAAGGGGTCGTCGCAGGCTGGTGAGGACTCCTTCCCATAGCAGGGAGCGAGGGTGCAGCAGAACTTCTGTCGGAGAGAGGAGGAGAACGTCTTCAAAGTAGGCGTATCTTGAGGAGATTTCGCAGTGGAGCAGACGAATTGTGTAGGAAGGAACTGCAGATGCTGGTTCACATCGGAGGTAGACACAAAAAGCTGGAGTAACTCAGCGGGACAGGCAGCATCTCTGGAGAGAAGGAATGGGCGACGTTTCGTGTCGAGACCCTTCCTCAGACTGAAAGGCCTGTCTCACGAGTCTGCGGTCATTGGCGGCGAAACGGGAAGAATCTACCGCTCCTGGGCCGCCATAGACCGCGCACTCGGTCAAACGCACAATTCCGGGGGCGTGCAGCGTTGTTCCCAACACCGCACGGTGCTAAAATAAAACCAACACTGTTCAAAAATATGTCCCTACCGCACAGCCTCCGCCAGTGAGGCACGAGTGCGGCACGGCCGCCGGCAGTGTGGCTCGAGCGCCGTGCGTCGAACTTGCCCCGACACAGCCTCCGCTAGTGAGTCACGTGTGCGGCACGGCCGCCGCCACAGCCACCGCTACAGCGCCGCGATCAGGACGGCCGCCGCCACGGCCCTGCAGATCCAAAATGACGTCATCGCAGTCGGCCCGCCCTTTTTTTTAACTTACCGCAAGCACGTGGGACCAGCCGTATTTAAATCACTTGGCCCCCGCGCAGCATCCGTGCGGTGCTCCCGTGGCATAGGCTCGGCGCTCTCGCCGTTGCCATGCGGTCCACTCTACAGGCGAAGCCGCGCTTCACCGCCGATGACCGCAACACCGTAAGACAGAGCCTTTAGTGTCAGGGGAGAGGGAGACACAGAGTTATGGAAGGGTTAAGGGCCTGTCCCACGGGCATGCGACTCCATGCGGCAAGCGCGACCTAACCGCAAGCGGGGGCCGTGCGGGGTCCGCGCGGAGGTCGCGGGGCCGGTCCCACTTCGATCGCCGGAGCCGTATGGAGTTGTGCGGAGCTGG
This sequence comes from Malacoraja senta, assembly GCA_038087875.1. Lineage (NCBI taxonomy): Eukaryota > Metazoa > Chordata > Chondrichthyes > Rajiformes > Rajidae > Malacoraja > Malacoraja senta. Next base: position 1,779,479 of record CM075995.1, read on the forward strand.
TCCCGACATCGCGCACATGTGCACACCACCTCACCGCCGTACGCACCGTCTTGACGTCACTCGACCTTCGCGCGGCCCCCGCTTCCGATTTGGTAGCGCTTGCCGCATGCAGCCGCATGCTGGTGGGACCGGCCCTGTACAGGGATCACTCGACCTCCGCGCGGCCCCCGCTTGCGGTTAGGTCGCGCTTGCCGCATGGAGTCGCATGCCCGTGGGACAGGCCCTTAAGGCGTGAAAACAAGAGATGAAAGGGGACGAAGGTCAAGGAAGATGTAGGATGGATCATTGCTAGCCGAGGGAAAGGTGACAACGGTGACATACGATCAGTAAAATATAATCAGGGGGACAGTGAAACTAGTCGGAGAACTAGCATGGGGAGGGACGGAGACAGAGAGGAAAGCAAGGGTTACTTGTTTAGAGAAGTCAAGGTCAAGGAAAATGTAGAATAGACAATAGACAATAGACAATAGGTGCAGGAGTAGGCCATTCGGCCCTTCGTGCCAGCACCGCCATTCAATGTGATCATGGCTGATCATCCCCAATCAATATCTCGTTCCTGCCTTCTCCCCATATCCCCTGACTCTGCTATCTTTAAGAGAATGGATCATTGTTAGCTCGGAGAAGGTAACAACAAAGCAAACATGGATAAAATGTAGTCGGAGACAGTAAGACTGGTCAGAGAACTGGGAAGGGGGAGGGATGGAGAGAGGGGGAAAAGCAAGGGTTACTTGAAGTTAGAGAAGTCAATGTTCATACCGCTGGGGTGTAAGCTGCACAAGCGAAATATGAGGTGCTGTTCCTCCAATTTGCGCTGGGTCTCATTCTGATAATGGAGGAGGCCCAGGACAGAAAGGTCAGTGTAGGAATGGGAGGGGGGAGTTAAAAGTGTTATCGGAATACGGGAGCAACTCATCCTCAACCCCGAGGGTCTGCCTGAGAAGGAGAAACAGATTATTATCTCAATGGGGTTAGGTTAGGTAAGGGGGAGGTGCAGCGAGACCTGGGTGTCCTTGTACTGAAGTTGGCTTACAGGTACAGCAGGCAGTGAAGAAAGCTAATGGAATGTTGGCCTTCATAACAAGAGGATTTCAGTATAGGAGTAAAGAGGTTCTTCTGCAGTTGTATAGGGCTCTGGTGAGACCACATCTGGAGTATTGTGTACAGTTTTGGTCTCCTAATTTGAGGAAGGACATCCTTGTGATTGAGGCAGTGCAGCGTAGGTTCACAAGATTGATCCCTGGGATGGCAGGACTGTCATATGAGGAAAGATTGAAAAGACTAGGCTTGTATTCACTGGAGTTTAGAAGGATGAGGGGATCTTATAGAAATATATAAAATTATAAAAGGACTGGACAAGCTAGATGCAGGAAAAATGTTCCCAATGTTGGGCGAGTCCAGAACCAGGGGCCACAGTCTTAGAATAAAGGGGAGGTCATTTATGACTGGGATGAGAAAACACTTTTTCACCCAGAGAGTTGTGAATTTATGGAATTCCCTGCCACAGAGGCAGTGGAGGCCAAGTCACTGGATGGATTTAAGAGAGAGTTAGATAGAGCTCTAGGGCTAGTGGAGTCAAGGGATATGGGGAGAAGGCAGGCATGGGTTATTGATAGGAGACGATCAGCCATGATCACAATGAATGGCGGTGCTGGCTCGAAGGCCGAATGGCCTCCTCCTGCACTTATTTTCTCTGTTTCTATGTTTCTAAACGTTCACCAAGTGGATAATCTACACCACAATCAATATAATAAATAATGCATAGATTTGATTAAAATTGGCCGTTTCCAGATGAGTCTTTTCATACCTCAGGTGAGCGAGCGTTCATCATGGCAATACGTTGCAGTGCCGCTGCAACGAGGGGCTTTGTGAGGTTTTCCATAACGAGCACAGGTTAAATGCAATTAGCTCGATTTGACGCGCCGACAGCAGAAATCGCCATCTCCCGTTAAATTCTGCTGCAGTGCTCGGAAGACAAGGGGGAAAATATTTACAGCCACAATGTCACAGCGAATGTGAAGCAGCTCTTTGTGTGGGCAGGAACTGCAGGTGCTGGTTTACACCGAAGATAGACACCAAGAGCTGGAGTAACTCAGCGGGGACAGGCAGCATCGCTGGAGCGAAGGAGTGGGCGACGGTTCGAGTTGAGACCCTTCTTCAGACTCTTTCCTGAAATGTACTGCATTCTTTTTTATAATGCTTGAATGAATGAGTAATGAATGAATGAGTGAATGAATGAATGAATGAATGAGTGAGTGAATGAATGAGTGAATGAATGAGTGAATGAATGAGTGAATGGGTGAATGGTGACAAAATTAATCTAGAACTCTAAAAGCCTGTTGTTGGGCACAACTGGGACATAAATATAGAATACAGGGCGGCATGGTGGCGCAGCGGTAGAGTTGCTGCCTTTACAGCGCCAGAGACCCGGGTTTGATCCGACTATGGGTTCTGTCTGTACGGAGTTTGCACGCTCTCCCCGTGACCTGCGTGTGTTTTCTCCGAGACCTTCGGTTTCCTCCCACACTCCAAAGACGTACGTGTTTCGTAGGTCAATTGGCTTGGTGTAAATGTCAATTGTCCCTAGTATGGTGTTTGTGTGCGGGGATCGCTGGTCAGTGCGGGCTCGGTGGGCTGAAGGGCCTGTTTCCGCGCTGTTTCTCTGAAACGAAAACTTAAAAAAATAATCCTCGACTTTCAGTCTGAAAATCGTCTTTTCCGAGTCGATGGGTTAGATGAGAGGAAACCAACCAAACATGAATGGAAACAAAGAAATCCTTATCGTGCAAAATGCATATTTGACACCCACATATTATTATTTTTTGAGAAATACGCCAAACAATAGCACCTTGTTTCTGTGCGGCGTATTTTTATTTCTTCTCTCTGTCATATAGTATCAATTAATCAATCAATTAAACGGTGTAAGAAGGAACTGCAGGGGCTGGTTTACACCGAAGATGGACATAAAGTGCTGGAATAATGCAGAGGGTTAGGCAGCATCTCCAGAGAACAAGGAATAGGTGACATATCCGGAGGAGACCCTACTCCAGAATGGGAGTCAATAGACAATAGGTGCAGGAGTAGGCCCTTCGAGCCAGCACCCACCATTCAATGTGATCATTGCTGATCATCCCCAATCAGTACCCGGACAGAGTCAGGAGTTTCCTTTGGAGGAAAAGGAATAGGTGACGTTTTGGTACGAGACCCATCTTTAGACTCAGAGTGAGGAGAAGGGAAACGAGAGATACATTGTTTTACGTTTAGCATATCTGTCATTCATTTGTTCTACAGTATGTTCCACAGAGGGCCTGCCCCGCTTAGGCGATTTTTTAGGCGACTGCCGGCGACAGCCACAGTCGTAGCGGGACGCCAAAATGGACCCACCCTACGACAATCTCTACGGCAAGCCGCCACCTAGTCGACGTCACGCTACGACAGGCTACGTCAACCGGCGAGGCAATTCTTCGTGACTTTGGACATCCACCTACGACCACACCTACGACAACCACGACCACACCTGCGACCACCTTCAACCACACAGGCGACAACCTACGACAACCGAAATCAACCTACGTCCACCCGCGACAAGCTACGACAAGCCACGACCTGTCGGCAACAAATGAAGGCAACTGAAGACTTCACTTGACGCCGGTACCTGTCGCCAGTTGACGTAGGATGACGTAGGTTGTCGTCAATGGAATTCACCGAGGTCATCACCTGGCGTCATCCTGGCGACAATCTACGACAGCACCGACGTCAGGAGACGAAGGCAACGTCAAGGCCACTGTCGATGAAAGGTTTCGAACATTTCAAAATCCAGCAGCGACAAGAAAAAAGTTACGACACTTGAGGAGACGACTCACGACAATACAGGTGCCACCCCGCGTCATCCCGCGACCATGTGGCCACAGCTTATTTCCGGCTGTCGCCAAAAAATTGCCTAAGTGGGACAGGCCCTTATATCTCTGTGTTTCCCTCTCCCCTGACTTCAGTCTGAAGAAGGGTCTCGACCCGAAACGTTGCCTATTCCTTCTCTCCAGAGATGCTGCCCGTCCCACTGAGTTACTCCAGCATTTTGTGCCCTTCTTTGTATCATTTAAACACCCGTTCTGGGTGTAGAGTAGCAGTGATCTGAAGTGTGGGACAAGCAGCGGAGTTCCCAGCGAGGGTGGATCAGTGTGTAGGAAGCAACTGCAGATACTGGTTTACACCGAAGGTAGACACAAAATACTGGAGTAACTCTGCGGGTCAGGCAGCATCTCTGGAGAGAAGGAATGGGTGACGTTTTGGTTGGAGATCCTTCTTCAGACTGAGAGTCAGGAAAGGTGTGGATTACGTTGCCTCTCTCTCTCTCTCTCTCTCTCTCTCTCTCTCTCTCTCTCTCTCTCTCTCTCTCTCTCTCTGTCATAGAGTCATAGAGTGATACAGCATGGAAAACAGGCCCTTCGGCCCAACTCGTTATACCCGGCCAACGTGTCCCAGCTACACTGGTCCCACCTGCCTGTGTTTGGCCCATATCCCTCCAAACCTGTCCTTCCATGTACCTGTCTAACTGTTTCTCAACTACCTCCTCTGGCAGCTCATTCCATACACCCACCACCCTTTGTGTGAAAAAGTTACCTCTCAGATTCCTATTAAATCTTTTCCCCTTCACCTTAAACCTATGTCCTTGGTCCTCGATTTCAAGAGAGAGTTAGATTTAGCTCTTTGGCAAAGGGAATCAAGGGATATGGGGGAAAAGCGGAATGGGGTACTGATTTTCGATAATTAGCTATGATCATATTGAATGGCGGTGCTGGCTCGAAGGGCCAAATGGCCTACTCCTGCATGTATTTTCTATGTTACTCTGGGCAAGAGACTCTACTCGATCTATTCCACTCAGGATTTTATACACCTGTGTAAGATCACCACTTATCCTCCCGCGCTCCAAGGAATCGAGTCCCAGCCTGCTCAACCTCTCCCTCTCACTCAGCTCAGGCCCTCGTTCCCTGGAAACATCCTCGTAAATCTTCTCTGATTGGGAGGGGGAGTGAATAAAAGGACTGCAGCTATTCTGGAAGTACAATGCGATCAATTAGCAGGAACCGTGAAAGAATTGCCCACCTCTGCAGCTTGCAGTTGTCACGTCCAGGCTAACACTTCCACACTTCCTACACACACTGACACTTACACACTTGCACTGCCCCTCGTCACACCCATTCTGGACTAAAACCGCAGTCATCACTTTAAATCCCCCTCCCATCCCACACTGACCTTTCTGTCCTGGGCCTCCTCCACTGTCAGAGTGAGGCCAAACGCATATTGGAGGAGCAGCACCTCACATTTCGCTTGGGCAGCTTACAACCCCAGGGGTATGAATTCTGATTTCTCTAACTTCAAGTAACCCTTGCTTTCCCTCTCTCTCTCCGTCCCCATCCAGCTAGTTTCACTGTCCTTCTGATTAATTTAACTGATTGTGTGACTCTTGTAACCTTCCCCTTAGAAACATAGAAACATAGAAAATAGGTGCAGGAGTAGGCCATTCGGCCCTTCGAGCCTGCACCGCCATTCAATATGATCATGGCTGATCATCCAACTCAGGATCCTGTACCTGCCTTCTCTCCATACCCCTGATCCCTTTAGCCACAAGGGCCACATCTAACTCCCTCTTAAATATAGCCAAAGAACTGGCCTCAACTACCTTCTGTGGCAGAGAATGCCACAGATTCACCACTCTCTGTGTGAATTCTAAGGGTCTCGACCCGAAACATCACCTATTCCTTTTCTCCAGAGAGGCTGTCTGACCCGCTAAGTAACTCCAACATGTTGCGTCTGTCTTCGGTTTAAACCAGCATCTGCATTTCCTTCCTACACGAAACGCCACCTATTCCTTTTTCTCTCCAGAGCTGCTGCCTGTCCCGCTGAGTTACTCCAGCATTTTGTGTCTATCTTCGGTATAAACCAGCATCTGCAGTTCCTACTTTTACACCTGGTCCCAGGTACCTGTGTCCGACTAGTTATGTCCTGGCTGTGGCTGCACACATTTCCTACATCCAGACTAATTCAGGAGAAGGAACAAGGTTTGACATTTAAAACGAGAGCCTTTGAAATGAGAGCGACTGCAACAAAACACACGTGTAGGGAGGAACTGCAGGTGCTGGTTTAAAGATATCTGCAGTTCCTTCCTACACATTGAACCATTCTACATTTGCCTATCACCGTCTGCTTCGAACTGCCCGTTTTCAGATTCAGATTCAGATTCAGATTTATTGTCACATGCATCATGAAACTACAGCGATATTTGAGTTACCATGCAGCCATACAATTAAAAGAACGCTAGACCTTAACATACACATCCACCACAGTGATCACTGTGATGGAAGGCAGTAAAGTTCCTCCTTTTGTTCACCCGTGGTCGGGGCCTTGACCCTCCGCAGTCGCCGTTACGGACGGCCCGATGTACCAGTCCTCTCGTCGGGATGACCGCAGCTCCGACGTTGGGACGGACGGAACACACATTGCGGCTTCGCCTGCCCGAATGGGCCACTTTCACACCTTAGCCCTCCATAGCTCTGTCTCCCTCTCCCCTAACTCGCAGTGTGAAGAAGGGTCTCGACCCAAAATGTCACCCATTCAGACCCCCCTTCCCCCCCTCCCCTGTCCCCATACTGCCTTGCTACACACCCTGACACTTGCACACTTGCACACTTGCTAAACACCCTGACACTAACACACTTGTTACATATTCTGACACACACTTGCTACGCATCCTGATAGTTACACACTTGCTACACACCCTGGCATGTACACACTTGTTACACACCCTGACACTTACACACATGTTACACACCCGACACTTACGCAGTTGCTACATACCCTGATACTCACACAATTGCTACACACCCTGACACTTACACACTTGTTACACACCCTGACACTTACACACTTGTTACACAACCTGACACTTACACATTTGTTACACAACCTGACACTTACACACTTGTTACACACCCGACACTTACACACTTGTTACACACCCTGGCACTTACACACTTGTTACACACCCTGACACTTACATACTTGTTACACCCCTGACACTTACACACTTGCTGCACACCCTGACACTTACACACTTGTTACACACCCTGACACTTACACACTTGTTACACACCCTGACACTTACACATTTGCTACACACCTTGACACTTACACACTTACTGCTCCCCTGGTCCCGCCCACTCTGGGAACAAGCGCAGTCATTGGAGGCCGGCTCATGGTCTGCTGCCACCGCCGGCTGCTGATTGGCCTGTCGGGCCGTCAATCATCCCCTCTCACAGCCCCGCCCCCTCCACTGTTATAAATGCCACTGAGCTGCAACACTTGAGTATTTCACACCGCTGCAAGTCGGCGGAGGAAGACCTGCAGGCGGTACATATTATCCACAAGGCTGACCTCGCTGGGGCTTTTTTTTTTAAACCTTGTTACTTAATTCCCTCCTTTTGCAAAGGATCAGACTTGCAGGAATCGCCTGCAATTGGCATCTGCAGTAGGAGTGAGGAAATAT